>CM053614.1:64515170-64552689 GCA_028646535.1 Procyon lotor | reverse complement strand
GCCCCAGTGTTCACTTTTCTTGAGTGGGCTGGACAGCTGTTAACTTGGAGCTTTCCTCCCCCCATCTCTGACAGTTTTTACCTCTCTCTTGTGTTGGATTCCCCGGTTCCTGGCTGTCTTTTTCTTCCTCTTTGCACTTATTTTTGTGAAGTGTGTCTTCAGTAGCTACTTGAGAAAAAGAGTTTCTGGGAAGAAAAGAATGTAAGACCTAAAAATTTATTCTACCCTCCGACTTGATTTTTTTGACTGAGAATAAAATATTCAGGGTTGGAAATGACTTTTCTTAAGAGTTTTGAAGGTACTGTTTGTTCCTCCTGAGATGCCATTCTGTTTGATCCTTTATAAGGGACTTTTTTTTTTTTTTTTTTAACACTCTGGATGTGTTTGGGAACCTTTTTCTTTATTCCTACTATTTGGAATTTCTTAATGTCCTTTAGTGTATAGATTTTTTTCATTTATTTCTCTGAATATACAGTAGACTCTTTTAAGTTTAAAACATGTTCTTCAATTCTAGGAAATTTTCAAAATGCTTTTTCTTGGATAGTTTTCTCCTCCTTTCTTTGCCCTCTCTTCCTAGAATTCATATTAATTGGATCTGGGGTGCTCTGGACTAAACTTTTAATTAGAAAATTATTTCCCTTGTTATTTAGTGCCTTTCCCTTTCTGGTTGGTTTACTGTTGGGTGTCACCAATCCTGTTTGTGCTCATTCTGCTCTTTGATTCTCATGTGAGAGGCTTTCCTCAAATATCTGACCATCATAAGTCATTCATTTTTAAGAGTTAAGTCCTAAAAAGCTGATTGAAAGCTCTGTGTGCATGGGTAGGGGCTCGGTGACCGGTAGGCCTTCCTGTGAACCTTGTTGCAGAGATCTAGCAGTTCCACTGAGGCATGCTCAGATATGTCCTACTTCTCTTGGACTGATCCATTTCCCTAGAGAAGAATCCTCTTTTGTTTAGAAGGCATGAACCTGGTGTCTAGTGTTCTGTGGGCTAACTAGGAGGGAGGCTGGAGAGCTTATTGTTCTGAGTGTACACTTTGATTATAATCTCTCTTTTTTCCAGTATGGGTTAGGATCTATTTATACTGTTTGGTTCAATTTCTCTAGACCTCTAGATTTCTCCTGGTGTTGGTAGGCAGTTGCCTGGCTTTCCAGAGTGGAGAAAGATCTATAGGCCTGGATGTGGATGGGACAGTTGTCTGCTGCTTCTGAACACTTTTAAGCAACTTGTTTTCAGTCTCTCTTTGCCCCCTTTGGAAGTCCATTTGCCTTGAATTTTTTAACCTTTCTGGGATTCTACTGCAGGCATTTCCTTGCTTCTCGGTTGGCACTTAGCCCTACCCTGTCTCTTCCTACTTTCTACTCTCCAAGCTTTAGATACTTGCTTTCTCCATTCTACAAAATCGGTTACCATCTTCTCATCTCTTCTGTAATGTGTGAAATGTTAACTGGTCCGCTCCCCGCTCCTTTCACATTCTTTGTCCTTATAGATTTATGTCTTTTTAATGACTGTCATTTTAGTGAACTTCTAGAAGGATTAGAGATAAATGTATGCATTTAGTTCACTTTGTTTAACTGAAAGTCCTCTGATATTTTTAAAATTTCTTCCTTTTTTCCCCTCTTTACTTTTATCTCGGAATGCTAGTTTTTTAAGAAATTTACTGATTATTTGCTATATTTTTATTACCCATTTTGCTTGTACTTTCTCTAAATAGAGCTATTTAAATTACTATTTAAGATAGTACTTTGAAGAGACAAAACAGAAGGAAGATAGTGATGTTGTTTGATTACTAATTGACTTGTCTGCAGCTTAATTTTCAGAACAGTTGGTTTTCATTTTCATGGACTAGGAACCCCCCATCACGTCCCCACTTTGTGGGGAAGGAAACCATTATTGGCTATGGGCAGGCTTTACACTTCAATTTACATACGTATTGCGTTTGCATACACATTGGTCAATGCTTGAACATTAGTGAAAAGAAGCTTTAATTTCTCTTATTGCTCTACAGGATTTACTTCTCTGTTGGACCAATAGGTAGAGGATAGTCCTGTCTTTATCATTTTAACTGTCATCATCCAGAATGATTTTAAAGTAATTTTTCAGAAAATGGTTATCAGATTACATAGTATCTCCTATATAATTTTTTATAGCATTTTGCATTGTTACTTTTTTGTTGCATTGTTGCTTTTTAGTTATTTTCATGTTGTAAACTCTGTTAGAGTTTATTGGACCGCTGTGATAATTAATGCATATCTTATATAATTGAGTCTCATTATTTGTGTAATAGTGGAGATGATGTCACTTGATGTCAATATTTTAACACATATTTTTTCCTTATAGTAAAGCCGTTTGCAAATAAAGAAGAATATAAAAAAACTAAAGATGTTGTCCAAAAATTTCAAGATGGTATTGGAAGAAAACTGCACCAGAAATTACTTGAAAGGGCAAAAGGAAAAAGAAATTGGGTATTTATGTTATTGTACTTAGAATTAGAAAATTGATGATGTCTAAAGAATGAAAAATAAAAATATAAATAGCTTTAATTTTAAAATTATTAGTGTAAATGTCCTTTCAGTCATTGTTATAGTCATCCAAAAGAATTAATGAATTGTTTAACTCTAGGGAGTTTTGAGTGTTGTGTGTGAGCTCCTCTTTTATATGGGGAACCTGTCAGAATACAGATTTCCTGGAACCAAGGATTCTGAATGGGAGCCCAGAAACCCTTATTTTGACAGCTGTCCCATGTGGTTCAGATAGAGGTGATGTGTAGCCCTTGCTTGTGAGTAACACTGTGTCCAGGTAATCTCAGCCTGAAAAAACTCCGTACACTAAAAATAGACATACCACATAGGTGGCATACAAATATTTAAACATGATATGGGAGAGAAAGGGCCACTACAAAATTGGAGTGGAGAATGGTTATGAGTATTATGTGTTTTAGGTAGATAGATTGAAGGGGAGATGTTGGTATAATAATTACTGAGGCACTGAATAATTTTCTACAGGGAATCTTTGACCTCTTCAGCTTAATTACTTCTGTAGTAAAAACCAGAGGATAAGTTTTTGTAATTAAAAAACATTGCCTTACTCTAGAGATAATAATTGTAGCTATCTTTAAGTTTTAGAAATAAAAAGGAAGCTGATCTTTTCATTAGTCATCGATGCCTGTGATGGAATAATGAAATTTTATACTTCCAGATTACTTTACTCTCAGTCTTGAGACTTGAGCGATTTTAATTAAATCAGGGGAAAGATAAAGAAGTCTGTATCCTATCCTTTTGCTTATTTTTCTGAACGATTGATTATAACATCAGTTTCTTAAAAAAAATAACTCCAGGTAGTTTGATGGGATCTGCTTACCTACGCATGAAATTCAATTGCACATTGTAAAAGAGGGACACACCAAGCTCTGTCTGTGAAAAATCTAAATTAGTTTTAAGTGTCCTGAAAAGGTTTTTTATTTCTGATTTAGTATTTCAGTTTTTGCTTGGAAAGGATTATTGCAAATGCCTTAAGAGTTGTTAAAATTAATTGCAGATTTGTTTTATATTTATCCAAGGTGCTTTGAGGAAACACACCTAGGTAACTTAGTGTGGTATTTGTGACTCCAATACAATCTGTCTGAAGAGGTGCCTTTTCATAGCTTTCTTGTTGCCTGTTTTTGATGGTGTAAACAGAATAGTATTTAAGATCTGACAGTTCCAAAAACAGAAATGATCACAATAGCATTTTTCAATATCTATGATGATTTAAAACAAGAAAATGTGTTTTTATTTCTTAATTTTTTGTTGTTTTCAAAACGAACTTACCGAGGTAAAATTTACATATAATATCCATTATTTTATATATATAAAATATATATTTCTTATTTATATATATATATAAACAAGAAAACATGTTTTTAAGTGTTTAAAGAGAAAAGAACAAATACAGCTTTTTTTTTTCCCCTTGCAGTTATACGATCAAGTATTGTCAATGGCATTAGGTTGATGTTCCTAATTTCTTTTAGCTGGAAGAGTGGTGGCTGAATTGTGCCTATCTGGATGTTCGTTTACCATCGCAACTGAATGTCAATTTTGCTGGTACTGCACCTCATATTGAACACTACTGGCCTCCAAAGGAAGGCACTCATTTGGAAAGAGGAAGTATAAGTCTTTGGCATAACCTGAACTACTGGCAGCTATTAAGAAAGTAAGGACAGTTATGTGAATTTAGTAAGAGATTTACTCAAAGTTTGACATGGCAAAATGTTGAGAAGCTTTATGTACTTATTTGAGGATACTACAGTTGTGACTACTTGGTTTATAAGTTTTAGAATGACTTGTTGATCAAAATACTTTTTTGTTTTAATAGAGAAAAAGTGCCTGTTGATAAATCTGAAAATGGTCCTCTAGATATGAGTCAGTTGCGAATGCTGTTTTCCACCTGCAGGATTCCAGGAATTACTAGAGATTCAGTTATGAGTTATTTTAGGACTGGTAAGTAGAAAACATGGGTGGTTTTTTTGGTAAAGCATTGGGATTTGGGTAGTTTTGTTGGAGTTTCTACTATGACACCATGGAACATACTCTTTTGAATATTTCTTCACTGGATTTTGACTAATCAGAGACTTTCTACGAACCTTTTAGTCATTATAATTAGTCAGAAATAATTTATGGGAATGAATTTTATAAACCACGTCTTTTTTAAACTGCGTCTTATATTCTGTACAAAACCTGATGATTACGTTGTGTCATTTGAGAGTTTAAATTCTAAAGAGTATTATTAATCAGAGTATTAGGAAATCTGGAGCATAGGATCTGGATCTATCTATCCCTGCCCTCTTCTTTGAATTCTCTTTTTGAGTGTGTTTGTCTGGGCTTATCATGCCCCATTTCTTTTTGTGAGTATGCCTTCCTTCTACCCACAGTCATAGGAGGTAAGAGCCTGATACCAGTCTTCTTGAAGGCATATGAATTCAGACTGACTCATCAAAGTTCTTGTTTTTACTGTCAGCTTCATGGCAAATTCTCTTTGGTATACTAGCATATCTTAGAATGGAAAATTCTTTTGTAAGTACTGGTTTCCACTTATTTCAGGATCTTTTTCTTTTTTATAAGTTTAATGACATAGCTTATAGTTACTGTGGAATATAATTAGGGAAAGATTTTTGTTAACTGAAATTTCATTTAAACATAAAATTTCTATAGCCAATTTTGCTTGTACTGTGGGAAGGATGAGTTTACTTTCATGTAGAGCTCAGTTCATCTTTGTAAACCTCATTTAGATGCTTGAGATATTTAATGTCCTCAGGCCCACTCACATTTATCTTGATGTTGCGACTGAAAGGCCTGGTTATGTATGACATAAAGTTGAATGGCCAAATATAAATGAAAAAGATGAACAGGAGGAAATGGAGAATAGCAGTAACAGAGAAGTATACCTATCAATTAAGATCTAATATCAATAGACCTGGTTTTCAGTTTAATCTTTATCACTTCATAGGTCCTTGGATAAGGTAATCCTTTAAGTTATAGCCTGTAAAATTCAGATTCATTAATTTAATAACGTGTCTCTGAATGCAGTCCTTTAAGCTGTCGTGGTTAGTCTTTCTTGTACTTACAACTATGTGAAGAGATGTAGATAGCTGAGATGTAGACAAAGCTGAGGGAAAAACAAACAAACAAAAAAAATAAGAGTTAGTGATTCTGTATAGAGAATTCAGATAACATGAGTAACTGAGGGGCTGTTTGGAAAACCTCTCTGAAGATCTGAATGATAAGATGAGCCAGCAGTTTTTTTGCTTTTTATTTTTGTTTTTGTTAAGTTCAGTTTGTTTTATGTGTTGAGGGAATCCCCTGGGCATGCATAACCTTGGCATGTTTGAAGGGGAATATGGATGGAGCAGAGTAGGTAGGAGGCAGAGGGGACTATTGGAGTGTTGGCTAGAGATGAGATCATGAAGTACTTTGTAAGTCAGCTAAGGTTTTTGGCTTTTATTTAAAATGTGAATAGATGGTTTTGAGAAAGAAAGTGATATCAGATTTATGTTTTGAGAAGATGATTCTAAAAAAAAAAAGATTCTAGGGGCGCCTGGGTGGCTCATTTGTTAAGCGTCTATTTTTGGCTCAGGTCATGATCCTGGGGTCCTGGGATTGAGCCCCATATCAGGCAGGCTCCCTGCTTGGTGGGGGCCTGCTTCTCTCTCTCCTTCTCTCTGCTTGGGTTCCTGTCTTGCTATATCTCTCTATGTCAAATAGAGAAAGAAAATCTTTTTTTTTTTTTTTTTTTTTTTTTTAAAGTGATTCTACCTGCTATTTGAGGAAAAAGATTTTTAGGAACAGATCAAGGTAGAAGCAGGATATCAGTTAGAAAATTGTTTCAGTAGTCCAAGAGAGCCATAAAAATGACTTAACTAGGGTGATAGCATGGAGCTGGTAAAAAGTTTTAAATTCTGGATATATTTTGGATTTGGATTTGGTAGAATTATTGGTTGTGAGATGTGAGAGAAAAAGGAGAATCAGAGACGACTTGAAGATATTTGGCTTGAGTCATGGGACAGATAGGTGTGTTGGTTCTTGAGGTGGGAAAATTTGGGAGGAAATTAAGAAGTCCCTTAGGTTATGTTGAATTTAAGATGCCTTTTAGACATCTGAAGTGGAAATGAAACAGACAGTTGGATACAAAGTTTGGAGTTCAGAAGAGATTTCAGTACTGCACGTACATAGGGATTCAGGAATCACCATTAGGCATAAAACACATTTTTAAAGGTGTAAGAGTAGCTAAGGTTACTTTTGTAACTCCTAGAGATGAAGACTATCAGGGAACCAGTACCAGTGCTGAATCTTACCACAATTAAATAGGGTATTTGGTGGTCTGAAGAGGAGAACATAGCAAAAGAGATCAAGATGGGAAGAAAGGAAGGGCAGTGGTCTCTCAGAAGCCAGGAGAAGGAAGTGTTATATTAAATGCTCCAGAGGCCAAATGAGATAAATTAAAAGTGACCATTGTATTTATCGACATGGTATGGACAGAGTCTGCCCTGAGAAGAGCAGTCTTAGTGGAAGTTGGGGAAGGAGCTCAAATGGAGGAGGTGAAAGCAAACCAAGTAAGTAGTGACAACGTTTGGAAATAGTGCTAACGGAGAAAGTTTTGATGTGGAGTGGGAGGGACTTTATTTTCTTAAAAATGAGTGGTATTATAACATGGGAATAACATAGGAGGGAGAGAAAAATAATCTTGCAAGGGAAAGAATAAGCAGCCGAAGTCATTGAAAAGATAACTGAGAGGGTCAAGAGTAGAAACAGTAGAGGGTTGGTCTTTGACAGGAGCAAGGAAGAGAAGGAATGCAGAAAGTATGCATCTGGGTGCAAATAGGCCAATTTTGTTGTGGGAAGATGAGGTCTATGTGTTCTTTGTGTTTTCCTTGGTGAAATGAGAACTACGGCAGGTGCAGAGGGACAGAGTGAAAGATTTAAGGGTTTTGCAAGGAAGAAAGTAAAATGCTGGGCCATGGAATCTATCTTTGATACAGAGAAAATTGAAGAGATGATGCATGTGGAGGCAGCAGTTAAGCTGCTCTGGCTAAGAGGATAATGTCATTAAGGAGGCAGTGGTTTAGAAGTATTTTTATTTTTACTTACCCCTTAAGAGACGATTAAGACTAATTCAGTCATGGCTTTTACCCTGTTTACCTCATTTTGCCTGAGCAGTTCAAACATCTCAGGTCATCTCTGATCATCTAGATTCAGGGATTTGTGCATAGCCTGATGTGATCGAGGTTTCTCACTACTGTGGCCCACCCTTCCTCTGTCTCCCAGACTCTTCTGCTATACTTGCTGGAGCTCATGGTCAGCAAAATCCTTTATATCCTCAACCTTTCCTCTGGAAGTTCCTGTTTCCTTGTGAAAGGTACTGTTACTGAACCTGATTATTCTTTGAGATGCCTGCATTCCCTATAACTATCTGAAGTGGGTATTTTTTTTCTCATAATGTGGTACCAGAGGGTATATAGGAGATATTGGTGTCCTTTTTATTTCCAGTGACCCTTGCCCCTTTCCTTTCTTCCTCACAGTTTAAGCTCTTGAAAAAAGGAGGTCTATCAGTTTACGTCACTAGTGCTTGTCATTGTTGTAGTGACCTTTTTTTCCGTCTTAAAATTTTTTAAAATTTAAGTTCAATTTCACCTATATTGTATTATTAGTTTCTGAGGTAGAATTTAGTATTCCCCCATTGCTTTATCACCAGTCTCACTATCTTTCTTTTCGTCACTATCTCATTCACATTCTTTTTTTTTTTTTTAATTTTTTAAAAGTTTTTACCAACTTATTTGACAGAGGGAGAGAGCACAAGCAGAGGGAACAGCAGGCAGAGGGAGGGGGAGAAGCAGGCTTCCCTGCTGAGCAGGCAGCCTGATGGAGGCTGATGGCTCAATCCTGGGCTCTGGAATCATGACCTGAGCCGAAGGCAGAGGCCTGAGTCACCCAGGCACCCCCACATTCACATTCCTGATGACTTTAGCTTCCAGTTGTAGATGATCCATGATCTCTCCTTTCCTTCAGTTTTTTCCTCTAGTAATCTGTACCTCCACTCCTTCTCAAGCAACCACACACCTGTAGTCATGCTTTAGAACTTACTATAAAAAATTCATTTCCTCTAACATAGAGTTTGTAAGCATCTCATTCTGATCTCCACCTCTCGTCACAGCTCGCTTCCTTTAGTAGTCTACCTTAGCTGTTTCTTTAACCACACTGTGACTTAAATTGAGTTATGCTACAGTTCTTCACAGTTCCGTTCCTCCCTCATCCACTCCCAATCTGTATTTCTTTCTGTGCTTCTTCACACTGTAATTTTTTTTTTTTTTTTTAAGATTTTTATTTATTTGACAGAAACACAGCGAGAGAGGGAACACAAGCAGAGGGAATGGCAGCGGGAGAAGCAGGCTTCCTGTAGAGCAGAGAGCCTGATGCGGGGCTCGATCCCAGGCCCCTGGGATCTGACCTGGGCCCAAGGCAGACGCTTAACGACTGAGCCACCCAGTTGCCCCACACTGTAATTTTTTTAAAAAGATTTTATTTATTTATTTGACAGAGAGAGAGAGATCACAAGTAGGCAGAGAGGCAGGCAGAGAGAGTGGGGGAAGCAGGCTCCCCGCTGAGCAGAGAGCCCAATGCGGGGCTCGATCCCAGAATCCTGAGATCATGACCTGAGATGAAGGCAGAGGCTTTAACCCACTGAGCCACACAGGTGCCCCTTCTTCACTGTAATTACTCCTTCGCCTACACATTGAAATCTTTGCCCATTTGCTCCCTCATCATTCTACACACACCTCATTGTGGTTTAATTTTCATCTTCTATCTTGACTCTATATATTAAAGATACCTACCCTAGAAATTTACTTGACCTGAGAAAACCTCATTTAATTTTCTCAAGCCCCAATTGAATCCATAGCATGAACTTGCCATATTGTTTTGTCATGTTATTCTCATTTCCGGAGAGACTATTTCATGCCTTTTTCATTCCTTAGTCTCAGCTAATGAACTCTTGTTTTCAACAAATGTAAAGCAGTCTTTCCATCACTAAATTTAGTATCTTATCTGTTAGGCGGAATGATGCCTCCCCACCCCCCAGAGATGTTTGCTTCCTAATCCTGGGAACCTGTTGAATGTTTTAGAGTGCATGGTAAAGGGAAGTAAAGGCTGCAATTGAAATTAAGGCTGTTGACCAGTTGACCTAGACTTGGGAAGATTATTGGGAGGATTATTCATGTGGGTACAAAGTGATCACAAGAGTTCTCATAAGTGAGGAGAGAGGCATAGAGAGAATCAAATTGATGGCAGCAAATTGATGGAAAGTCATGTACCTCCCTTGATGGCTTTGAAATGGAAGAGGCGGAGTCCTAAGTCCAGGAAATGGAAGAGGTGGAGTCCTAAGTCCAGGAGTGTGGGTAGCCTCTGGAAACTAGAAAAGCTGAGGAAATTGATTCTCTCCTAGACCCTCCAAAAGAAATGCAGACATGCTGACACTTTCATCTTAGCCTACTAAGACACATTTCAGACTTCTGGTCCCCAAACCTGTTAAGACTTGGTCAGTAAATAACAGCCAAAAAAAAAAAAAAAAAAAGGTAGTATTAAATGTAAAAAGATAGGGAGGTTTTTGAAGGAGAAGAGAAATGTTTTGGAAATAGCCATGAAAGACAAGGACAGTACATACCTCCTAGGACTTGAGAAAATAGGATATTAGAGAAAAAAAGTGCTGTCAGGAGATGGTCTTTTTCATAGTTGATGGATTTCAGGAAATAATGTGTGCAAAGCATTTACCACAGTTCCTTGTACATATCAACTAGTAAATTTCCTTCCATTGGTAGGTTATGTCTTCTCTTTTTCTTTTTTCTTAGAGGGAAGGAGCAGAAATCATAAAGGAACCTTTGTTAAAAGGAATAATAATGGAAACATGAGGCTAAATCAGAATAGTCTGAGATTTATAGCAAAGTAGTAGTTCTTGGGATGTTAAGGCATACCCAAAGAATCACAGAACAAATTATCAGTGGCTTACCAGGTGTCATTAGTACCTTAAGAAAAACTAGATTTGGCAAAAGCATTCTCCTCGCCACTCAGACAAACAATGCCCTTTCTCAACTGAAAACTATTTTATTTAGAAACCATAGCTAGATATTACTGTAATTAAATTATTTGGTGAACAGTAAACATTGAAATAAACCCAAAGAGAAACTTAATTCAAATAGCTCTTCTCCAGGATTCCTTGCTACTCTTTTCCCCTTACCATTGCAGTCCATAAATAAACTAGAGAGCCCTGCAGTAGTTTGGGATTTACGTAAGTCTCAAGGTGTACAAATACTTGAAATCGATGGGCTTTTCATGTTTCACACGGACAGTTTTCAAGAGTGTATATTTATATCATAATTGAAAGTCCACCTTGTTGTTCATACGATATATTTGATGAGTATATGATCAAGTATTGGAGCAAGGGTTATTTTCTTTTCCTGGATGTAAATAGGCAGTGTTACTCTAACTTAACTTTGAGAGATTGAGTTTGTATTTCTGTTTCTTTTTCCAGAGAGTGAAGGACATTGCCCAAGTCACATTGCAGTGCTTTGTCGAGGCCGAGTTTTTGTCTTTGATGTAATACATGAAGGGTGTTTGATCACCCCACCAGAGATCTGCAGGTTTTCAAACTACTTTCTTGAGTCTTGCGGTGTTAAGCTTTTGCTTGAGTTTAAAAAATAAATGTTCAGAATTGCCTTTTTTTTTAATAGGTGAGAGTATGCTATAAGAATTTTATACATACTGATTTTTCAAAAGTCCATTTTTATTTCATTTTATTTTTTAATTTTTTAAGATTTTATTTGAGAGTGATTGAGTGAGAGAGAGAAAGCATGAGCAGGAGGAGGGGTAGAGTGAGAAGCAGGCTCCCCTCCTAGCAGGAAGTCCTATGCTGGGCTCCATCCTGGACTCTGGGAGCATGACCTGAGCCTAAGGCAGATGCTTAACTGAGCCACGAGGGCACCCTTATTCTATTTTTAGTTTTAATTAATTTTTACTTTTACTAGATGTATATGAATATATTCTACTTGGAGAAAAGGAAAAACATTGCAAATACTACCATTTCTATTTCTTGCCCCAGAATTAATCACTCTTACTAGTTTGGTATATTCTATCCTTCCATATCTATTGTAGTGAATTTATATGCACATAAAGATTTGTAAAAAGGAATCTAATTTTTTATACCTAGTATGTATTTAAATTATATTCTATGGGGACACCTATGTGGCTCAGTAGGTTAAAGCCTCTGCCTTGGCTCAGGTCATAATCTCAGGGTCCTGAGATCAAGCCCTGCATGAGGCTCTCTGCTCAGCGAGGAGCCTGCTTCCCCCTCTCTCTCTGCCTGCCTCTCTGCCTACTTGTGATCTCTCTCTGTCAAATAAATAAATTCTTCAAAAAAAAAAAATCATAATATGACTATCAGTGTATGGCTTTAAAATTTAACTTTGTTGGTTATCTCACCTTTGGTTAAAATTCTTAAATCGTTCTTTGTGTCTACAATAAAGTCACAGTTTTTTAGCAGTATTCTAAATTTGACCTTTGCCTGTCTTTTCAGCCTTGTGTCCTGCTCTTCTTCCTCGGACAATTTACACTACTATTATATGTTAGCGTTTCTTTTCTTTTTCTTTTTTTTTTTTTAACAATATGGCAGTAACTTATTTAATGTTACCTCCGCTGCTTAAAGTCAAACAATTTAAACAATATCTCATTTAATGTTTTATGTGTTACTCATTCCTATAACTTAACAGAAGTAAAAATTTATATGACAGTGGCAGAAAAGAGATCTGACATTTGCCTCCCATTGTGCAAATTGTTCATTCATTTTTCTTGATAAAGTCAAAAGATTAACAAATGCTACAGCAGATGGAGGGTCTGGGTGGCTTAGTTGGTTAAGTGTCTGCTTTCAGCTCGGGTCATGATCCCATGGTCCTGGGATCAAGTCCTGCATCTAGGGTCCCTGCTCCTTGAGGAGCCTGCTTCTCTCTCTCTCTGCCTTCCACACCCCCTGCTTGTACTCTCTTGTGCTCTCTCTCTGTTAAATAAATTTATCTATCTATCTATCCATCTATTTAAGTAAATAATTATTTTATAACTTATTTTATTTTTATAAATGTTTATTTATAAATAAACATTTATATATTTATTTTATTTATATTTATAAATAAATTTCATTTTAAAAATAAATTTTATATAATTTATTTATATTTAATTATAATTATAATTAACATTATAAATATTAATTATTAAATCAATTATTTAGTTTAATAAATTAAATATTTGGTTATTTATTTTATAATTATTTTATAATTTATTTTATAGTTTATTTTATAATGATAAAAAGTAATAACACCATTTATATGGTGTTTTTTATTTAATAATTTAATTAATTTATTTATTTAAATAAATGGTGTTATGATTACTTTCTGGGTACAGAAAAAAATGAAATATTTCAGGTATATGCAATTTCATCATAATTTCTATCATTACCTGATGTTTATTTAAATCAGGAAACTGATTTCCTTAGGTTAGAACTTATTTTTTGAGAGTATGAACAAAGTTTTATTTATTTACTTTTTAACTTAAATTCAGTTAATTAGCATTTAGTGTATTCAGTTTCAGAGGTAGAGTTCAGTGATTCATATAAGACCTACTGCTCGTTATATCACATGTACCGCTTAATGACCATCACCCAGTTAACCCACCCCCTTCCCCCTTCCCTTGAGCAACCCTCAGTTTGTTTCCTATGATTGAGTCTCTTATGGTTTTTCTCCCTCTCTGATTTCATCTTGTTTTGTTTTTCTCTCTCTACCCACTATGAACCTGTTCTGTTTCTTGAATTCCACATATAAGTGAGATCATATAATTGTCTTTCTCTGACTGATTTACTTTGCTTAACATGATACCTTCTAGTTCCATCCATGTCGTTGCAAATGGCAAGATTTCACTTTTTTAGATGGTTGAGTAATATTCCTTTGTGTGTGTGTGTATATATATATATATATATATATACACACACACACACGTGTAGAATATATATATATATGTATATGTGTATATATACGTGTGTGTGTATGTATATATATATATATATGGAACATTTCTATTTCCCTGGTGCTGAGTGATAACGGAGCATTTTTCATGCCATGATTAATGGTTTATGGCAATACCAAGCTGAAAGCTCCCTCCTGGACTAGCTTATTGTAGCTGGCTCTCCCACTCCAATGTCTGGGAACTCTGCCACACTCAGGTACCTCCGGTCTTCCTGTGACCCGGGGATCCTGAGACCACACTGTCCCAACTAGGATTCCACCCCACTTCATCACCTGAGCACCTTCCAGGCAGGGATGACCCTCACCAGAGCAGACTTCTAAAAGTTCTGATTCTGTGCTCTGTTGCTAGTTCACTTTCTGGTGCCAGCTGATGGAGGCTCCCTCCCTTCTGTGGTTTATCTTCCTGTATATCTCCTCAGATTCACTTCTCCGCATCTCCTGCCTTGCAGAAAGTGGTTGCTTTGTAGAGTTGCAGCTCGTCGTTTCTGAGAGCTCTGGTTCAGTTCAGAGGTGTCCAGAATGATTTGATAGCTATCTAGCTGAATTCCAGGAACCAGGTGAAACTAAGGTCTCCTACTCCTCCACCATCTTGGAAAGTCCTCTTTGTTAGTAATTTTTTTTTTTTTTTTTTAAGATTTATTTGACAGAGAGAGATGTCTCTTCAAGGTCCTGATCTCAATTCCTTTGGATATATACCCAGAACTGGGATTGCAGGATCATAAAGTAGTTTTACATTTAATTTTTTTTTTTAAAGAATTTATTTATTTATTTGACAGAGATCATAAGTAGTAGGCAGAGAAGCAGGCAGAGTGGGGGGGGAGCAGGCTCCCCGCTGAGCAGAGAGCCCGATGTGGGGCTCAATCGACCCTGAGATCATGACCTGAGCTGAAGGCAGAGGCTTTAACCCACTGAGCCACCCAGGCGCCCCCTACATTTAATTTCTTGAGGAACTTCCATAATGTTTTCTACAGTGGCTGGACCAATTTACACTCCTACTAACAGTGCACAGGAGTTCTTTTCTCCACATCCTCACCAGCACTCATTTCTTATCTTTCTGGTAATAACCATCCAGATAGCTGTGAGGTGATATATTGTTGTGGTTTTTTTGTAGTATTTATTTTTTTAAGATTTTATTTATTTATTTAACAGAGATCACAAGTAGGCAGAGAGAGAAGGGGAAGCAGGCTCCCCGCTGAGCAGAGAGCCTGATGTGGGGCTGACCCCAGGACCCTGAGATCATGACCTGAGCCCAAGGCAGAGGCTTTAACCCACTAAGCCACCCAGGCGCCCCTATTGTTGTTTTGATTTACACTTCTGTGATGATTAGTCGTATTGAGAACCTTTTCATGTATTTGCTGACCATTTTTATGTCTTCTTTGAAGAAATGTCTGTTTAGGTTCTTTGCCTATTTTTAAAGCAGATTGGTTTTTTTTTTTTTTTGCTATTGAGTTGTAGGGGTTCCTTATATATTTTGGATATTCTAATCAGATACATGGCTTTCAAATACTTTCTCATATTTTGTAGGTTACCTTTTAATTGTGTTAACTGTATAGAAGCTTTTGGGTTGATGTAATCCCACTCATCTATTTTCACTTGTGCTATCTTTGCTTTTGTTGTCTTTGTGAAACCTGTGGATTTTTGTCTAATGAAAATGTATTTCTTTGTTGAAGAACCCTGTTATTTACTTGTCATCTGTGTAAAGGTACATGAAATTCATCAGATTAAAAGAAGTGACTACTTTGAGAGGAAATAATTTGTCTTTATCTCATAGTCTTTATGATGATTTTAAGTAGCAACAGCAAACGTGAAAACATTTAAAACTGACTGTGTAGTACTTCTGTTTTTGGGGTTACACACAAATATTAATCAGATATGGTGTAATTTTTTTATTAAATATATATGCACATAGTTTTTAGATAAGATATGCATAATATTTGTAATATTTATCATAATATGTTTCAAGTTCTCTATTGTAAGGGGTATTGACTTGGACCCCAAAAGTACAAGTACATTTTGAAAGTATAAATAATACTAGCCAAACAGTTTATTTACTTAAGTTGTTGTCACATGTACTTTTGTGTTAATAGGCCACATACTTATTTTTTTTAAAAAAATGATTTGGTGTGGGAAAGAAATCCATTGCTGTTGAGATCATAATCCCTTTCTTTGGGTAATATATGAAAACATATAAGTACTGAAAAATATTATGACCCATTAAAGGCTAAAAGTAGCTAGTGATTTTGCCTATGCTCTTTTTAAATATTCTTTCTTTAATCTTCCCTAAGGCAATTGACATACATTCACAGGAAGTGCCATAGTGAACCTCATGGACCTGGGATAGCAGCATTGACTAGTGAGGAGCGAACTCAATGGGCTAAGGTTATATGGTTTTCTTTTGTTGTCATTTTAAGATTTTATTTATTTATTTATTTAGATAAAGAGAGCAGGGGAAGGGGCATAGGGAGAAGGAGAGAGAGCATCTCAAATGGACTCCGTGTGGAGCCCAGTGCGGGGCTCGATCCCACAGCCCAGGGATCACGAGGTGAGCTGAAATCAAGGGTTGGACATTTAACCTCCTGAGACACCCAGGTGCCCCTCTTTTTTTTTTTTTTTAATTGAGGTTTATTTGACATAAAATTATAATAGTTTCAGTGTACAACATAATGATTAGATATTTGTATATATAAATCTGATTAACATACATCATCTCATATAATTACAAATATTTTTTCTTGTGATGAGGACTTTTAAGATGTATTCTAGGGGCACCTGGGTGGCTCAGGTTATCATCTCAGGGTCCTGGTATTGAGCCCTATGTGGGGCTCCCTGCTCACAACTGTGGGGAATCTGCTTCTCTCTCTCCCTGTGTCCCTCTGCTAGCTCATGCTCTCTCAAATAAATAAATAAACAAATAAATCTTATTTAAAAAGCAATTTTCAAATATGTGATACTGCCTTCTGCATTTTTAACTTTACAGATATCACTATGTTTTGAAAGTTTGTGTTATGCCACTTCACTTTCACAAAGGACTTACGTTAGTACTTGTTTTTGGTCACTGGAAGAAACCCAAAAAGGATTTTTGCTGTTACGAAAAAAGCAAAAATAGTATTCAGCATTTTTTTTTTTTTTTACTGCATACTCCCTGAGCAACAAGAGTGGCAGCAACAAGCTCCTTCCTCAGGAACTACCCTCAGTATCTCAGCATCAAGCTTTGAATATCTGTGCTTATGAGCATCTGTGTTTTATATCACTTTATTTGTGCATCCTCTACCAAAATGTGTTCTATGTTATCAGTAAAGCTGTAAGAGAGGTCATTTTCTGGGTCTGGGAATGTTCAAACATTTTTCCATATAAATTAATAGTAATTGCTTCCCTGCTTTTTACCATTTTGACCTAGGCATGCTCTACTTTCAGATAGCAGTTTAAACTTTTCTTAAAGTTTACCTTTTCCCTAACAAACTTTTGAGATTTTTCTGGGTATAGTTAATTTGTAACATTTAATCACTATCTCTTTACCCATTAGGCACGAGAATATTTGATTAGTCTTGATCCAGAGAATTTGACTAAGTTAGAAAAAATTCAGAGCAGTTTACTGGTATATTCCATAGAAGATAGCAGTCCACATGTAACACCAGAAGATTATTCTCAGGTACGTAACTATCTTGCTCTGCTATTTCTTCTCACAAATTATTCTGGAAGACTCTTGTGTATACTGAAGATGAGAAGATTTAGGATTTTTTTGTTATATGCAGCCTCTTAAAATTTTTTCTTAGCTATCATACATATTTACCAAATTGAAGCTTATACATAAATAATCCTTCATGAATTCTTGCCTCATTGTTTAGGTAATGTAGATATATCTTGGGCATTGGTTAAAGAAAGAAGTATGACTATTGTTTGCATGTACAGAAAATTCCCATAGGACACTGGGCTAAATGAGCTTATCATGCCAAAGGTAGCATGAGAACCTTCCTATGACCCACACCAGTGTATCTTGACACCTTAGTTGCTGGGGTCTGTCCTAAGAATTATAGCACTCTTATAAGTTATTTATTTTAGCATTTAGTTTTATTGACAGACTTTAATGAGTTTAAGAATAATTGTGACCTTACTTTGTTTCCCCTCCCCCACCCGCCCGAGGTAATATTACCATTTCCTGGGAAAGAGTAAAAGGTAGTAGTCTCAGTTGTAGAAGTCTCTTAGTCTATAGAAAACATTTATATTATTTTATAATTCATTTGTCAATATTAAATGATAGAAATAATACAGAATTGGAAAATCTTATAGGTAGAAGTAACTTTCCTATATATAAATTGAGCTGTATTTTTTTAAGTAGGAGAGTTACCAAACTTCCTGAGGAAGAATATATTCTAATATAGTATTGTTTGAACTTTTACTGCTAGAATCTAGTCAGACTTGTATTTAGATTGTAGTCCACTACATACATACACACACGTAACAGAAGTTTCACAAAATAGTAATTACTTTGACTACCTGTGATAGTCTAATATTAGTATTCTTTCTCTCTCTTTTTTTTTTTTTGTAATGAATGTTTACTGTGATATACTAAATCGATTTCATGACTCTCTAATGTGCCAAAGCCTACTATGTAGGCTTAGTGGGATATGAATTCTTGAGATATTTTAATAATAATACAATATTATTAAATTATCTTCTTCAAAAGTACACTCCAGTGAATAAGCTTACCACAGCTTCTCAGACTATTCAAGTTGCAAAAGCTTTGTCTTTTCCTTTGTAAGTTCTCTAAACCCCTATGACCTGTGTACCAGCTTTCTGTTTGCTGGTAGGATTTCTTGAGATTTTGAGAAATATTTAAAGACAGGGCTGGAATTAGTATTGTCTCTTGAGTATAATTATTATCATTTTACTAAATTTGGTTTACTTGAAGAGAAAAAGTGGCATCTTATATGTGTGTGTGTACTTATATAATATATATAGACACACGGACATATAAGACGTATAAGACGTATAAGACATATAAGACGTAAATAAACCTCTAAATATTAAAATTCTCTTATGTTTAAAATACGTTTATTTTAGGTAATGGCAATGACCCTTATAGGAGATCCGACTGTCCGCTGGGGAGACAAATCTTACAACCTGATTTCCTTTTCCAATGGAGTATTTGGCTGTAGTTGTGATGTAAGTAAACTTACTGAAGTTATTTTTCCTTTCAATTGTTCAGGTTAATTTAGTGGCAGTAAATTAGGTAGCCTATTCTGTGGTCATATAAATACACACTTTTATAGCTCTGTGACGTTATACTGAAAGGTTTAGTTTAGAATTCTCAGTGAAAACAGAGTATAGGACAAGTTATTTTCATTTGTAGTATAGCTAGTAGTTTGGTATGTATCTGCCAAGTGAAAGTTGCATGTATTTTATGTAGTTAAGGATTTCAAAGAATTATGAAGCTCTTTAAAATGCAGTGTTACCTATTTGTTGAGAATTAGAACCTATTTTATTTTTTGAAGATTTTATTAATTTTTGCAAGAGAGAGGGAGAGAGAGAAAAGGAGAGGGAGCTTGAGGAGGGGCAGGGGCAGAGTGAGAAGCAGACTCCCTGCTGAGCAGGGAGCCCCACTCCAGGATCTAAGGATCATGACCTGAGCAGGTGCTTAACTGACTGAGCCACCCAGGTGCCTGAAATAGAACTTAATTTAAATGATACAATGTTATGTCTATGTTCTTTGCACAGAGAAGTATATGTGTATATATTTCTAGATTTTTCCCAGTAATTTAACTATTTTCCTAAAATAGCACATGATTTTTGGAATATTTATTTACACTATAGGTATTAAAGTGTCTAGTGCTTCTACCATTCTATACCTTCTTGTTTAAAAAAAAAAATGGAAAAAAAAGAAAAAACTTGTTCTCTTTTATACTCCTGTGATTATCTTTAATAACTCTACCTTGCCATTTTCTCATGGACATTCAAGAAGCCCGTGAACCTAGAAAATTGAAAAAGGAGAAGTTGTAATATACACTTCTAATCTCACTGTAAGATCTTTCATAAAGTACATAATTGACTATAAAGTAGTGTGAGATAGTTTGTTTTTGGTGGCCTTCCTCCAGAAGCTTTTAACAATTGTACAATACTAAAAAGACCTGTAACATTGATCTGGGCTCAATAGCTGTATTAATCATTATTTATTCAGTTTTAGGTAATAGAAACCTAAATTATACTTCTTATTAGCTTAAGGTACTCGTTGGCATAGGAGTACAGCCATTTGGTTAAGACTGACTTCCATTGTCCAGATGCTTTCATTAGTAATTTCTCTGTCCATTTTTTTGGCAGTACTTTCCTGTGTATGACTTCATCTTCAGGTAGACTATCCCATGTGATTGTCATATCCACAATCTCATGTCTTCACAGCTCCTTTCATAGATAAGTGTTCCATATGGAAATGCTCAGCTTACCACGGTTGCCCTCCCCCTTCTTCCCCACAGTGGTTCCAGCACAAGTCCTGGGAATAATGCTCAATAGTTGTATTCTTTACCCGTTCATCAGTTGATGGAGTAGTTACTCTTTTCTAGTTTTTACCTCTTATTCTCATTTTGAGAATTTTGTTTCATTGTATATTGTTCAAACTGGATGTTATATTGTTACATAAGGGTAAATTGTTCTCATAATCAGGAGCTCATTATCTTACTTGCCTTACTCACTTCCAACCCTCAACCCCCCTACAAAAAAAAATTGCACTACTTCTGATTTTTATTAATAGTACTAAATTCTTGCTATTTGCTCAAATTCAGGATGAAAATAACTTTAATGGTCTTTATTATCTCTGAATAGAGAATATTGGTCCCATAATGAACATATATCTCAGTACAAATGAGATCTTTCTTATAGTAAGTGTATGGACATGTTTTATGTGTATGTATTAACATCCATTTATTTATAAAATTGATCTGATTATCTCTCCTTGGTAATTGCTTTTAAAAATCCCTTGTTGGTTTCCCTTGTCACTTAAGATGATTATAGAAAAAGCAATTTAACCTATGTAAAACATCAGTAGTAAATTGTATACAGTTGACCTTTGAACAACATGGATCTGAACTCTGTAGGTCCACTTAAATGCATGGCTTTTTTTCAATAAATACATATTTTACACTGTGATTTTACACTGTGACAAAAATAAGGTAGAAGTTGCCATAGGACTAAAAGTAAAGGGACGATGGCGGAGAGATGCTGAGAAGGCTGGAACAGCAGGCTTTCATCTGCTTGTGGCATTCCTCATCCCACTATTTGTGCAGAGTTTGGTTTACTGAGATCTTGAACAAAATGTTGCAAAGAAGCTGTCTCTGGAGAGGGATTCTCAGTGAGGTGCCAAGACCAATCATTGTCCACAGTTGCACTCCGCCCACCCTGCCATCCCCAGGGGTCCAGGAGAACACTTGGGGCAGGATAGTAGCAGGTAGTAATGTGGGCTGCAAAGCCCAGGGCAGGAAGGAGTGCTGTCTGAGGTGCTGAAAGTTCTCTACAGCAGAGAATTAATACTGCTGGGAGCAGCTTGCCAGCATTTGCCACAAGCAGAAACTGAATTAGAGCCACGTGGAGGGACCAGGTGGAGAAAGCAACCTAGAGGGAAGGATAACAGTGCTGTGCCTTCCCCTGTTCTCTGCCTTTCCCTGGATTCTGCTTGAAAGGAGGTTTCCCATATTCCTGGGTAGCTTTGCTAACGTTGGGTGGGGATTGAGGGAATGTGTGGTGCCTTAATCTACTCCTGCACTATATAGGATTTTCCTTATGATTTTCTTAATAACATTTTGTTTTCTCTGTCTTTATTGTAAGAATGTAGTGTGTAATACTTATAAAACATGTTAATTGACTGTTTTTGTTATTGGCAAATGTTCTGGTCAACAATAGGCAATTAGTAAATAAGTTAGTTCTGGGGTGTGAAAAGTTATATGTGGATTTTGATTGTATGGGAGGTCAGCGTTGTTGAAGGGTGAGCTGTATACTATATCCTGTAAAAGTTGGTCTGTTCTAAATGCAACGCCATGCTGCTGTTCTGTTCCAGTGGTGTTTAAATACGTACTTTTGTGATTATAGTTGTTCATTACATTTCCTTCTTGGGATTTAAAATCCTGGGGTCAGCTACTTTGTCTTCTCCATCTAGGGTTTATTATTGGGCTTTGTGAAGGGCACATAGAAAGTATGTAATAAAGAGTTAAATAGTAACAGCAGTTACTGCTGATTGCTGTGGTCCACGTCTGTAGGAAGCACTTGATAAGTGTTACTGAAATCATTTTTATTTGTCACACCAACTATATGATTGGTGTGGTCATATAGTTGTTACACCAACTATATTATTATTACCCCCAATAACAGATGAGGCAGTTTACTTAAAGAATTAAGTAAGTGCAGCAGTTGCACAACTGAGAAATGTAGTTTGGACACAGAATCGAAGCTCTCATTCCTAAAAAGCAAGTTACACATGTCTCCATATAAATTAAAAAAAAAAAAAAAGGAAAAAAAATATACAAACAAATAAAACATCAGGAAAGCATATGAAGTTTTCATATTTCCTAACATTTATTTAAAACTGATGATTAGCTTTCCACCATTAGATAGGTAGGTAGAATTACCAGTCAGAGATACTTTTGACCTTCAGTCTTGCTCTTTCTTACTGGGTCCAGTAAAAGCATTAGAAATCAATTTTACTGTCTCAAACGAAACAATATGTGATATCTCTGCAAATTCTTTGTAAAATTGTTAGTTGCAGTTAGAAAATGGTCTTGTCAATGACCCGTGAGTGTTACTTTATCAAAGGACAGATGGGGTGAATTGCTCGTTCATCTACTTCAGACCTCCCTCAAGAGTCTTTTCTGATGTTGTGGCTGCTATCTAGTTGGTAACAGTATTCCTACTGTACTTCTAGGCTCCACTGGGCTGTAAGATAGGCCAACAGGTCTCTGTAATGTTAAGGTGATACTTAAGACACCTCATTTACTCCTCTGAATGTGGACCCAAATGTGCTAGTCCATATCTTAAGCCTGCCTTCTTTCTCTCCAAGGCTGGTAGTGCCACATTCAGTTCACGAATGGTAACTGTTTAATGTAAAGTGATAGCAGTAACATGGAGGGAAAAAACTGATGGAATTATTGCCAAATGACATGGAGAAAAGAAGGCAAAAATTTGTCTTCCAGAATAAATGATGGAAAAAGTGACTAGCTGCAGTCCCTGCCTCTCAGTTTAGCTGTTAAACCTCTAATATCCCTGTAATAACTCAGCCCATCTCTCCAGCATTCCTTAAACATTGAGAATTATTTCTGCTGCATCTAAACACTCTTGGAGACATAAACACAAACTGATGGTGCTTTTTAATGTTCACCTAGTGTCCTGTGTATTTACTGATAAAGTTCATATCAGTGCTTGATTTAGCCTTCAGAAAGTCTGTCATCCTCCTTTGCTTTTTGCACAGTGCTCTTCAGATTTCAGAATATCTTAGTATTGCACACATACACCTGCTTTCGTTTCCAGTTTAATAATAGTTATTTTTTCTAGATTGTTCATGGTTACTTTACATCCCTCCCCATTACCTCAAGATCCTTATTAGGTGCTTCCAACTTTAAGTATTTGTTCTTTTACAGCGAATAAAATACAGCAGTTACTTACTATGCTGTAGGATATCTCTCTTTGTCTGTAGGTGAGGTATTTGAAGTCTGCACTTCAGTATGTGTTAAGATTGGAGGGGGAAGGAAATTGAGAATAAAATAGTGGGTCAAGTTTTAAGTTGACAAAAAATTCAAAATGTTGTGTATTTTCATTTTAGCATGCTCCTTTTGATGGAATGGTTGTGATAAACATCAGCCATTATATTGATAAGAAAGTTTTTGAGAATGAAGGAAGATGGAAGGTATGTTAGAAAAATACTTCATTTTTTTCTTAATAGTTTTTTTTATTTAACATTTTTAAGTCTTTTTCCCTGTTTCCAGGGTTCAGAAAAAGTACGGGATATATCACTTCCAGAGGAACTTGTTTTCACTGTGGATGATAAAATCCTAAATGACATTAATCAAGCTAAAGCCCAATATCTCAAGCAGGTAGAATTTTTTTACCTTTTTTTCTTAGACACTAATGCTCTTCTTTCAGCTACCACATATAAAAAGCAGGCTATCATCCGACCATGACACATAAAACATTTTATGTATTTATTTTTAAAGATTGATTTATTTAAAGAGAAAGCGCAAGTAGGTGGGGAGGCTGGTGGCAGAGGGAAGGGGGCTCTGGGAATCTCAAGCAGACTCCCCACTGAGCACGGACTGATAAGGGGCTCAATCTCATGACCCTGATACCATGACCTGGGCTGAGATGAAGAGTATGATGCTTAACTGACTGGGCCACTCCGGTGCCAAACCACATTAAAACTTTTTTTTTTTTTTTAAAGATTTTATTTATTTGACAGAGACAGTGAGAGAGGAAATACAAGCAGGGGGAGTGGGAGAGGAAGCAGGCTTCTGGCTGAACAGGGAGCCAGATGTGGGGCCCAGTCCCAGGACTGTGGGATCATGACCTCAGCCAAAAGCAGACACTTAACAACTGATCCAGAGATGCCCCAACATTAAGACACTTGAAAATATAGCTTTGATACTTTTAATTTTTTTTTTACATGTAATGATTAATGCAAATGATTTGGATATCTTTGGGGTATTCTTAGCTGATTTTTCACTTTTCCTATTTTTTTTTTTTTGTTAGGCATCTGATCTGCAGATTGTGGTGTATGCCTTTACATCTTTTGGCAAAAAGCTAACCAAGAAGAAGATGCTTCACCCTGACACATTTATTCAGCTTGCACTTCAGCTGGCCTATTATAGACTTTACGGACGGTGAGAACCATTCATTTTCCATTTTCAGAATCTTGAAGTCCAAGGGCATATCTTTAGCTTAGCTATTCTATCCTCATTCCCCAGTGTTTTTCCTTTTTCCCCAAGTGGCGCCATGTCCTAGTTTGAACTTCCATCATCAGTGTATTGGAGTTCTGATGTGCAACACTTTTCCAGGCTTGTCTTCTAGGAGAAGTTTTACTCTTCTTTAGAATTCAAATCACTTGGTTTTCTTGTAGCCTCAGTTTCCTGATGGGTTTATGATTTTATAGATTATCCAATCTTGACTAATCTTTAGGATAAGAGAGATGCTATGTTGTGACTTTCTACATCCTAGGGAGGAGCAGAAGCTCTATGATCTTGCCTTTTAAATATCCAGTCTCAGAATATGTGTCTTTAAGTGGGTTTTAAGGTCATTTGCCTTTAATATTATCATCAGTAAGGCTGGGCTTAAGTCTACCATATTGCCCTTTCTTTTCTTTTTATCATGTCTGATTTTTGTTTTTTAATCTTCTTTTGAATTCATAGTGTTTTTTTAAATGTTCCATTTTATCTCCATTGTCAGATATAGTTTTATTTTGTTTTTAGTAGTTGCACTGGGATTTATAAAATACATCTTTAATTTACCCAATACATCTTTAATTTACCCAAGTCCACATCAGGTAACATTTTCCACATGAATTGTAACATAAGAACCTTAAAACAGAATGCTTCTCCCATTTTTTGTGCTGGTGTTGTTGTGTATTATACTTCTACATATGTAGTAAGCCTCACAATACACTGTTACTATTTGCATTTTGAAGTGGATTATCTTTTTGTGTGTGGGGGGTGTAAAATATATATTTAAAAAACCTTTCCATTTTAGCCATTTTAAAGTGTATAATCTAGGGACTCCTGGGTGGCTCAGTTGGTTAAGCCACTAACTTTGGCTTAGATCAAGATCTAAGATCATGATCATGATCCCCGGGTCCTGGGATTGAGTCCCATATCGGACTTCTTGCTCAGCGGGGAACTTGCTTCTCTCTCTGCCTGCTTGTGCGCTCTCTCTCTCTGACAAATAAATAAATAAAATCTTTAAAAAAAAAAAAATGAAGTGTATAGTAGCATTAAACTATACCCATAAAGCAGTGATTTCTTATTACTCCTTTTGCCTAAGCCCCTGGTAATCTCTAATCTACTTTCACTGTCTATGAACTTGCCTATTCTAGATAATTCCTCTAGTTGGGAGCATAAGATATTTGTCTTTTTGTCTCTGATTTATTTAATTTAGGATAACGCTTCCAAGTTTCATCCATATGGCTTAATAAGAACTTCATTCTTCTTTATGGCTAAATATTCCACTATATAGATAGACCACATTTTCTTTATCCATTCATCTGTTGATAGACACTTGTTTTGTTTCCACCTTTTGGCTATTGCGAATAATGCTGTTGTAAACCTTCACATTCAAGTATCTGAGACCCTGTTTTAATTTCTTTTGAGTCTGTACCTAGGAGTGGGTTTGCTGGATTGTGTGATAATTCTTTTTTGCTCTTTGAGCACCTGCCAAACTATTTTCCACCATGGCTATACCATTTTACATTCCCACCAGTATACAAAGGTTCCAGTTATTCTATATCCTTGTCAATACTTAATTTTTTCACTAAAAAAAATATTAACTTTTAGTTTTGAAGTAGTATCTCATTGTGGGTTTTTTGTTGGTTTTTTTTTTTGTGTGTTTTTTTTTTTTAAAGGTTTTATTTATTTGATATAGAGATAGAGAGTACAAGCAGTAGAGGGAGAGGGAGAATCAGGCTCTCTACTGAGCAGGGTGCCCGCTGTGGGACTCGATCCCAGGACCCTGGGATCATGACCGAAGCCAAAGACAGCCGCCTAACTGAGCCACCCAGGCTCCCCTTGTTGTGGTTTTTATTTACATTTCTCTATTGACTAACTAGGTTGTGTATCTTTTCATATGTTGATTGGCTATTTGTGTATCTTCTCTGGCAAACTGTCTATAAAAGTCCTTTGTGGTTTTGGTAATTCAGTTGTCATTTTGTTTTTGAATTGTAAGAGTTTTTTATGTATTCTGGATATGAAACCCGTATCGATACGTGATTGGCAAGTATTTTTCTCCCATTCTGTGGTTTTTTTCCTTTTCACTCTCTTTGTGCATCAAAGGATACCACTGTGTTTTTAATTTTGAAGTACAGTTTATTTCGCTTTAATTTGTAGCCGTTACTTTTGTTGTCATACTGAAGAAATTATGGTTAAATCTAGTGTCATGAAGTATTAGTATTTTTATTGTTTTTTTAAGATTTTATTTATTTATTTGACAGAAATCTGGAGAGCACAAGCAGAGGGAGTGGCAGAGGTAGAGGGAGAAGCAGGCTTCCCGCTGAGCAGGGAGCCTGATGTGGGGCTCAATCCCAGGACCCTGGGATCATGACCTGAGCCAAAGACATTTAACCGACTGAGCCACCCATGCACCCACCAGTGTCATGAAGTTTAGCCCTTATATCCTTATATTGTTTTCCAGGAGTTTTATAGTTTGAGCTCTTACTTTAAATCTTTGATGTGTTCTCTCTCTCTCTCTCTCTCCTTTTTTTTTTTTTTTTTTTTTTTTTTAGAGAGCAAGAGCTCAAGTGGTTGGGGAGGTGGAGGGGCAGAGGGAGAAAAAAGAATTTGAAGCAGACTCCATCCCTAGTGTGGAGCCCAATGCAGGGCTTCATCTCATGAGTCGGAGATCATGACCTGAACCAAAATCTGGAGTCGAACACTTAGCCAACTAAGCCATCCAGCCACCTGTCTTTGATGCTATTTGAATTAATTTTTGTGTATAGTGTGTGGTAAGGGTCCAGCTTCATTCCTTTCCAAGTGGATATCTAGTTTTCCTGGCATTATTTTTTGAAGAGACTGTTCATTGAATGGTCTAGATGTTCTTGTTTAAAATAAGTTCATTATAGATGTAAAGATTTATTTCTGGGTTTTCAATACTATTCATTGGTCTATATGTCTCTTCTTGTGTCAGTACCATACTATTTTGATTATTGTAGCTTTGTGGTAAGTTTTGAAATGCAAAAGTGTGTGTCCCTCACCTATGTTCTTTTCAAGATTGTTTCAGCTATTCTTGAAATTCCATATGAATTTTAGGATTAGTTTTTCCTTTTTTTTTCTCCCAGAAATGTTGGAATTTTGAATCTCTAGACCGCTTTGGGTAGCATTGTCACCTTAATGATAAATAGTCTCAAATCCAAGAACACAGAGTCCTATTCCACTTATGTTTTTTAAAATTTCTTTAAGCAGTGTTTTGTAGTTACCTGTGTATAGTGTTTTTGCTTCTTTGGTTAAGTTTAATCTTGAGTATTTTATACTTTTTGCTGGTATTGTAAATGGAATCGTTTTCTTAATTTTCTTTTCAGGTCATTTATTACTAGTGTATGGAAATGCAGCTGATCTTTGTGTGTTGGTTTTGTGTCTTTAAGCTTTGTTGATTTGTTTATAAGTTCTAATAGTTTTTTGTGGACTTGAGATCAAATAATAGGTTAGTAGAGATAGTTCTGCTTTTTTCTTTCTAATTTGGGTGCCCTTTTATTTCTTTTGGCTTGAACACCCAATAGTATGCTGAATTAGCCTTGTCATATTACTTTAGGTGGAAAGTTTTAGTCTTTCATAATTGAGTATGACGTTAGCTGTGAGTTTTTCATAAATGTTTTTTTAACAGGTTGAGGAAGTTTCTATACCTGGTGTATTGAGTGTTTTTATTATGGGAGAGTGTTGGATTTTGTCAAATGCTTTTCTGTGTCAGTTACCCTATAGGACTTACTCTTCATTCTGTTAATAAGGTGTAATTACAGTGAATGATTTTCATTTGTTGAACTACTCTTGCATTCCAAGGATATATCCCACTTGGGCATGGTGTATTGTCCCTGTAATATGCTGCTGAATTTGGTTTGTTAGTAATCTGAGATTTTTGCATTTTTGCAAAATGGTGTAATTTTTGCAATTTTTGCATTTTGCAAAATGATGTAAAAATGCAAAATTTCAGGTTTGTAAAAAATCTGAGATTTTTCCATCGTTATTTATAAAGGGATATTGGTCTATTATGTCTTCTTGTAATACTTATTTCTTAAAACTCTTATTTAAATTCCACTTAGTTAACACAGTGTAATATTAGTTTCAGAATCAATTTAGTGATTTAGCACTTCCATACAACACCTGGTGCTCATGATAAGTGCACTCCTTAATCCTCATCACCTATTTGACCCATCCCCCATGCACATCCCCTCTGGTAACCATCATTTTGTTCTCTATAGTTAGTCTGTTTCTTGGTCTGCATCCTTCTCCCCCCACCACGCCTGACCCTTAGCTTGCTTTGTTTCTTAAATTCTATATATGAATGAAATCGTATAGTATTTTCTCTGACTTTGCTTAGCATAATACTCTGTAGCCTCATCCATATCATTGCAGATGGCAAGATTTCATTCTTTTAATGGCTGAGTAATCTATACACACCCTATCTTCTTTATCCATTCATCACTCAATGGACATTTGGTCTATTTCCATGATTTGACTTTTTAGATAATGCTACTATAAACTTTGGGGTGTATGTGCCCCCTTGAATCACTGTGTTTGTGTCCTCTGGATAAGCAACCAGTTGTGTGATTGCTGGGTTGTAGGGTAGGTAGCTCTATTTTTAACTTTTTGAGGAACCTCCATACTGTTTTCCAGAGTGCCTGCACCAGTTTGCATTCCCACCAACAGTGCAAAAGGGTTTCCCTTCTTCACATACTCAACCAATATCTGCTGTTTTTTGTATTGTTGATGTTAGCCATTCTGACACGTGTGAGATGGTATCTCATTGTAGTTTTGTTTCCTATTTCCCTGATGTGGAGTGATGAGCATCTTTTAGGTATCTGTCGGACACCTGTATGTCTTCTTTGGAAAATGTTGTCTTTGTTTTTGGTCTGAGGGTAGTGCTGGCTTCACCTTGAGTTAGGAAAAGTTCCTTCCTTTTCAGTTTTTTGGAGGAATTTGAAAAGGATTGCTGTTAAGTTTTTAAGTCATAGAATTTATCAATGAAGTTATGTGATCCAGGACTTTTGTTTGTGGAAGTTTTTGATTACACATTCTTGTCCTTACTTGAAGTAAGTCCAGAATTTTTTTTCTGGAGTCAGAATATGTCTCAGAATATGTCTGTTTCACCTAGATTATCCAGTTTATTGGTAGACAGTTCATAGTATTTTCTTAAAATCCTTTTTGATTCTGTGAAGGAGGTAATGCCCTCTCTTTCATAACTAATTTTAGTGATTGGAGTTTTTTTCTTTTTTTTTTTTTTTTTACTTAATCATTGTAGCTAAATGTCAGTTTTTTTGACCTTTGCAAAGAACCAAGTTTAGGTAACTTTCTCTATTTTTAATTTCTGTATTTTGGTTATCTCTAGTCTGAATTATTTTCTTCCTTGTGCTCACTTTGGTTCTACTTTGCTCTCCTTTTTTCTAGTTCCTTAAGGTGTTCACCTAGTCTGATGATCTGTGGTTTTTGTGTTTTTGTTTTTCCCTAATGTAGGTATTTATAGCTATACACTTCCCTTTGAACACTTATCATTCTTTAAAGTTTGATAGGTTGCTTTTTCATTTCATTCATCTCAAGGCATTTTTTAATTTCCCTTGTAATTTCTCCCTTGAGCAATTTGTTGTTTGTGTGTTGTTGGAGGTCTTCATTATTTGTGAATCTTCCAGTTGGTCTTCTATTACTGATTTCTGGCTTCATTCCATTGTCATTGAAAAAGATTGTATGATTTCAGTATTTTTAAATTTACTGAGACTTGTTTTGTGGCCTATTCAGTGATCTTTCCTGGAGAGTGTTCCATGTGCACTTGAAGAATTTGTATTCTGTTCAGAAGTGGCATGTTCTATATATGTCCCTTAGGTCTGGTTATTGATACTGTTGTTCAAGTCCTCTGTTTCCTTATTCATCTCCTGTCTACATGGGCTATCTCCATTACCGAAAGTTGGATATTAAAGTCTCCAACTGCCATTGAACAGCTGTCTAGTTTCTCTTTAATTCTGGCAATATTTGCTTCGTATGTTTTAGGGCTCTTTTTAGGTGCATATATTTTTATAATTGTGTCTTCTTGATGAATTAAGCCTTTTATTAATATGTAATATTCTGTTTGCCTCTTAACCCTTTTGACCTAAAATTTATTTTGATAATAACATAGCCACTCCAGCTCTTGTCCTTAATATTTCTATGGAAGATCATTTTTCGTCCTTTTACTTTTAACTTCCCAAAGTCTTCTTATCTACAGTGAATCTCTTGTAGATAGCATACAGATACTAGATTATAGGGTTTTTTTAATCTATTCTGTCAATCTTTCTTTGATTGAATAGTTTATTTACATTTAAGATAATTACTGATAAAGAGATATTTACTTACGCTGCCTAGCTGTTTTTTGTAGGTCTTACTTGGTTTATGTTTCTAAACTCTTCCACAACCTTTTTTTTTTTTTTTTTTAAAGATTTTATTTATTTATTTGACAGAGAGAGAGAGCACAAGCAGGCAGAGAGGCAGGAGAAAGAGTGGGGGAAGCAGGCTCCCCGCCGAGCAGAGAGCCCGATGCGGGGCTCCATCCCAGGCCCCTGAGATCATGACCTGAGCCGAAGGCAGAGGCTTTAACCCACTGAGCCACCCAGGCGCCCCTTCCACAACCTTTTTTATTTGCTTTTTTTTTTTTTTACAGCATACCATTTTGATTCCCTTCTTTTTCTTTACATTTTTTATCTCTTTTATTCATGATTACTTGGAGAATTTAGTTCATATTTTATATTTGTAACAACCTCATTTGAATAATAGCTTAGTTTTAGTAGTGTACCAAACTCTGCTTTTGTCCATCTCTGTACCCTCTTCATTTTGTTAAAGATTACATCTTTATACATTGTGTGCCCATTGATACAGGTTTATATTATTGTTGTATGCATTTGCTTTTTAAATTAAAGAAAAATAACTATTAAACATGTTGTTCTGTCTCCCATGGTTTTCATAAACTCGGAGTTAGTCCTAGAGACTTGAGAATAAGAATCCGTTATTCTTATTTTTTACGACAGCACCTCAAGCAATTAATATCATTTGTTTTCTGTTTCATCCTGTTGAGATTGAGTGGATTTGTTAGCCAATGTCCATTATAAAGGTTCCTCCCTGAGTTTTTTACCTTATGGTTTTAGTAGACATTGATGACCGTAATTGAGATCTATTATTACTGGTTATAGAGCAGTGATATTTTTTTTTAAATATTTTATTTATTTATTTGACAGAGAGAGAGATCACAAGTAGGCAGAGAGGCAGGCAGAGAAGAGAGGGGGAGTGGCAGGCTCCCCACTGAGCAGAGAGCCTCATGCGGGCCTCAATCCCAGGCCCCTGAGATCATGACCTGAGCCGAAGGCAGAGGCTTTAACCCACTGAGCCACCCAGGTGCCCAGAGCAGTGATATTTTTACTTCTTTTATTTTTAATTTTTTTTTTAAAGAATGTTAATTTTAAGTTTTTATTTACACTTTCTCCTCTTCGTATTTGAAAAGGGTACTATTTCCACTCAGGGAGACAGCCTTACAGACACACTGGGCAGAAGAGGCTTAGTAAATCTGCTTGAGCCTTCTTAATGCTCATGTTCACATCTTTTCTTTTCACTCCATTTGATCTCTTTAACTCTGAATTCCAACTACCAGAAATAAGAATGTTACATAAGTAAGAGAACTCTATATCTAAAATTGTGTACATCATTCTTCAACCCAGGAAAACAGTTGTCACTCTGGGGAACTTCTTAGAGAATCCTTTTACTTAATCCTGTAGTGATCATGTAGTGTGTGAAGGAACTAAAGGCCAGGGACTTTGTATTTTCTGTTGCTGTGGAACAGTTATCACAAACCTAGTGGCTTAAGACAATAAATGTTATTTCATATTTTCTGTCATACAGGAATCCAGGTGGGGGCTAGCCGGGTGCCTCTACCTTCAAGTTTCCTGAAGTTGTAGTTAGAGTGTCATTCAGCTCTCTTCTCACTGAAGGTGTTCCTCAGAGGGGATCTGCTTCCAAGCTCACTTGTGATTATTAGCAGAGATCATTTCCTTCCAGGCCATTTTCCAGAGGCAGCCTTCAGCTTCTCACTCTCTGGGCCTTTCTGTAGGGTACCTTCCAGCGAGGCAGCTGGCTTCCTCATACTAAGGAAGTGAGAGCGAGTAAGATCTCTCTTTGTAACCTAATTTCAAAAGTGACATCCCCTCACTTTTGTCCTGTTCTTTGCATTAGAAGCAAATCACAAGGTCCATCTTACACTCAAACTTAGGAGTTACACAGAGTATTACTACCAGGAGGCAGGGATCCCTGGGGGTGCATCATAGAGGCCACCTACCACAGACTCACCGCCCTCCAGAACCTGACCACCGCTAGGCCTTGGAAGGAAGGAAGCCGTGCTCTACCAGGCCCTGTAGATCAGAGTACTTTTTAACTCTTTGATTATTGAAAGTAGTCTCTTGGTTACTGAAAGTCTCAACAGTGGCCTGTAGTGTAGAAATTAGTCTCTGACCAAAGTCAGCTTTAGTAGGTAAGCTTTCTTTGTAAGAATATTTTAGTATTTTTTTGTTGTTGTTGTTACGACACTTTGTTTTCTTTTCATTATTTTGTGTAGCCCTGGCAGCTGCTATGAGACGGCTACAACCAGGTGCTTTTATCATGGCCGTACAGAGACAGTGCGCTCGTGTACAGTAGAAGCGCTCAGGTGGTGCCAGTCCATGCAGGATCCTTCTACTGGTGTGAGTATTGAAAAGGCATTATTTACTTGTTTAAAGGAAACTTACTCCCTGAATAACTAACTTCTTTGCTTCAATTCCCCTGGATCAGTAAAAGAGTTTGAGATATTTGTCCCTCAGGTTTTCAAAGCATTCATTCATTCTTCCGTGAAGTATATACTTTGGAAAGAATATGAAAGAGGAAGATCTGAGAAGAAGCCCATTTGTGTCACTTTCTAGGCAAAGTATCTTTAATACCATGAATATTTTATTATTATTGATCTACCTTTAGGATAACACCAGTCAAGTGCAGACTACCCCAAAGTGATAGTCTTTTCTTAGTATGGCTGAAAGGTTTGAAATCGCAGATTCTTATTTTCATGTATTAGAACCAGAACAGTTGTGTTTTGTTGTCGCCGCCTTCTTTTTCTCCTTCCTCTTATCCCTCTTGTCCCTCTTCTTCCTCTTCTTCTTCCTCCTCCTCCTCTTCCTGTTCCTCCTCTTTTTCTTTTACGAGCAGTCTCTATACCCAGTGTTGGGCTTAAACTCACAACCCTGGATCAAGAGTTGCATTCCTTACCAACCAAGCCAGTCGGGCGCCTCTGTACTATTTTTTTTTTTTAAACCATTTAGACAATAGGGTAGTTCCCTGCCACTGCTGTTTTGGTATTTATTATTTAATTTTGATAGACATGGTTATATATATGTTCGTTTATTTTAATATCATAGAACTGTTTCATTATCCTTTTTGAACAGCTCTGTGTTAGTTTTGAAATCGTAGTTGCTTCAGTCTTTACACTTGTAAATATCACTTCGTGTTGCCTACAAATTCCTATTTTCCTTTCCTGGAAAGAAATACTCAAGATGAAGCACAATATAGGAAAGAAAAGGCAGTAGAAGAAGTAAGGAAAATATGTAGAAGCCTGTATCTCAGCATCTTTGTAGAAATCCTCTCTTTGAGATGACTCAAATTATGTGCAATTACAGTGAAATCAGGGTTTTTAAAATTTGGTTTCTGTATAGTTTACTGAAATATTGCCTTGATTTTTAACATAGCTTCTTGAGAAGCAGCAGAAGATGTTACAAGCTTTTGCAAAACATAATAAAATGATGAAAGATTTTACAGCTGGAAAAGGTACTTATATTGGAATTATTCTGATTTTTAAAAAAAAAAAATCTCATGTTGAAACATTTTTTTTCTACCCTCATACTTGTGGTTTCTTTGCAGGATTTGACCGTCATCTTTTAGGTCTTTTACTCACAGCAAAAGAGGAAGGTCTTCCTGTGCCAGAACTCTTTACAGACCCTCTTTTCTCCAAAAGGTAATATCATGTAGTGTTTTATAACTTGATCCATCAAATCCTTTTTTCTGAAGGTTAAAAGCTCTTCAGAAGCAATGTAAGTTTCTGTAAGCCTAGTAAAATAACCTCTCTTTATGCCACACAGTGGAGGAGGTGGAAACTTTGTTCTCTCAACAAGTCTGGTTGGTTATTTTAAAATCCAGGGAGTGGTGGTTCCCATGGTCCACAATGGCTATGGATTTTTCTACCATATCAGAGATGACAGGTAAGGCTGTTAGGCGTTTAATGTGTGTTTGTTTCTTTGTCCAGTTTTTGGAACACTTGGTAAATCAGTCCTTTGGGCATTTTGTGCTGAACACCATTTAAGGTTGACTCAGTGACAGACCATCACCATCCTCAAAACCCAATACATGTATTAGCATATTTGTTCTACCCAGGGTGTTTCAGGCTAAGTTGAGATAAAATTTGATGGCTTATAAATATCTGGTGCTTCACATAGTCATAGATAGTACTGATGTGATGAAGATAAGAGACTAGGTAAAATAATTTATATTCAAAAAAAGAATGTTTTACCAATTCATATGCATTTCATTTGTGTTGTATGAGGTTTGTGGAAAGAGCAAGAAAGAAAGTGCTATAACCAGGTAGGTGGAGAACAAGGTAATATGAAATTGGTAGAAGGGCTCAGCAGGTCCGCATTCACATAGTCTGGCTGTGTCCTCTCAGAGGTCTTTGAGAACTTGAGGGACTTTATAGCAAATAATCTGGCTACATTTAACACTGTGTGCATAGATAGTAGGTGCAGAGGCTTCAGTTGGGATGTCAAAAATTAGAATGATCATATGTATGACAGATTTCAGTGTGTAATGTTCTTATGCTTAAATTTTTTAGAATTTACAGTCAGTGTTATTCAAAATTGTATTATCGGTCTCTATGTCAAGTGTCATCTGTGCATAGTGTGTTATACCAGTGGTCCCTGTATTTGTTAGCATCTATGTCCTAAATTATCTATTCCCATAATCAGCTTATGTACATTAACGTACAAATTAAAGAGTAAATTACAGAGGTTAAACATAGATCTTACAGGGCACCTGGGTGGCTCAGTGGGTTAAAGCCTCTGCCTTCGGCTCAGGTCACGATCTCAGGGTCCTGGGATCGAGCCCCGTATCAGGCTCTCTGCTCAGCGGGGAGCCTGCTTCCCCCTCTCTCTCTGCCTGCCTCTCTGCCTGCTTGAGATCTCTCTCCTCTCTGTCAAATAAATAAAATCTTTAAAAAAAATAAATATAGATCTTACTATATTTTTCGTAATAAAGGATCAAAGGTCTAAAATCATCATCAGACACAGAGAATAAGCATTGGAACATATCTCCTGAGACGTCTCGATACTGTGTTGTGTGCACTGACAGGACTTCGAGCCAGATCCGTCAGCTGTCTGACTTGAGAAAAAGTCCTGATCCTTGGGCAGAACTTCCATTGACTCATTAAGGAAGTATGTAGTGAGAACTTGTTTTTTATGTACTGAGGACACAAGACAGACAAGATTTCCCTGTTAAAGATTTTGTTTTCTACTTGGGAAAAGAGAAGCAAACAAGATAACTAGTGATGAATTCTGGGAAGGAAATAAGCTGAAATGGTAATAGAGACAACCTGTGGGTGGGAGTGGGGCATCGCCTCATTTAGTGTGGTCAGAGATGGCTGGCGAGGCTGAGATGTTGAGGAGGAGAGGGAATTAATCACATGAATAGCCAGGAAGACAGCTCTCCAGACTGATCACTGCCAGCTGTGTCCAGTGCCAGCCCCAGGGCTGCGCCACCGACTTCTCCCACTTAGGTTGTTGCAACAGATTCTCTTGTGGTCTTCCTGCTTCACCCTTTCCTTGCCTGCAGGGCACTGTCTACTCAAAACCTCTTGATGCCCTTTTAAAAATGCCCTTCCACTCAGAATTCTCCAAGAGTTTCTTGTTTCACTCGCAGTAACATCCAAAGGCCTTGTATGAGTTCCTGCATGAGGAGGCTCTCACGTACCGCTCTGACCTTCGGTTCTACAGTGGTTCTCCTATTCCACTCTACTCCAGCCACTTTTGTCTTCTTGTACCTTGAATATAGCAAGCAAGCTCCCTCCTCGTGGCATTTGCAGTTATGATCTTCTCTACCTTGTACTCTGCCTTGAAATGTATGCAGGGATCACTACTTCATATAGGTATTAGCTTAAAACTTGTTCTCACCTGGGAGGCCTCCTCTGATGATCTGTAGTAGCACTCCACACCCTCCTCACCTGCTACATTTTCTCTGTAACACTTAATGACCATCCAGTGGGTACATGTACTTATTGGTATATTAATCTTTCTTCCTTTCCTAGAACATAAGCCCATAAGAACAGGCTTTTTGATTTGTTTATTGTTGTATGCCCAGCTCTTTAACCATGCCTTGTAAATAAGTTGAATTCAGTATATGTTTTCACAATGACTTTGTTGTTGAACATAATTATATGGTCCTCAGTCAGAAAATGGCCTGACATTTAGAAGGAATAGAAAGAGCCAGTATAGCTATAAATTAGCAAATAAGTTGCAGTGGTGGGGGGATGGTAGAAGTTATTGGAGAGAGGTAGGTAGGAGCTGCATCTTGAAGGATGCAACTCCAGAGTGCACATTAGAATCACCTGGAAAGCTCTAAAAATATCACTTTTGAAGACCCTGATTTGTTTGGGGTGGTCAGTTGATAATAGGGCCTTGTAAGATGGTAAGGAGTGGGAATTTTCTCCTAAGGCTATTGAGAAGCATTTCACCAGCTTTTAAGCATGAATTGTACACATGCTTTGTTTGCATGTATAAGGGACGTTTGGCTCTTATATGGAATATAAATTAGGTGGACAGTAACATGAGCAAGAATGAGATGAGGGAAATCAGTAAGCATAAACGATAAGTTGGACAAGGCAGGAGATAATGAAGGTGGAGAGAAGTGGAGGAATTTGAGGGCAATTTTGGAGGTGACTTAACAGATGAATTGGTGATTTGATGATAGC
>CM053614.1:64496577-64515070 GCA_028646535.1 Procyon lotor | reverse complement strand
GGGGGGGAAGCAGGCTCCCTGCTGAGCAGAGAGCCTGATGCGGGGCTCACTCCCAGGACCCTGAGATCATGACCTGAGCTGAAGGCAGAGGCTTTAACCCACTGAGCCACCCAGGCGCCCCGGGAAATTCATTTCACTTAACATTATTGTGAGCAATTTCCGTTCCTTTTGAGGTTTATTTTGTTTTTGTTTTTTTCTTTTTAAAGATTTTGTTTATTGGACAGAGACAGTGAAAGAGGGAACACGAGCAGGGGGAGTGGGAGAGGGAGAAGCAGGTTTCCTGCTAAGCAGGGAGCCCGAAGCAGGGGCTCGATCCCAGGACCTTGGTATCATGACCTCAGCCACAGGCAGAGGCTTAATAACTGAGCCACCCAGACACCCCATGCTTTGAGATGTTTTAGTGGTTGAATGTTTCACAGATTTCCATAATTTATGTAACCATTTCCCTATTTTCAGGTTTTCATCATTACAAATAATGTATAATACTATCTACTGCTCATTTCATCACATCATTGCAAACCCTAGGCATTATAAATCATTGTTGACCAGCTTTATAGGCAAAAAATAACATAACTTGAATGCTTACAAAGCAAATTTTCTCTTAATTGCCATCTGTATACATTCTTTTGTAAACTGCATGATAGGAAAGCTTTCTGTAATTTAGAAATATAACTGAATTTTAAGGAATTTCAATACCTCCATAGAAGTAGTTAATCGAAAAAAAAGGTAGTTAATCATTGCAAAGAAATATATTTAGGTGTTGCTAAATATTTGAGAATTTTTGTATTCTCAGTGTAGAATGTAAATGTAGCTGTGTAATGTGTATTACACATTACAGTGTAGCTGTAAAATGATGAGTAATCATGAATCACTAGATGAAAACAAGGCAGAACTTTCTTTGGTTTCCTGTATACATTTGAACAAATATAATCCAGACAAGCATTGCTTTCATCATTATACACTGTGCCAGAGCATGTTCTTATTTCATTCTGCTTAATCAAAAGCACATGCTGAAGTTTTATTATCTTTTTTAATGATGTGAACATTGCATGCTTGTCCACAAGCTTTATATTTTACAACAGCATATTGATTTTAATTTATGCCTAATACAATTTGCTATGAAAATTTGAGTGGGAAGGGGAAGGCTAGTTTCAAGAGTTCGAACTGCCAGATAGGGGATTATTATTATTATTATTATTATTATTATTACTACTACTACTTTTTAAAATCAGGAGAATATAGAGGGAGATTGTGGAAGGCATGACTTATCCCAAGAGAGTTTCTATCTGGCTTTTCTAGAAACATTTTTCTTCTCTTACCATTTTTCTAATTTTTTCTTTCTTGAACTGTCTTCAAGCACTATATTCTTTAAAAATAGTTCAAGTTTCATTGCAGACAGTGGCGTGAACTCACTCTCCAACTTCGTACATTAGGAAATGTTAGAAAGGCATTTTGTTCTTGCTGTTTTTAGGAAGAGGTGGGTGGTTTGGTTGAACACAGTAAGACCTTACTCCAGAGCACTCATGAGCTCTGGCCAATTTTTTGTTTCCTTTTGTCCTTAGTCTCCAGTCACACAGTAGATGAGGTGTTCCTAGCATTATGTGTACATAGGGCTTTACCCTTCAGTTGTGTCCAGTAACATTTACCTAATGTCAGTAAGAATTCACACTTGATATGTGTATAGCTAGGTGGAGTAAAGCTCATGGCTATATCATTATCACCATTTGGAGCCTCTTTGTGTTTTTTGTGTAGTACTTACTCATTTTTTATTTGTGCTTCACAGGTTTGTTGTGGCCTGTTCAGCCTGGAAATCATGTCCAGAGACTGATGCGGAAAAGCTAGTTCTGCTGGTGTTTCAGGCTTTCCATGATATGATGCAGCTGATGAACACTGCTCATCTTTAGAGACTAATCATTTATTTAGCATTTATCAAAATATTAAGCAGAGTAGGGGGAGTGGGTTGGTGATGTGATAGGAAAGAATATTAAAGGAAACTTGTTAAATGTAGAAATTGGTAGAATCATGCTCTCTAAATTTATTCTAACATAGGAAGATAAAATGATTAAGCTTCCTCTGATGCAGTAGCAATGCAAATTGATATAATGAAATATAGAACTATGCAAAAGTTGAAGATAAGCCTCAACAATGCAAATCTACAAATTTTAATAATGCAAGTCTAAGAAGGATTTTGTTGGTTATAGATTATAAATCCTGTCTCTGAACGTCATTGTAGGGTCTGTCAAGCACTTTTAACATTTCCTAGTTGCCAAAGGGTATGGAATACCTGATTAGATGTTAACCTCACTGAAATCATTGCCTTCCACAGTCACCACAGGGATACAAGCCTACTATGTTTGATGGGCCAGACCACTACAATTTAATGGTCATCTAAAAGTGGAGTTTGTGTTGGACAGAAGAATTAGAGGAAGGTTTATACTTGGAAGCACACACAGGAAAACTCTAACAAAAATCATTGTATATTATACTTAGTTTTTTGAATGTAAAATTAAAGCACTTATTTTTAAAAATAGTGACTTGAAGAATGCTGAATCAAAATCTCGGGATTTTATAGGTTTTTTTCCTGCTGTTCAAAATAGAAAATAAAGTTCTCAATCATGTAGCCTCTTGTTTGGTGTTTGGATAACTAATCTATTCCTGTTTGACCTTAGACTTTCTGATCTAAGTTATCACTGTTTAAAAAAAAAAACAAACACCCAAAACTTACTGTCTTAAACCAATTAATTCTTTCTCATGATTGTATCAGTTGATTGTGCCCAGTTGGATAGTTCTTCTGGTTTTGCTGTAGTTTATTTATGCAGCTGCATTCCTCAGCGTGCTGGGCTGAGGCTGTAAAGTTGGAGATGCCTCATCTGTTGCTTGGGGACTTGGGACCTGGGACTCTCTCCACGTGGTCTCTGATGATTCAGTGTTCTAGCCTTGACCTAGGTATGCGGCCGCGGGAGTGTTCCAAAAGAGAAGGGTAGCTTCTGCAAGGCCTCTTGAGGCTTATGCTCTGAAGTCACAGGATATTACTTACTTTGCATTTTATTGGTGAAAAGTTGCAAAGGCAGTCTAGATTCAAGGAGTGGGGGCAAAGTGTCATTTCTTGTTATGAGAAACCGCAAAGTCATTTTGTAAATGTGGATAAGTACGCGCATTTACTGGGGACTTTTTTTTTTTTTTTTTTTTCAGTGGTCTACGTTAAACCTCCTTTAAATTTTCCTATCCTCTGAATTTGTTAAGACTGAGTTGGTGTCTGTGGCATTTGATACATCCTGAACAGATTTTTTCTTCCCATTCTACACCATGGACTTTTTTCCTCAGTAGTACAGTTTTATAGACTACACTATGATTGATGGCTTTGAAAATCATTCCGTTGGTTGTTTTTAAATGGCTAAAGACTTGGGTATTTTAGAAAGTGTTCTCTTCCTTCAGAGAAACCTCTTCTGTGATATTTTAATATGCTTCCCTCACCTGCCTGAAGTTGACAATGACCTGGAATCCTTTTTACAAAGAGATTTCTGGGCCTCTACCCAGACCTGTAGAGTAAGAATTCCCAGAGGCTTTCAGTCACTGAGGTAATGTACCCCTTGTCCCATTCTTCTCTTGGTTAATCTGAAATTTAGTCCACTATACACATGGTTTCATTTGAAAACATCTTTGGTAAGATCTGGTTTGTTACAGATAGAGGAACTTAATAGTTTGGGTAGTTTACTGACCTAAAGAACCTGTGATAGTGGTGAAAACTGATATTGCCTCAGTGATTTATAAAGGAAACAAATGGAAAATTTAGGAAAAACATTATGGTGTGGTTCGCTTCTAAGGGTTGCCTAGGTTTTGTGTATGTGTATGTGTGCTCTATCTAAAGATATTCTGGGCAAATTAATATTACTGATAAAAAGTAATGGAGATGCTATAGAACCTAGGCATTTCATTATTATGTCCAGTGTTTCAAATTGCAATTGAGATACATTTTTATTGAGGTAAAATTTTCAGAGCTATTTAGTGGTATGGGGTTGGTCTTTCGGGTTTGTTTTCGTTTTCTCTTCTTTTTGCTATATGAAACATGGGTGCCTGTAGTTGGCTTCTCTAAAGGCAATCTTGTTTCCTCTTGGACTTTGATGATAAAGCTGGGAATACATTTATTTAAAAAAAAAAAATCTCCATTCCCAAAGGAATAATTTAGAAAGTCAGCAAAGGATAGAGTAGGCAATGGAATAATATATTTTTCCTTTGTTCCTGTGAAAATTGTTTCCTTATACCCAACTGTTCAGGACCATAAGAAGTTTCCGTATGTCTGATTTCTGTTAGAGCTACAAGTTTATATATCAGAACTTTGCTTTCTCTCTGTTTCTGGTAACTCAAGAGCTAGGCTGCTGTCTTAAATGATAAGGAATAAGATATACCTATATTTTATGATTTGTAAAAGATTTCTAGTTTAAGTCAGGAAAAGTTATAATTTGAGTTTATTTTTAAGATATAACAAAAGTTCATAAATTCTGTGTCCCAGCCTGGACACTGACCATGGAAAAATAGATGCCTTTCTGAGCCAGCAGCTGTTGATGCGTGCCGTGCTCCTTGACCTTGCCGTTCTGAAACACCACTATTAAGTCTGCGTTCTGGATGGTGGACAGGCGGTGCGCGATCACGATGCAGGTACGGCCTTCTCGGGCTTTGTCCAGGGCTTCTTGGACAATCTAAAGAATCAGAGCAAAATGTTACCTTTTATTATGCATGCGTATTTTTACATAAATGGCATTATAGTCTGGTTAGTTCCTTTTATGCTAAGTGAAGTAAGTCAATCAGAGAAAAACAATTATATGATCTCTCTGATACGGAGAATTTTGAGAGGCTGGGCAGGAAATGAAAGAAGATGGGATCAGGAGGGAGACAAGCCATAAGAAACTCAAACTCCCAAAACAAACAGGGTTGCTGGAGGGTAGGGGGGTAGGGATCAGGTGGCTGGGTTATGGACACTGGGGAGGGTATGTGCTGTAAATATGTAAGCCTGACGATTCAGATATGTACCTCACAGGCAAATAATACATTATAGGTTAATAAAAAGAAATCTCACACTAAATCACAAATATCTAAATTTTCAGTCCACATATGTATCTTTCTAGTTCCCTTTTAGCTTTCCATGATGATTAATGTGCTAAAAATGTGAGGTATGCAATTTTTATTTCTTGGCTTATGAAATTAGATCTTACAAATTTTGGGAAATACCAGAAGGAGTAAGAAAAATTTTTACTTCAAAATATAACCAGTAAATTACTATTTTTTTCAGGCTTGATAGTACCAACAAACTCCTAGTATACAAATTAACTGCAATGTGAGCAGAAAAGCCTCACCTTTTCACTTTCAGTATCCAGGGCAGATGTAGCTTCATCCAACAACAGGATTTGAGGTTGTCTGATGAGGGCTCGCGCAATAGCAATCCTCTGTTTCTGACCTCCTGAGAGCTGAGTTCCCTTATCTCCCACTCTTGTTGCGTATTTCTGCAAGTTAGCCATTAGTAAAGTTAATCAAGTCCTAACCCAATGAGTATATTAATGGTATACTGCATCAACTGGTACTTCTTACTATTGGACATTTTTACTTATTTTCCACCTAAGAGAATACTCATTGTCAGAATCAAACCTGAGAACTAGGTACTTGAGTTCTTAGTGGCCTTCTACAACAGAAACTTGAGCACTGAATTCCCAAATTCCTCCCATCTTATAATGCCAATTGATCTCATACGTTTGAAGTCCGAAAAAGATTAAATAGAAATATTTAATGTGCAATATTCATATGACCCACATGGAACCCAGTTTATTATACCAAACACTTTGAGAAATACAAAAATTCCTACCCTGAAGGAATTTATAATGTGAGGAGGGAAACTGGATGTACGGCCTTCAGTATAAGGTCCGGTAAATACCAAGTGAGAGGTATAGTCACCATGCTATGTAAGATCAGAAGAAGTGAAGAAAAATTATGGAGATAAGGTAGGAAGAGAAAGAGATGCATGAAGGAAAGATGCCCTTGTCTAGAGGTTGTGAAGCTGAATTATGAAAAAGAACATTCTACGGTGAAAAAAGGTAAGGGCTTATACAGTAATGTGAATTTATTTCCTAAAGTCCAGTATCAGCAAAGTTTTCCTATTAATCAAATTCTATCCTTGGTTGAAGTCAATGGCTACCTTTTAAGGGTCAGTAAGGCTAACCAACACGGAGGATTTGAAAGTTTTATGTGTGATTGCTAATTACAGCAGAATACAACAGTATAAAATTTCAGTTTAATTGAGTAGAACCTTAGGGGCTAGATGCAAACCACAAGATTAATGATCCCTGCCATCACTTCTAGTGTCTTTAAATCATCTTTGTGGGAATACTTGGTAAAAACCCTTTACCAATTACTGAAGAAAATTGTTTGAACTTGTCCTTATTTTCTAAATCCATATTGACTCCACTGAACTTTGGCTACGGACAGAGCAGCTACAACAAGCTAACAAGGGAGAGTTGAGGACCATGGAAAGTGCAGTGTATGTCCTCCCCAAAGGAATAAAATGGAACATGAAAGAAAAACCTTATACCAAATTGAACTTAGAATGGATCATAGACTAGGGGCGCCTGAGTGGCTCACTCGTTAAGCGGCTGCCTTCAGCCCAGGTCATGATCCCAGAGTCCTGGGATCGAGCCCCGCATCGGGCTCTCCGCTCGGTGGGGAGCCTGCTTCTCTCTGTCAAATAAATAAAATCTTTAAAAAAAAAAAAAGAATGGATCATAGACTAAAATGTAAAATCATAAAACCATAAGGTAAAAATTTTTTTAAAATGATTTTAACTATTTATTTGACAGAGTCAACACCAGCAGGGGGAGTGGGAGATGGAGAAGCAGGGTTTCAGGCCAAGCAGGGAGCCCGATGTGGGGCTTGAATCCAGGACCCTGGGATCATGACCTAAGCCAAAGGCACACGCTTAACAATTGAGCTCCCCAGGTGGCTTCTGGACCTAAAAGGCATAGGCTAGGCAAAGAATTCTTTATGAAAAGCACCATCTATAAAAAGAAAAATTGTTATAGCGGACTTTATCAAAACTACTAAGTTTGGCTCTGCCTATCACCTGTTAAGGGAAGAAAAACAAGCTATCAACTGGGACAAAGCATTTGCAAACTATGTATTTGACAAAGGACTGAAATACAAATCTCTCTCAAAACCCAACATTTAAAGAAAATTAGAAAATGGGCAAAAAATAAGAAATTTCACCAAAAGGAAATACAGATGCCAAGTATATAAAAACATGTCAGGGATCTTCTGGGTGGCTTGGTTACTTAAGCGTCAGACTCTTGATTTCGGATCAGATCATGATATGGAATGTAAGACTGAGCCCTGCTTAAGATTCTCTCTCCCTGCTTTAATAAAAAAAAAACTAAAGTCGTCCTATGCCATTAGGAAATCCACTATAAAGAGCTTTACTGCATATCTATCAGAATTAAAAAAGCAAATGCTGGCAAAGAGGCAGAGAAAGTGTCAATCATACTTACTTTTGTGTAAGGGAGTAAGGTAAGCTGGCAGAGCCACCCTGGAAACCAGGTTGGCAGTTTCTTAAAAAACTAGACATGCAATTACCATATGGCCCAGCAACTGAACTTGTGTGCATTTATCCCAGAGAAATAAAAACTCAGGTTCACACTAAACCCTGTACACACACACTTAAAGCAGCTTTACTTTTAAGAGCCCAAACCTAGAAACAACCTCGATATACTTCAACATGTGAAGGGTTGGTTAACCAAACTGGTTCCATCCATATCCCGTAATCTCAATCATCCTACTAAAGAGAACGCCACTAAAGAAGTAAAGAATAAACTGTAAGAGAACTTCAGGGAATTAGGCTGAGCGAAAAAAGTTAACCTCACAAGGTTATGTACTATGTGTGCTTAAGGACATTCTGAAATAGAAAATTATGGGTGAAATAAAAGCCCATTTCTCCCAGACTTTCCACATTCCTCTTTGTCCCTATGTGCCCTCTTCCAGGCAAGTATATCATCATGCTTCTGAGAAGTCTGCAGTTAGTTGTCCTACTCCTATCTCTTCCCAAAATGGCACCAACCTTTCAACTTGACTTTATTCCCCTCCTCGAGGCAGCCGTTAAAAAAAAACAAAAATGGAGACTAGTTAGTGGTTGCCAGAGGGTGGGTGGTATGAGGACAAAAGGGAACAGCGGTGTGTAACTCTTCACAGGGCAACATGAGGGACTGGAGTGGTGTTGGAAATTCTTTATTTTTTCTATTAAGAATTATATTTATTTATAATGAGTTCGGTAAGTGCTAAGTAAATTCCATCTCATGATAAGCTCATAGACTAACCCAAAGAACAACCTTGGGTACAGGACCTGATTGGAGATATTACTGCCCTGGAGAAACACACTATAACCTTGGGTGTATGACTCAGCTTGTTCTATCACAATGATTTACACCAGTGAGCCCCATCTCCCAAAATGGGGCCTGGCTCAGAGTCAACATTCAGAATCTATTTGTGTAGTGGATACATGATATAATTTTACTTCTCCACTAACTCAAAGTCTCATATTAAGAGACCTATAGGAAATGTTCTAGTCTCTCAACTGATGGTGGATAAGTGTGTCTACACATTGCAGTAACCCTGCACAGAACTGAATACATATGCAAATGATTACAAGGAAAACTGGAGGTCTGAATGAGCGCAGTGGATTAGATCAAAGTCAATATCCTGGTGGGGATATTGTACTACAGTTTACAAGATGTCACCTGTAAAATAATTTTACTGATTTTATGTAAAGGCTATATAAAATCTGTTCCTGACCACTGCATGTGAATATGTAACTACTTCAAAATAAAAATCATTACAAATGCAAGTACTCTAAAGGATAAATCAACCATGATTGATACCTGAATGCAGCCCACAACCACCAGTTTGCCTGCAATTAATACCACTTCATTTGCCTCTCACTCCATTTATAAGATCTAGACATGATGCCTGATATTCTCATTTGCCAGCTAGGAAACTTGGTATCATGCAGTTCAGTGTGGTGTTTAAGGTCCTAGTGGTACTACATAGACAAGTTTTCTTGTAAGATTTCGCTGGTATATAACTGCAGGACCTGTTTGGAGGATGAAAACCGTTTGTAGTTCATCCTAAGAAATGACCAGTTAACTTACATGGGGTAAGGTCTCGATAAAAGGATGGATGTTGGCTGCTTTGGCTGCATTCACGATTTCATCCTGTGACACGACCCGGCTGTTGTCTCCATAGGCAATGTTTTCAGCAATGCTGCAGTCAAACAGGATGGGCTCCTGGGACACAATTCCAAGGTGGGATCTGAGCCACTGGATGTTAAGTTTCTTTGCTTCTTGACCATCTAGGAGCTGAAAACCAAAGTCCACAAACTATAAGAAGGGCTTAAAAAGAAAGGCAAAAAAACCCCTAAATCAACAGATTAACCATTTGGAGCGTTGTGACATCACTGGTTTGAGAAATACCAAGACTCACAGCCTCTCAGCACTGAGCAGTTGGAGGCCAAAAAAAAAAAGTCATTTCTCTGGCGACTAGGCCATCCTTTCTTCATCTCACTGGCGAAATGATAGCCCATCTGGCCCTGTCTCGCCACATTCCTCTTTGTGCTTTTGTGCACTCCTCCAGGCAAGTATACCATTGTGCTTCTAAGATGTCTGCAGGTAGGCGTTCCACTCATATCTGCTCTTCCCAGAATGACTCCCACCTTTTACCTTGGCTTTTTCCCCCCTCCTCCAGGCAGCCAAATTAAAAAGCTCATCAGAAGTACGGCCCCAGATTCTCGGAGTTGGTTACTTCCTGTCCTACCTCTCCCACTCTGTCCCCTGAGAAATACCAGCCTTAAACTTCTCCCATTTCCCTTTTGACAGCACTGAAGATAGGAGTTCAATGGAAAGTGAACAAGCTCAAAAAAAAAATCTTGTGAGCACAGTTTTGTGGGCTATTTTTTCATTTGCTTTAAGCAGAAGACATGTTGCTTCTAGAGGAGGCTTGTGATATATCAACTGAGAATGCAGCTTCCTTCTAGGTGAAGGAATAGAATCAAGTTCAATTAGTCTTGATCTCTCAATAAAGAAAAATTATACCACAGTATTAGCACATCATGTCAAACTGGTTTCCCTGTATTAATACCTGCAGAATAGCTTTAATAGTGGAAGCATAACATGTCCTAAAAAGAGCTACCTCCACAAGGTCTAACACTTGGGTGACCATCTAAGTGGGGATGGACTCCTAGGGTTTGGTCAGTGGGTGCCATCCCCAGGTACTGGGAGATGCAGGCATTATCAGTAAAAGCCAAGAGTAACTCATCACAAAGAGCCAGGATCAAGGTACTACAAAATCGTGGATGAAAGCGAGGTCAAAGTCAAAGGACCTTGAGTTCAGTGTTCAAGGCAGAAGGAGGTAGGAGGGTGTAAGAAGGTACTAGCTCTTGGGTATCTGCCTAGAATCCTCGCCCGAGTTTGTGGCTCACAAACCAGGAAGTGGATATTTACTTAGGATCAGGCTGGCTCAAAAGGCCCACGGCAGGGCAGAGGTTAGCTTCATATTCAGTATTTTCTACACTATACTCAATTCCAGATGTTCTACTCTCTTGTCCTCATGTATTTGCCTGAGTATGGATACCAGTTTGGGTTTTTTAGAATGTGGTCATTGCCTCAGCTAGGATTATAGGCCTTTATTCCATTTTTTCCTCTTTTAAGAATACTGGTTTATTAGCCAGTTGAAATGAAACCTTAAATCAGGTTATGTAAGTGTGCTCACCACTGTACCAGCCAAGGGTTCGTAGAACCGCTCCAGGAGCTGGACCACCGTGCTCTTCCCACAGCCGCTGCTGCCCACCAGAGCCAGCGTCTGGCCCTTCTTCACCTCGAGGCTCAGCCCCTGTAGCACGGGGATGTCTGGTCGAGTGGGGTAGTTGAACACGACTTCCTTAAATGTCACGTTTCCTTCAAATGTATCCTAAAAAAGAAACATTTAGTCCGATAATTACTGGGATAAAAGTATCTCATAGAGACCTTCCCAAACACCGTAGGAGAGGAACATAAAATTCACATTCAGTCTAAGTGTCAGCACCCATTACTACTGAAAGCAAGCTGTTGTTAAATGAAATGAAGACAGGAGATGGGGGTAAAAGACCAGAGTCACATTACAGAGAGTTGTTAACTAAACTCCATTTCCGGATTCTTTTAGACAAATAGTTAGATTCCCCCCGTGACGGTTCTGAAGCTAGAGCAAAGCCAGGGGCCAAAGACTCGGGAATTGGCAGGGCGTCTACCTGAGGTCTCAGTGGACAGCCCTTATCTCGCACCTGGGCCGCCACCTCAGCTCATTCACAGAGCAGAGGCATTTTCTCAGCACACTAAATCCAAGATAAAGTCCCAGGAAAACTGTTAATGCATACTGCTGCTCGTACATTAATATATGCAGCCGCCTATGGCATACACGAAACAGTCAGATCTAAATTTGAGTTGAAACTCTGGAGATAGTAAAGGATTATTACTCTTACTATGAATAAAGTAGACTTCTTACCACTTGTAACTCAGTCATTACAAAATGTGATTAAAGCCAGAATGCTCTTTGCCTTTACCTATAGAGTCACACGCATCTATTTTCATGCAGAAATAATTAACATTTTTCATGGAAATTAATTCCAGTACATCTGGATTTCTTCATTTCTGTGAAGCTTATTATTATGGGGGTGCCTGGGTGACTTAGTTGGTTAAACATCTGCCATCGGTTCAGGTCATGACCCCAGGGTCCAGGGATGGAGTCCCCTGTCAGGCTCCCTGCTCAGTGGGGAGCCTGCTTCTCCCTCAGCCAGCTGCTCCCCCTGCTTGTGCTCTGTCAAATAAGTAAAATCTTTTAAAACACTGACGTTTCTTATGATTTTTGTTCAATACAGGAGGTTTTAGTTTTAAATTAAAAAAAAATTGTAAGTTAAAAGCTTTATGCCCAACATGGGGCTGGAACTCATGACTCCAATATCAAGAGTCACATGTTCCACTGAGCCAGCTGTGCACCCCTTTCTTTTGATGTGCTCAACTTCAGATTCCTTGAAATCCCTATGAAATTTTATTTTTTTTTTAACTATGTATGTTCTTATTGATTTAACAGAAAGAAAGCACAAGCAGGGGGGGAAGGAGAGGGAGAAGCAGACTCCCTATTGAGCAGGGAGCCTGATTTGGGGCTTGATCCTGGGACTCTGGGATCATGAGCTGAGCTGAAGGTAGACGTTTAGCCCACTGAGCCACCCACGTTCCCCTGCCCACCCATTAAATTTCCCAATGTTAAGAACGTGGGCCAAGTGTTAGGCCTGTAGGTATAACAGAGTAGGCTAAATATAGGTCAGTGTAATCATGACAAATTTTTCCTGTGGTGATCATCTAGCAGACAGCAAACCTTAATGAAAATTTAACCAAGCATTCATCAGGCAGCAGAGAACTCACAGGCCTCAGGCCTTCCTCACTGTAGCTGTCAATCAGAGGTCGTCTTTCAAGCAGCATGAATAAGTGGGCTGCAGACAGCTTGGCTTTCGCATAGTCTGGAGCAAAGGAACTGGCGTGTCCAAGAGCCACCGCGCCAAACACAATTGCCGAAAACACCCTGGACAGAAGTAGGAGAGTTAACAACTTAGCGTCTATAATTAGCTCTGTGATGTTTCAAGATCCAGAGACATAGCACTTACTAGTATCACTCTTCACTACTCCCTACAGGCCCTCCAGCCACCTCCTGCCAAAACTACACACATTTCCATACAATTCCATGAACAAAGGAAATCTGGAGGAGATGCCAGGGTTCAAGTAACTTTCCACAGTTCTCAGTCGGGAGGTGGCTTGTAACTGGCTTGGGACCTCTAGTAACTTTAGTGACTAGTTCTATCCTTTCTGGACTTCTCTAGAACAAGAGGAGGGGAGGAAATTTTTTATCTAGTAATACTGGAGAACTTAAAAAGGTGTTTCATTTCCCAAACTTCTAAATCTAAGATGTTAAAATGTGTTTTAAGTACAGGGATGGGGGAGCAGGAGTGGTAGGTATAGTAAGGCTATCCCTTGTTAAGTAATACTTGTTAAAGTTGGTTAGCAAAAATTAAATTTTCAAGTAGTGATGAGCAACTCACCTGCTGCCACCTAATTTTTTAATATACCCTATAATCACGATTTAATCCAGAAGATTAAAAAGTTGTCTTCTTATCCAGATTTTAATGGTAGAGATGAAAGAAAAAAAGCAGGGCCCATTTCCTCAGTGATGCTCTTCGAGACAATAAAAGTACTCTGAGTTGTAATTCCCAGAGCTGGATATTGCCATTTCTCCCTACAAAACCACTTTCTGCTCCCTACCCACCTTTCTCTTGGACCATCCCACTCCCTGCCTGAGAGGCTGACCCTCATGGACTGCATCAAAAGGTTTTCCTTGTCCCCTGGCTTCTGACAGGTTTTGGCAATGACAGGCACTAGCTGGAGGTGAGGACTATTTGTTCAGTTGGCTTCTTCCTTGTTAGATTGTGTGGCTGGTGTCCCTCCACCAAGGACCATAGAAGCCCCCTATGCTGGGTTCTGAAAATCCTCCCCTCCTTGTGCCCTTTAGGTTAAGGTTCGTAGCTGGGAATTGCTGGGTAGTTGACAACTCTCCTGGGTGCTGCTTACCTTAACACTTCTCACAACTTTATAAACAGACCCTCTAGCATTCTCCTTAGTTACCCCATCCGAAGGGGCATTTGTTTCCTGCTGGGATCCTGAATGATATAAAGATTATGTATACTTTTTTCACAGTTATTTTCATTTTGGATGAAAACACTTTCCTTGTCCTCCCCATGTTCAAAAAAGAGGCTGTCCACTACTACTTTAAAAATCATCCCACCAGGGGCGCCTGGGTGGCTCAGTCATTAAGCGTCTGCCTTCGGCTCAGGTCATGATCCCAGGGGCCTGGGATTGAGCCCCACATGGGGCTCCCTGCTCAGCAGGAAGCCTGCTTCTCCCACTACCATTCCCTCTGCTTGTGTTCCCTCTCTCGCTATGTTTCTCTCTGTCAAATAAATAAAATCTTTAAAAAAAAAAAAAAAAATCCCACCAGAGCAGAAATATGCCAAGTGATCTTAAAAAGAATGGCTTCCTTTTGGCAAGACAAGAACACAACCTAATGGAATGTAGTTAGCATATTTTGAAAAGACGATGCATCAATTAGAAAGACCTCTGGTTAGCCTTGGAAGCCAAGACAAAAGGAGAGGCTACAAGGCCAAGTGTTGGCAGGGGTCACCCCAGGCCCAGTCAGTGGAAGAGGACTTTCAGCCAAGCATTCCCATCCCTCTATCAACGCCATCTTGTGGTTGTAGATCAACAGCAAGCTATTTAACCCTCTGGTTTGAGTCTATGGTAACCAGCAGTTTTCTCATGATGATTTAAATGAGAAAGTCTGCTGTCCTCCGAACCAGAGTTCTGTGTATTACTACAGTTCTGGTTTATGATCATTTTTATGAACTTGGCTAGTTTTAGTCCACTTGGATGACTCAACTGTACTTGGAATATTAGTAAGAACAGATTTCTGTGTTAGATTCAACTCTGAGCTCATTTTAGAACAAGTGAGTTTAACCCCCCCTACTCCCCAATTTTGCATGGACCTACTAAAACCACATAGAATAATCTTTTAAAGTTACTTACAGAATAACATCTCTAAAGCGCATATGTCCGTTCACAATGAGATAGGCGCCAAAGCGAAAACAACCAGCATAGGAAAAATACATAAATGCTTGCGAAATACTGAAAGTAATTCCGTAGATATGTGCCTTCTGCACAGAATTCCTGAAAGGCAAATTAGTATATTCATAGTCATACTTAGAAGTCAGCTTCTAAGTATAGTTGTCCTGGGTATATATATTCTCCCTCCCGTTGTTAGGTTAGGTGCATGACAACTTCTCATGTATCAGTTTTCTGATTTGTATAATGGGGATAACCAATGTGATGCAGAATTGAGAACTAAAGAAACAACATAAATGTCTAGCATAGTACTTCATATTGATTTTTCCATTGATAGTTGCTGATACTACTACATGTTAGCTCGTCAATCAGATATTCAACCGCTATGATGTATCAACATGACTCCCGAATCAAAAACATGGAGGATGTCAAAGTGAGGACTAAAGTTTGAATTGTCTGAATGTGATTTCTTCGGTATTATCTTGTCTTCTGTGACTAGTTATAGTCTTCTGTCACAGTTCATGTTTCAGATTCGGAAAAGCAGTCACGGAGCGCGCGCACACACACACACACACACACACACCACACACACACACACACACAAACGAAGTTCTTCCCTGAGCCAAATCCCACCAAGCCCAATAGTTTGTTTTGCACTATTTCTAACTAGACCACATGCTATCCCTTGTGAGTGTAGCTGCTTTGTTATACTTTGTATTCTCCATCCTCCAAGAGAACAGTGATTTATTTACCCAGATTAGAAGGAAAGCATTTGAATAGACTTTGGAAAATTTAAACTATTACTGATTTGGGTATTTTAACTTACATGGTGTGAGTGTGGTTACATTACTTAAAATTACTTTACAGTGCTCTTCCATCTTTAAATTATAATCAAATTCAAAATTAGCTCTTCCTTCATTTCCTTGAAGTACAAATTAACCCTAAGTCTTAGGAAATGGCACACACATATTTACATGTTACATATGTTTACATGATGTTTTCATCCAATGGAGAGAAAAATACAATCTTGTGAGATATATGTAACTAAGGAGATGGAATAAAATCAAAATTTCACTTTTCCCTTCTCAGATTTGTAAGCATTCGAGCTACTGTTCTAGTCTGCAAAGTTGTATTCTAAGTTGTGTTCAGTTTTGTTAGTGTTAAAATAGAATCATTTATAAGCAAGTGGCCAGCCGTGCCTCTTGGAGTTTCTTAAATTGCTCAGTTACGAACCAAGTACATAGACTACGTGTAGGTTTCCTGAGTAGGCTCGATCTAGTCCTCATCCAGGGAACAAATGGAACTCTCTAGCCAAACAGAGGAGCACACACTGGTGCAGTCCTCTGTGCCTGCTCCATCTCCAAGATCCCCTCTGTTCTTTTTACAAGAGATTTAAAAATCCAATTTTATAGCCCAAACACATCCAAAGGCTACTTTTTCTGAATGAGCTATTGAAAGAAAATGTCATCCTTACAGTCTTAGCAATTTTTTTTTTTTTTTTGGAGCAGAAGTTTTATCTTTTGGGAACAATTATTAAGCCTCCGGAAAGCACTGGGTTCTTAGTAACAATCATTTATGTTCATTACCTGTAAGCTCTGTATAATTTTTCAACATACATCGATTCAAATTTTCTTTCCTGGGTTAAGGACACAACTGTCCTAATATTTTCTATTGCTTCTGTTGCAATCTGTAACATAGAACAGATCTTGATTAGAGGTGGGGCTTTTACTCCTGGCTAATGAACATTAGAAACATCAGGTCTCTGTCGGAGGAATCCTGAAGGTTATGCTGACAGGTTTTGAATTCCTTCCATTTTGAAAGCAAAAGCATAACGTATTCTTCCAGATGAGCTCTATGGCAGAACTGCCCATCCTAAAAGCAAATCTGGCTGTACCAACAAGAGCGGGCAAGTCATCATATGCCCGGGGAGACTGACATGCTGTCAGAAACCAGATTTTATTCCCAGCCCTCCCACCGGTTACTTGACTGGCTCTTGCCACAGCCTTGGGTGGCTTTGCTTTCTTCACAAAGTAGGATCCTACAAGAGGGCATTAGATTACGTGATTTCCAAAGACTCACTTCAGGAGTCACTCATTTCCTCCAGGCACGTATCCCTCCTGAGAGAGACCAGCCAGTCCCAGCCGGAATGAAGATCCCAACTCTAAGCACCATGATCCTGCCGCTTAGGCCGGGGACGGACACCGGACTCATCCCTTGGCTGGACTTGGGTGGAGGCCACCGCGTGAATGGAGAGGTTGTGTGGACCCCGAGAGGAAGGTCTCCATTTGGGGAGTCACACTGGCTATTTAGAGGCAGCAGGTCTGAATCCTCAGCAGGTGAGGAACAGAACGAAGGTGGAGAGAGCTCCGACCCACGGAGCATGTGACCTGGAGAGCCTGTGACGTCACAGGAATATGCTCCCTCTGTATTCCCTGCAGTTCAGTGTGTCCTCATCTCAAATCCCTTTATACCCAAACCAGCCAGAGCAGTTTTCTGACTTTTCCAGCCAAACCGTCTTGGACTAATGTTAATGATCTGTGACTTTGCTAGGAGATTTAAAGCCGAGTTCTATAGCTGCCGTCTCTAAATCCATGAACACAAAGAGCATCAGATTTTAGTTTTATGGGTTTTTTTCCTCCTCAGGTTTAAGACCCTATACCTCAGTTCTCAGCTTCTATAACCGGAGGGCGGCAAGATATTTGCTACCTCAGGCCGAATAACCTTCTCTCTTTAGTTAGAAATGAAAGATCTAATGGCAATTATAGCCAGACTGGAGCACACCAGCGAGTTTCTATTCTGTGCCAGGTAGTGCTCTGCTTCACGGACGAGGTCCCACCTGGCCTCACACAACCCTGTGAGATGAGTATTATCCTCTTGTCACAGCTGAAGGAACTGCGACCAAGAAGTCAAATGACTTGCCTCAGGCCCTACAGTTAATAAGGAGGCAAGGATTCCATCTCAGGTTATCAGACACCCAGTGTGTGTTCTTAACCCATTATGTGTTTCTGCTTCCCCCTCTTTGTAATGTATACAGGGAGAAGCTAGTTATTCATGACATCACATTCAACCCCTGATTTTTCTGGTCCTGGACTAATTACTACAAGGCCTCTCCTGCTATGACAGGGCTCTAATCTCAGTTGAGGTGGGGCCGGAGTCTAGAGGGTTAAATGTAGACACTCTGTACCTCCTTACCAGCCGAGGAGCGGCCTTATTTCTAAGCCATTTGTGAAAAATAAAAATGGGAAGGTATTCCAGACCCTGATGTACTTTAACCATGATTTATCTGTACCCAGGTTAGTAAGAGCTTGTCCTTTTGAAAACACAAAAAACAGAGGACAGTGATGGGGGTGGGGAGAATTCCAGGACCTTCTTTCTAACCCTCATTCTATGTTAAATCAAGAGCTGACTGAGTAAACAAAATTGAACTATGACTGATTGCTAATAATTAACATCTAAAATTTCTAATCTCTTACACTGTGTTTAACAAAAAACATTAGGGGCGCCTGGGTGGCTTAGTGGGTTAAAGCCTCTGCCTTCAGCTCAGGTCATGATCTCAGGGTCCTGGGATTGAGCCCCACATCGGGCTCTCTGCTCAGCAGGGAGCCTGCTTCCCCTTCTCCCTCTGCCTGCCTCTCTACTTGTGATTTCTCTGTCAAATAAATAAATAAAATCTTTTTTAAAAATTAAAAATAAAAAAACCTTATTAGATTTAAGTGGCTATTAAAAATAATTTTGGTCCCTCTGAGTTATGCTCAGATTCCTAGAATGAG
>CM053614.1:64461682-64496077 GCA_028646535.1 Procyon lotor | reverse complement strand
AGGGTTGGGCATGTTCTAAGTACTTAATAACCATCATGCTGTCCTGGCTCATTTCATATGATTTATGAGTAGATGTGATAGTTTTTGTTACTTCTCCCAGGTACAACAAAAACTTAGAAGAAGCTAAAAGAATTGGGATCAAGAAAGCTATCACAGCCAACATTTCTATTGGTGCTGCTTTCCTGTTAATCTATGCATCATATGCTCTGGCATTCTGGTATGGGACCACCTTGGTCCTCTCCAATGAATATACTATTGGACGAGTACTCACTGTAAGTGATGTTATTTTAAGAAATGAATCTCTTGTAAAAATTACAATGAAGTTGAGTGGTGTTGGCTTGAGTGACGTTAGAGAATAGGTATTGAAGAACTATTGAATAATACAAAGAGCTGTGTGCTACTAGATTAAAAAGTGGAAAGGAAATTAGATGTACTGAGTGTCTTATTTGCAGATCCCTTGCACAGTTTGTCTTGCAGCCTAAATAAATACTATTAACATCACTAATCTCTATAGCATGAAATCTTATTTGTTGAGGTGATTTCTTTGTGGCAGGCTCAGTGCTAAGCATTTCATTTTTTATTTTCTGATTGACTATTCACAACGACAAATGGAAAAATGTGCTATTTAACTGTCTTCCAAATTCTTTTGAATGACAGCTAGTCCACCCTTGCAAAGTTATAGAAATATTATTACTCTTCTTTAAAGAATATTCTATTTGGAGGTTCTCTGCCTTATAGAACTTTAAACAAGCACAGAAACTGCCATTTGAGCTATCCTCTTTTATCTAAAAATGGTGAAAGAGTTCATAAACCAAGCCCAATCTGTATCATGATCTAAGAAAGTATATACTGTTGGAAGAGTCACTCAATTCCTTTTTTGTAGGCTGAGCACAAGTATATTGTTGGTGACAGAGTGTATTTTGTTGATTCCCTTAAAACAGTTCCCTTTTTAGGAACCAGGTTTGTAATGTGGCTATAATAATTGTGTCGTCCAAAATGTGCAAGGCTATTTAGTTAAGAATAGCTTTTACCAAAAAGCCTTTATTAGGATAGCAATGCTATTGATGAGCCTAGGTTGTAATAAGAAATTGTTCTTATTACTAAGAAGTGTTCTACTTCCTTTTGATGTAGATATGCAGTTTCAAATTTTGTTTTCACTGATCCCAGAACTGCTTCACAGACTGGAAGCACACAAAATATGAGTAAGAGCTTGGGATTTGAAATCAGGCTGATTTGGCTCAAATTTCAGCCACTCATTAACTGTATGATTTGGGGGTAGCCACACAGACTTTTCAAGTTTCTGCTACCTCTTTTGCCAAAAAGAAACGGCAGGAATACTTTGCCATCACTTTTAGTATGGTTGTAAGTTCTAACTGAGAAAATGAATACAGAATCACTTAGCAAAATTTCTTCTGTGTAAATTATTGGGTAATTCCTTTGTGATTTAGAAAGAAATGAATAGTGATATTAGTTCTCTGTAACCCTGAAAAAAAACAACTTCATTTGGGCAAAATGAAAAAAACAAAACCTGTTTATCAGACCTCAGAGAGAACACAGTCTGGTAGAAGGAAGGAAGACAGCCTAATCAAGAATAAGGCCCTGGATGTGTGCTTTCTTATTTACAAAATATTTTCGTATGTACCGTTTCATCTGATACACAGAGTCCTGTCTAATTTGGCAAATGAAGGAATTGAAGCCTGAAGACATGTAGCCAGTTAGGGCTTACACAGAATTTGGACCTTGGTCTCCTGACACTCATTTTCATGTTTGTTTCTTCGATGCCCTATGATCTAAACCAAGATAATTAGCCATTGAATAAATATATGTTCTATTATATTTTGGTCCCATGGAACTTGTTCTATTGCTTCACTGAGCCGGTAAGACTAATTCTGTATTGTAAATCAAAAAGGATTTAAACTTTTAAAAAAATGTTTTTAACACCCAGGACTCATAAGTTGGCTTGCCACTTTAAAAGTTAATTAGATAATAATAATAATAATTTAATTAACTATGTTAGAAGAAAGATGTATGCAAAAAATTCTAATAAACACTAAGTAACTTGATGATTTTCCTTCACATCCTTCAGGTCTTCTTTTCTGTATTGATTGGGGCTTTTAGTATCGGACAGGCATCTCCAAGCATTGAAGCATTTGCAAATGCAAGAGGAGCAGCTTATGAAATCTTCAAGATAATTGATAGTGTAAGTCTGGGCGAGCCGTTTATCCATGTAAAAGTTTCCCTAATTAAAAGTCAGTTTCTTTATCACTTTATCCCACTCTCCCCAAATGTCACTGAAAAGAGCTGGTGTAACCTAGTCATCTTCTGAAATTATATTCTGTTTAGAAACCAAGCATTGACAGCTATTCGAAGAATGGACATAAACCAGATAATATTAAGGGAAATTTGGAATTCAAAAATGTTCACTTCAGTTACCCGTCTCGAAAAGAAGTTAAGGTACGGTGGTACCTGATGAATCAGTGATTCAGCCCTGGTTTGGATGAAGGGTTTCTGATACTTTATGTTAGTGATTTTTTTTAAATGTATAAGTACACCTGGTTTTGGCTTGAGCTATCAGTTCGTAGTTCTGGGATCTGTGCATTGCCCTTATGTTTATTTCTCATTTCTCATTCGTCCTGTGGGATCTTTTTTTTTTTTTAATTTTTGTTATTTTTAAAGATAACTTTTATTTTATTTTATTTTATTTTAATTTATTTTTTTCTCACCTTAGCACACACCCTCCCCGGTGTCCTACACCCAGCCACCCCCTCCCTCCCACCCCCAGTAACTCTCAGTTTGTTTCCTGGGATTAAGAGTCTCGTATGGTTTGTCTCCCTCTCTGGTTTCATCTTTCATTTTTTTTCCCTCCCTTCCCCTGTGACCCTCTGTCCTGTTAGATCTTGAAAGGCCTCAGCCTGAGGGTGGAGAGCGGGCAGACGGTGGCGCTGGTCGGGAACAGCGGCTGCGGGAAAAGCACGACGGTGCAGCTGATGCAAAGACTCTACGACCCCACGGAGGGCACGGTGAGGCAGCTCACGCTGAACGTGATGCTACAGCGACCAGCAGTTACACTGGCACATCTCACATTCCAAATCGCCAGTGCACGGAACTCACGCTTACTTTTGATTTCAGGTCTGTATCGATGGACAGGACATTAGGACCATCAACGTAAGGTACCTTCGGGAAATTACTGGTGTGGTGAGCCAAGAACCTGTGCTTTTTGCCACCACGATTGCTGAAAACATTCGCTATGGCCGTGAGAATGTCACCATGGAAGAGATTGAGAAAGCTGTTAAGGAAGCCAACGCCTATGACTTTATCATGAAACTACCTAATGTAAGTCTTTCTCGATCTCTGCCATGCTAGGGGTTCAAAGACTAGCATGGCAGCCTAAGGCAGAAGAAGTTAGGAATCTGCTATGCATTAGAGGAAATTCCTAAGGAAATCCTCAGGACTTCAGATTTTAAAGCTTGATCTAGCACCATCAATTCGTAGTAGGCATATTGGTAAAAATTGGGGTTGGTTATTGCTGAGTTTTAAGGAACTGGATCATATGGCCTGTGGGTTGTTTATGGGATTACCTCCCATCTTAAAATGTAGCTGACATAGCTTGTTGTTTGGCTAACCGCCCTCCCCCCTTTATTTTCTGTGTTGTAGAAATTCGACACCCTGGTTGGAGAGAGAGGGGCCCAGCTGAGTGGTGGACAGAAGCAGAGGATCGCCATAGCTAGGGCCCTGGTTCGCAACCCCAAGATCCTCCTGCTGGACGAGGCCACATCAGCCCTGGACACTGAAAGCGAAGCAGTGGTTCAGGTGGCCCTGGATAAGGTCTGTGAGCCTCTATTCAAACCAACCTAATTTGTAAGCATAGGGACCTACCTCTGTTAATTCTTGAAAATTATTTTTAAAAAAGGACATTTCTGATGGTTTCTAAAGTGATCCCGACAAGTATCAAAATCACATCTCTAGTCCTCTTTGGATCCGTTCATTTCATTTCTATTTATTTCTCTAATTTTTTAAGTAGAAATGAATGAACTGTCCTGAGAGAAACTTGCAAAACTTTAAAAATTAAACAAGGAAGAGATTTTCAAATGAAAATTGGTCTTCACTGTGGTCCTGAAAACTTGGCTGTAGAGATAACCTCGTTCTTTGGGTTTTCTGTTTTTGCTGTTGTCCATAAGAGGAAAATATAATGAAGCACGTTTAATTTTCAAGATGTTAAATACCCACTGAAGACCCCATGGGAAATGAGCAAAACCTCTTGTGCTCAGGAAAGAGGAAGAGAATTGATTATGTGGGAAACTTATCTGGGCCATGAAATGTCCTTGACTGTCAACAGTTTGACCTTCCTGCCATCCTTGAGTTCATGTGTCTTCTTCACTGAGTCAGATTTGAGTGTTTACACTGGGCTCGGCAGTTTGCTTGTTTGCTTGGTCTCTGGTATGTATTGGTAACCAGCCTAGCTCTGTGAGGACAGGGAATATGAAGACCTCTTTCTTTAAAGTTTTTATTTAAATTCCGGGTCGTTAACGTACAGTATAATATTAGTGTCAAGTGTAGACTCTAGTGATTCAACACGTCCATACATCCCCTGCTCTTCGCAACAAGTGTGCTCCTTAATCCTTGTCACCTGTCTCACCCATCCCCTGCCTACCTTCCCTCTGGGGAAGAGAACCAGCAGTTCTCTATGATTAAGAGTCTGTTTCTCGGTTTGCTTCCCTCTTTTTATTTTCCCTCTGCTTGTTTTTTTCTTAAATTCCACATATGAGTGAAATCATGCAGTATTGGTCTTTCTCGCACTGATTGATTTCACTTAGCATGATACACTCTAGCTCTGTCCACGTCATGGCAGTTGGTGAGGTTTCATTGTCTTTATGGCTGAGTAATATTCTGTTGTACACATGACCACCTCTTCTTTATCCATTCATCAGCTGATGGACACTGGGCTGTTCCCATACTTTGGCCATTGTAGATAATGCTGCTATAAACACTTGGGGGAGGCATGTAGCCCTTTGAATTAGTATTTTTGTATCCTTTGGGTCAATACCCAATAGTGCAATTCCTGGATCATGAGGTAGATCTATTTTTAACCTTTTGATGAAGCTCCATAATGTTCTCCAGAGTGGCTGCACCAGTTTGCATTCCCACCAGCAGTCAAAACTGTTCCTTTTTCTCCATATCCTCACCAACACCTATTGTTCCTTGTGTTGTTGATTTTAGCCATTGTGACAGATTGAGGTGATATCGCACTGTAGTTTTGTAATTCCCTGATGATGAATGATGTTGAGCAGCTTTTCATGTGTCTGTTGGTCATCTGGAAATGTCTTCTTTGGAAGAACGTCTATTCATATATTCTGCCCATTTTTTTATCCGATTATTAATTTTTTGAGTATTAAGGGTTTTTTAAAATTAACATATAATGTATTATTTGTTTCAGGGGTACAAGCCTGTGAATCATTAGTCTTACACAATTCACACCACTCGCCATAGTACATACCCTCCTCAGTGCCCATCATCCCATCCCCATTACCCCCTTCCTCTCCAGCAAGAGTATTGAATTTTATAAGTTTTTTATAGATTATGGATACTAATCCTTTTTCAAATAGGTCTTTTGCAAATATCTTCTCCTATTTGGTAGGTTGCCTTTTGGCTTTGTTGATTATTTCTTTCACTGTGCAGAAAGTTTTTATTTAAAAAAAAAAAAAGAAAGTTCTTATTTTGATGAAGTCCCAATAGTTTATTTTTGTTTCCTTTGCCTAAGGAGATATATCTAGAAAGAAATTGCTACAGCTGGTGTTAAAGAGGTTTACTACTTGTGTTTTCCTCTAGGATTTTTATGGTTTCAGGTCTCACATTTAGGTTTTTAGGCCATTTTGAATTTATTTCTGTGTATGCTGCAAGAAAGTGGTGCAGTTTGATTCCTTTGCATGTTGATATCCAGTTTTCCAAACACCATTTTTTGGAGACTGTCTTTTTCCCAGGGGTATTCTTTCCTGCTTTTTCAAAGACTAGCTGACCATATACTTGTGGGTTCATTTCTGATTTGGATGCCTTTTATTTCTTTTTGTTGTCTGACTGCTGAGGCTAGGACTTCTAGTACTACATCAAACAATGTGGTGAGAGTGAACATCCATGTCATGTTCCTGACCTTAGGGGAAAAGCTCGCAGTTTTTTCCCCCTTGAGGATGATATTAGCTGTGGGTCTTTCATAGATGGTCTTTATGATGTCGTGGTATGTTTCCTCTAAACCTACTTTGTTCAGAGTTTTTATCATGAATGGATTTTGTCCTTTGAAGCTTTTTTCTGTGTCTATTGAAATGAAACGAAAGGGTTCTTATCCTTTCTTTTGTTAATGTGTATCATGTTGATTGATCTGAGAATATTAAACAACCCTTGCACCCCAGGAATAAATCTCCATTAATCGTGGTGAATGATTTTTTTTTTTTTTTTTTTTTTTATTGCTGGATATGGTTTGCTAGTGTTTTCTTGAGAAGTTTTGCATCCATGTTCATCAGGGATATTGGCCTATAGTTCTCTTTTTTAGTGAAGTCTCTATCTGGTTTTAGTATCAGGATAATGCTGGCCTCATAGAATGAATTTGGAAGTTCTCTTTCCTTTTCTATTTTTTGGAACAGTTTGAGAAGAATCGGTATTAACTCTTTTTTAAATGTTTGGTATAAGTCACTTCTGAAGCCATCTGGCCCTAGACTTTTGTTTTTTGAGGTGTTTTGATTACTGATTGAATTTCTTTGCTGTTATGGGTCTGTTCCTTCCTCTTTCAGTTTTGGTGGTTTATATGTTTCTAGGAATTTATCCATTTCTTCAAGGTTGTTGGATTCACTGACGTATAGTTTTTCATCATATTCACTTAAAATTGTATTTCTGTGGTATTTGTTTTTGTTTTTTTTTTCTTCTGTCATTGATGATTTTATTTGGGTCTTTTCTCTTTCTCTCTTTTTTTGATATGTTTTGCTAGTGGTTTATCAATTTTATTTTTTTCAGAGAACCAGCTCCTGATTTCATTTACCTCCTGATTTATTTCGTAAATCAAAATCAAAATTTTGATTTTCGGTTTTTTGTTTCTATACCATTTATTTCGATTCTAGTCTTTGTCATTTCCTTCTTTCTGCTGGCTCTGGGCTTCATTTGTTCTTTTTCTAGTTTCTTTAGGTATTAGGTTGTTCATTGAGATTTTTTTTTTTGCTTCTTGAGGTAGGCTTGTATTGCTATATACTTTGTGCTTAAGACTTCTTTTACTGTATTCCAAAGGTTTTGGATAGTTTTGTTTTCATTTTCATGTGTTTCCATGAATTTATTTTATTTCTGTTTTGATTTCCTGGTTGACCTATTCATTCTTTAGTAGCATGTTGTATAACCTCCATGTATCTGTAGTCTTTCTAAATTTTTTCTTGTGGTTGATTACTAGTTTCGTTATGCATGGTCAGAAAAGGTGTATGGTATGATTTTAGTCTTTATGTATTTGTTGAGGCCTGTTTTGTTGCCCAATATGTGATCTATTCAGGAGAATATCCCATGTGCACTTGAAAAGAATATATATTCTGTTTTAGGATGGAATATTCTGAATACATCTGTTAAGTCCATCTGGTCCAATATATCATTCAAAGCCATTGTTTCCTTGTTGATTTTCTGATTACATGATCTGTCCATTGATGTAAATGGGGTGTTAAAATTCCCCCACTATTACTATATTATCAATTAGTACCTTTATATTATTATTTTTTATGTATATTTGGGTGCTCCCTTGTTGAGTATATAGATATTTATAGTTGTTATATCTTTGTTGGAATGTCTTCTTTATGATTATAAAATGCCCTTCTTTGTCTCTTTTTTCTATCTTTGTTTTAAAGTCTAATTTATCTGATATGAGTATTGCTACTTTGGCTTTCTTTTGACATGAATTTGCATGATAGATGTTTCTCCATCCCTTCACTTTCAATATGGAGGTATCTTTAGGTCTAAAATGAGTCTCTTGTAGGTAGTATAAAGATAGGTTTTATATTTATATCTATTTTGATACCCCATGTCTTTTGATTGAGCACTTAGTCTATTTACATTCAAAGTAATTATTGATAGGTTTGTATTTGTTTTCATCTTATTCCTTGCTTTGTCATTATTTGTAGAGATTTTCTCTGACCCTTTCTTGTCTTTAACACTTTTGGTCTCTCATTTGCATTCAACGAGTCCCCTTTAATATTTCTTGCAAGGCTGGTTTTAGTGGTCACGAACTTTTTTTGTTGGGGATATTTTTTTTTAACACTCCTTCTATTTTGAATGGTAGCCTTGCTGGATGGTATATTTTTGGTTGCAGATTTTTCCCATTCAGCACCTTGAATATATAATGCCACTTCCTTCTGGCTTGTCAAGTTTTTGTTGAGAGTTCTCCAGCTAACCTTATGATTTTCCCTTGTAAGTTAAGGACTTCTTTTGTCTTGCTGCTTTTAAGATTTTTTTTAATCACTATATTTTGTGAATTTGATTACAATATGTCTTTATGTTGGCCTGCCTTTGTTAATTTTGATGGGAGTTTTCTGTTCCTTCTGGATCTGGACATGTTTTTCCTTTCCCAGATTAGGGAAGCTTTCTGCTATTGTTTCTTGAAATAAATTTTCTGTCCCTTTTCTCTCTCCTTCTTCTAGGACCCCTATGATATGAATGTTATTACGATTGATGGAGTCACTGAGTTCCCTCAGTCTATTCTCATGTTCCATAATTTTTCTTTCTCTCTTTTGTTCAGCTTCATTTTTTTCCATTATTTTCTCTTTTAGGTCACAAATTCACTCCTCCGCTACTCCCAGTCTGCTGTTCATTGCATCATACTTGTTTCCAATCTCGTTTATTGCATTCTTTATCTCTAATTCTTTTTGAATTCTCTTATCTCTATGGTAAGGATCTCCCTGATGTCTTCTTTTCTCAAGCCCAGTGAGTAACCTTAAAATTGTTGCTTTAAATTCTCCATCAGGCATGTTACTTATCTTTGTTTTGCTTAGTTCTCTGGCCATGGCCTTGATTTGTTCTTTCATTTCAAATAAATTCCTCCATCTTGACATTTTGTCTAAGTCTCTGCCTTCTTTTATGTGCTACAAAAGCCATTTATGTCTCCTGCTTCCCGAAAATAGTGGCTTTATGAAGAAGGGGTCATGTACTATCCAGGGCCTGGATATCAAGCAGGGCTTGCTTCAGGGAGTGTCAATTATGTGTGTTTGCCCTCTGCTCTTGTGTTTTGGCTGCTCTATCCTTCAGGCCAGTCATTTGCAGAGGCTCTCTTTGCTTGCTGTAGGTAATGTTTGGTCCCTGGTCTGAATGTGGTGAGTTTTAACTGGGTGTGCTCTGGTCTGCTTGTGAAATGAGACCTGACACCAACTCCACTAGAACTGAGGCCCTGTAGAACTCTCTGGTGGAGAGACACAAAGTGGGCAGTGTTTTGTGCTGGTCTTCTGGAGGAGGGGCTCACCGTGCTCCCACTGAGGCTGGCCTGACTTAGAAGGACAGTCCCTCCAGAGCACAGGAGGATGGGGCTTGGTTTAAGCAAGTTGGGCAACCATTGTCTGATCTGAGCTGCTTTCCTCAGGTGGCTGGCTCTGTTTATGCTAAGGGCTGGGAAGGGAAATGGTGCCAGCCAGCTTCTTTATTCCCAAAGAGGTGTCTCCTCAAACACTGCCTCTCAGGGCTATGTTTTGCAAAGAGTGAAAGTGTACCCTATGCATTTTTCAGATCACTGTTTCCATGCTATCTACTCCCAGGTTGTTTGTCTGCCTTCTCCCCAGGACCAGCAGTGTGCCCTCTAAGCTTTATCCAAGCCAGCCTATTAACCTTTAAAACTCCAGACTTTAGGGGCCCCTGGGTGGCTCAGTGGGTTAAAGCCTCTGCTTTGGGCTCAGGTCGTGATCTCAGGGTCCTGGGATCGAGCCCCACATCAGGCTCTCTGCTCAGCAGGACCCTGCTTCCCCCCTCTCTCTCTGCCTACTTGTGCTCTCCCTCTGTGTCAAATAAATAAATAAAATCTTCAAAACAAAACAAAACAAAACAAAACACCTCCAGCCTTTAAGCCCTGATGGTTGCAAGAACTCACAAAATTCAGCCCATCTTGTTTTCCAAGCCAGTGACTTTGGGGAAATATTCACCTTGTGCATTCATGCATTCCCTGTGTGTTCCCCTCTCTCTCTTTCTCCCTCTCTTACATATGCCCTTCTCCACAACCACTGCAGCACCTGTGACCTGTTTCCCCCTAAAACACATCTCCTCACTTCCTGTCTTCTTAATGAGGCCTCTTTCTCCTTAGTTGTGGAGTTTGTTCTTTTAGTCTGCAGGTGGATTTCTGAGGTATCTATGATGATATGATAGTTATCTAGTTGTGTTTGGAGAGGAGATGAACCTAGGGTCCTCCTACTTTACCACCATCTTCCTCTTCAGAATGTGAAGACCTTTTAATCCAGAAGTGCTCTGAGAAGAAGCATCACAGTAGAATTCAAAGATGAACTCATATTTATTCCAGCTTTCCCCTTCTCTAATAACAAAATGACACTGGATGTTCCTTTAAACATCCTGTCAATGTGTTTAATAAATTGTTGAGAAAGGGAAAAGGGAGTTACTAAAGACCGAGTGAACCAAAATAGAGGCAGATGGGATTGTGGCTGCTATTTCCCCCTTCACTTTGCCTATCTGTGCAAAGTGGTAAAATTTTACCTCTGTGTTTTCTTATTATACAATGGAAGTATGTATTAAGTTATAAATAAAAATGATTTTAAAAGGTTGCATTAAAAATACTTCTTCTTTAGGAGCACCTGGGCAGTTCAGTTGGTTGAGCATCCAACTCTTGATTTCAGCTCAGGTCATGATCCCAGGGTCGTGAGATTGACCCCCGTGTAGGGCTCTGCACTGGGCATGGAACATACTTAAGATTCTCTCTCCCTCTGCCCCTTCACCCCCAAAATACATTAACTCTTAAAAAATACTTTTCCCTTAGAATATAAATTGTGGATAGAGAATTTCACATGCTTCCCTTTTCTTAAAAACATCTGAAGAATTGATCCCTTATCTTCTCTACCTTCTAGTTGCTACCACCTAATTTTTCTACATGTGTTGTTTTTTTACGTGTCAGAGTTTTCCACTTCTCTTCTTTATATTGATCCTAATACCTTTTGTTATTAGTTTGAGGATTCTATTGCTCGTTCCTGGAGAGAGATACAAAGTCAAAAAGTCATAAGCCTCAGGGATGGTTGCAGAAGTGAAAGAAATCTCAGAATGTTCTGGTTCCCTATTAAACTCTGTTAATCTCTTCCGTGTTAAACAAAAATGACACTGGGCATTTAAAAACGTTTGCATAGCTCTTCAGTTTTTCCATAATGCTTCTACTTAGGAATAAGTAACATTCATTAAATACTTAATGTATATATATCACAGTGCTTTGTGTACGTGATATTATTTGGTCATCACAACTACTTGAAGAAGTGAGTACTAATATTATCTCCATTTTATGTGAATAAACTGAGCCTCACACATGTTAAAAGATTTGGGTAAAATTGTGGAATTCGTAAGTGGCAGAGCTAAGATTTGAGTTCAGATCAATTTGGTACTGAAGACTGGACTTTGCTGCCTCACACTGATTGTGCATCTTAATCATCCAGAAGTTTAGTGAGATGAGTCCCCAGACTGGTGGTGTCTAGTCTGTACTAATACCATACACTGGCTTGGGTCTGCTCTGATTGGCCAGTGCCTGGAATATACCTTTTTTTATTTTGGATAAGCCTCTGGTTATTATTATAAACTCAGGCTGATAGAGGTTAAGTAAAATTCTTAGAAGCTTACCTAATATTAATATGTGGATATCATATTTGCATTAATATTTATTGTAATAAAACATAACTTTAAACCATGATCAGTTGACTAAACATTGAAGCCAGAGACTACCTTATATAGCTTAGATGGTATTACAATATCCAAGGCATTGGCATTCAGGAATATAAATCAAAAGAATTTTTGCCTGTAATTGTCCATGTATTCAAAAACCTAATTTTTCTTTCCTTAGGCCAGAAAAGGCCGGACCACCATTGTGATAGCCCATCGTTTGTCTACAGTTCGTAATGCTGATGTCATCGCTGGCTTTGATGATGGAGTCATTGTGGAGAAAGGAAATCATGATGAACTCATGAAAGAGAAAGGCATTTACTTCAAACTTGTCACAATGCAGGTATAGTCCAAGTCTAGACTTTTCCTGAAACATGTCAGGCACAAACTGATTTGTTGCGTTTAGTACTGTAAATAAATGTTAGTTGACTTGATTATCTTGATAGGTGAGAAAAATACTTGGGGAATCAGACCAGACTTTTCTTCCCATTGAAAAGGAGGGAAAATAAAGAAGGATAATTGGAGAAAATTAAAAATTTAAAAAGGTTTAAAGGGCACCTGTCCACTGTAGTAGCCTCTAGTCTCATGTGGCTGTTGAACACTTCAGTGACAGTTACTCTGAATTGAAGCGTTTTAAATAGAAAATACATTCCAGATTCCAAAGATGTGGTACAGAAGAAGAATGCAAAATATCTCAGTAAGTTTTTACAGTGATTACATGTTGAAATGCTAACATCTTGGATACAGTAGGTTAAATAAAATGCAGCGTAAAAATGGATTTATCTCTCTCATTTAATGAGGCTACTGAGAAAATTTTAGATGACAAATGTGGGTCACAGAATGGCACGCACCATGTTTCCGTTGATAGCACTGGTCCAAAACAAATATTATTGGACCCCAAACACCCACAAAAAGAAGATGACAAGGTATGATGCACGGAAAGGATGTCATGTTATTTCAGCATATCCAGTGGCAGTCCCCCTTTAGTGGTTTTAATTTTCAAATGTATCACACATTTACATACAATCCCGACCCCCCTGCAGCAGTTTAGCTTTATCCTTTCCTGCAATTATGTAAATTACTACTTGCCCTGATAGCTGATCTTTGGCAATTAACTTTCGTTTTGTTTTCTGAGCCTGACCTGCTTCTGCTCATTTCTTGTTTATTTTAGACAAGAGGAAATGAAATTGAATTCGAAAATGTAACCGGCGAATCCAAAAGTGAAATTGATGACTCAGAAATGCCTCCAAAAGATTCAGGATCCAGTTTAATAAGAAGAAGATCAACTCGCAAGAGTATACGTGCCCCACAAGGCCAGGACAGAAAGCTTAGTACAAAAGAGGACTTGGTACGCAGAGGATGTCGAGTTCTGTCTCCAACCTCCATCTGGGCTGGCACTGGAGTGGCAGGAGTAGGAACAAGAAAGAGTTATCCAGAATCTTCCTGTCCTACTCCCAAAATGTTGCACAAACCAAAATCTCAACATTTTAGACTCAGGTTACAATTTGTGAATGAAAATTTATAAGACAAGAATTTTAGGATTAGAAGTAGAATGTAAAGATAATCTTTTTTTTTTAAAAAAAAAGGTTTATTTCTTAGCGTGGGCGCATGGGCAAGGGGAGGGGGCAGGGGGAGGAGGACTGAGGGAGGTGGAGAAGCAGACTCCCTGCTGAGCACAGAGCCTGACACAGGGCTTGATCTCAAGACCCTGAGATCATGACCTGAGTCAAAATCAAGAGTCGGATCCTTAACTGACTGAGCCAGCACAGGGGTCCCTACGATATAAAGAGATTTTAATGGGTCTTCAAATGTGGACAGTACTTTTATCCATACTTGTAAATACTCTTGTCATGTTCCAAATGTCAGGTAAGTATTAAATGTTCGTGGAAACATCATTTATTTCTTAAACTATGAAGGAGCAATATAATGGAATCTGTCAGTACTTAAAACAAAACAAAAAAAATAACCATCAGGGGCACCTGGGTGGCTCAGTCATTAAGCGTCTGCCTTTGGCTCAGGTCAAGATCCCAGGGTCTTGGGATCGAGCCCCGCATTGGGCTCCCTGCTCGGCGGGAAGCCTGCTTCTCCCGCTACCATTCCCTCTGCTTGTGTTCCCTCTCTCGCTGTGTTTCTCTCTGTCAAATAAATAAAATCTTTAAAAAAAAAAATAACCATCAATTCATAAAAAAACAGGAATAAGATACCTTTCTTTAAAAATTTTGGTACAGGGGTGTCTGGGTGGCTCAGTCGGTTAAGCATCTGCCTTCAGCTGGGATCAAGCCCTGCATCCAGCCTTCTGCTCAGCGAGGGAGTCTGCTTCTCCCTCTCCCTCTCCCCCTGCTGGTTTTCTCTTTCTGAATCATTCTCTCTCAAACAAATAAAATCTTTTAAAAAATGTTTGGTATGTATCTAAGGACTGTATCATTAAATTAATAAAAAGTATCAGTTCTTTTTCTAACTGCTCTCTTGTAATATTTTGCTTTCCAGAATGAAAACGTACCTCCAGTTTCCTTCTGGAGGATTCTGAAGCTGAATATAACTGAATGGCCTTATTTTGTGGTTGGTATATTTTGTGCCATTATAAATGGAGGCCTGCAACCAGCATTTTCAGTAATATTTTCAAGGATTATAGGGGTAAGTGTTTATGTTCACTTTTTGGATTTACCTGTGAGTCCTAAGTAAAGAATGACCTGTTTTTATTTGTAGCTTCAAACATAAGCCACTAAAAATATTGTACCTTCTTATGAAACTCAGCAACTTAAGGATGTAAGTGTGGTTTGAGCTAGGAAGGCTCATTTTTCAGGCTTTCCTTTATCCTAGCAGTTAGTTGCTTTCTTAGGGCCCAGGTTCCTGAAGTAATCCATGAGCCTGACCTGATGAGTGTCTCTCGCCTGTCATCACTGGGCTCTGAGTAAATGTCATGAAAAGTCCTATCCCTGGTGCACAGAGTTCATGGTGTGTTTGTCAGGCTGGCTTGAGACAGAGCTGCATTGTGACATACATACTTGCCAGGATGTGACAGGCCTGGCCCGCAGCCCTGTAAGACGTCCATCCCACTTGTTCAGATGAAAACAAAAAGGAATGGATTCTGAAAGGTTGACTTATGTTGGCTGTACCTGCTTTTTTTTTTTTTTTTAATAAGGTCTTATTATTTATTTGACAGAGAGAGCACAAGTAGGCAGAGCAGCAGGCAGAAGGAGAGGGAGAAGCAGGTTCTCCACGGAGCTGGGAGCCGGATGCGGGGCTTGATCCCAGGACCCTGGGATCATGACCTGAGCTGAAGGCAGTGGCTTAACCGACTGAGCTACCCAGGTGCCCCAGTTGTACCTGCTTTTAATGATGGCATTTTTTAAACAATAAAGCTCCCACCCACGCAGGAATGCTCCTTATTTTGCGGTAGATACTCAAGATAACAAGCTGAGGATACCCTTGCCATAACGGCTGAAAACATTACGGAGAAAGGAGTTGTCCCCGCATGGAAGAGGCCATTAACTTTAGACGTACCAAAAAATACATAAATGTACAGGTCTCCCCATGCCTGGCTAACTGGTTTCTCTTTGGTATTTGTATGTTCAATGTAGTCGTTCGAGAAATATTGCAGTGACAGCTCTGTGCCACATACTGTTCCAGGTAGTAAAAAAAAAAAAAAAAATGCCAAGAGGGAGATAAAATGTTTGATAGCATGGAGCATATGTTCTAGGACAGGGGTTAGCAGACTTTTTCTATAAAGGGTAAGGGAGTACACAGTTGAGATTTTGAGCGCCATATGGTCTCTGTTGCAAATATTGAGCTGTACTGTTGGAGTGTAGAAGCACCCATAGTGCAGAAACAAATGAACATGGCACTATTCCACTGAAGCTTTATATAAACAGTTGGCTGGTGGTCCCCAGGGAACTGATTCCTCCTCTAGCATTTGTGGTATAGGCAGGGAGATAGACAGTGGCATCATCAGGGAAAAAAAAATGGAAGTGGACTCATTAGGATTGGGTTTTGGCTGTATGTAACGAAAACTCAACCTAAGGATTTTACATTTTCTTCATTCCTCGTGTCACAGTAAGTCTGGAAGCAAGTGACCCAGCGCTAGTGCGCTGACTCCTAGATATTGGTTAGGGAACCACTCATCCAGCTCACTGAAGGTTTGGAACACAGGGTTTAAGGCTGTGGGCCCTGAGTTAGATTGCTCAGTTAATCAACCTCTCTGTGACTTTATGTAAAGTCGGGATGATAATAAATGTTAGGAGGTGGTTGTAAGGATAAAAGGAAAGGTACACATGAATTTGTGTAGAATAATATCTGTCATAGGATAAGAGCTCACTGATCACTATTTTGGGGTGGAATTTTTTTTTTTCCCCTGTACAAAGGATAAAGTTTACTGGGTTGGGTTAGGAATGTAGCTCTGTTACAAAACAGTTCTGGCCCATTATGGAGGGAGGGAGTTGTTTGTTTTCTTTCCCTGTGGAGTAGTTATTCTGCGTGTTCTCTAAGCCCAAGACATCCTATTAGCCTTCTTACCATCTCTGGAAAGATCTCTGTGTGTGGTACTGGGTCAGCTGGCTGGCTAAGTGGCCATCGTGCAAAAGAGGCTGGCTCAAGAAGGCTCCTTTCTTACCGAGGGTGTGGGCTCAGTGAATGACTACCTCTGTCTGGTTTACCAAACCAGCATCGGCAGATTTGTCTCCGGCTTGAAATGTCCAAATTGTAAAAGAACAAATGGCCGTTCAATGTAGTTTCCCACCAAAAGAGGACAGTATTTATTCTCATTTCTACTTTACATAGCTGGTGTGGCCCATGACACTCGTTACTCTAAGAGGGAGTATATACAGGAAAAGTTTTGGGTCCTTAAGGAGCGACAGACCCATTCTTGGCCCTTAAGGAAGACAAAGTTTGCACACCTTTACCTTTGGCGTCAGGGAAACCAGCCCTGACTTCCATTATACTAAACCTATCTTGACCCCCAAATACTGTGCTTAGTGGGAAATGGGTCAGACCCAGAATGATTTCCTTAGTCTTTGAACTGAAAACCTGTAAATATTTTCTCAACAGATTTTTACCAGAAACGAAGATCCTGAAATAAAAAGACAGAATAGTAATATGTTTTCTTTATTGTTTCTAGTCCTTGGAATTATTTCTTTTATTACATTCTTCCTCCAGGTAAGTGTCTGCATTTTCACTTTATTCAATTTTGGGAATGCATTCTTACTAAGCTGGGGAAATTTCTAAACATTTCTGTGATTTAATCTATTACCTGGGCTACTAGCAACTAAGTTTCTTTGACACATTTAAAACATTTGTTTCGGGGCACCGGCGTGGCTCAGTCAGTGAAGTGTCCAACTCTTGATTTTAGCTCAGGGTTGTGGGATCGAACCCCAACTCAAGTTCTGTCCTGAACACAGAACATGACTAATTATGTCTCCCTTTCCCTCTGCCCCTTCTCCCCATTCACACATTCACTCTTTCTCTCAAACAAACAAACAAACAAAAATAAAATTTTAAAAATAAAAATATTTTAAAACAAAGATGTTTTGCTTCCACTGGAGCACTTGCTTACCTTTTCCTCCCTATCATCACCCTCCCAAATGAAATATTAATGAAATCAGAGGGAAGAGGGTGTTTGATCTAACATGATGATTAGACATGAAAACTGGGGACTCAAAAATGGCATTCAGTGGAACCCCGGGCTAAAGTTTGGATGTAAGTACTGCCAGTCAGTTTAAATACTCAAAATGTCTTGATGTGTCCTGAAAACAACAAAAGGCAAGACATGGTAAACAAGTCACACTGATTTAAAAAAATGTTTGAAGAGTTTATCATTCATGTTTTGCCAAAGGAGAAGAAACATTTTTAATGATGGAAGAATGTCAGTCTTAAATAGAAACTGTAGACCCGTTTGTAAAGAGGCAGATTTTACAGCCGCACATCATTTGGCTGGAACAGAACTGCAAAGAAATTCAGTGCTCTAAAAGTTGAGTATGGTAAGGTAAGGTTTGAGTATGATTTGCACCAGTTTCTAATTTTGCGGTTTCGGGCAAATAAATAATGTAAACTAAGCCTTAGTTTCTTCATCTGTAAAATAGGGATATTAGTACCTTCCTCTTGATGATGAAAATGAATGTGACCAGTGTCACATAACCTCTCTGTGTCTGGAGCAGGTGGCCAGGCAGCACCGTGGAGGCTCGGGGCCAGGAGGCGGGGCCTTGGGGCCAGGAGGCGGGGCCTCGGGCCAGGAGGCGGAGCATCGCCTTGTGACTGTGCATACCCAGAGCTCTCTGTTGCCCTGGGCAGGCACATCCCCATAGGCCAGGGAGCCATGGCCACCACCGAAGTCCTTTTCCTCCTAGAATGTCATTCATAAGGAACATTTTCTTCCTAGCCCCAGCTGGAGCAAGGACATGAGACTCCTTTTTGACTAGCTCATGAAGAAAAAGTGAAGACAGCTCCGGGAAATGTTTGTCTTCTTGTAAATGTAAATCTACTTGAAGGATCAAGACTTCAAAATCTTTTTCTCGTGACGCAAAGCCTATAAAAGAACAAATGTCATAGACTCAGCTCTTTCCCAGAAGCCTGGAGGAGGGCCTAGGGGCTTTGAATACACAATGTTTCATAATCAGAAAGGCCAGTTTGCTTATTATAAGGAGGACCTTATCTGCAAGGGACTCCTGGATTCCCTCATGGAGGTGCTGTTGCAACCATGACTGACGCTACTGTTGGTATGTCTGTGATTATAGCTGGAGGAATCATCAAGACTGCCGGTCTCAACATCAGTTTTAAAAGGTCTATCCCCCTTTGTTCTGTTGTGATAAATAGCCAACAGGATAATTTGAAGGAAGGAAATTATTTCCTGTAACGTTTGAGGCGTGGATGAGAGGACTCTATCCTTAGTGGCAAGAAGCTTATTTGTAAGGCTGGATCCTGAAAAAAGTTTGACCTAAAAGAGCTTCTGGTGCATCCTATACCAATCTGTTAGGCTCTCCTTCCTCCAGAAGAAGCTGTTGTCCCCGGGCAAGCTCTCCTTACTTGCCATTTAGTCCCCCAGAAGGTGAAGTTTGCTAACACCAACCTTCCCGAACACATCATCTGGGTACAATTCCAGGAGCTGTTTCCACCTTCTAAACTTTTTAACACAGAAGCACTCCCTAGGAGAGTGCCATCAGATCTTCATGTCATCTTAGGATAAGTTTCTGGTTCATGGGTTTGAGTGAGCTCTCTAAGGTTGCACAAGCGTGATGTCTGCCCCATTGCAGACTGGAGACAAAAATCATATTGAAAGTTTTACCACAAACTTAGAAATGCCAGAAAAATTGAAGGAAGGAATAAATGTGTATGTGTGTGTATGTGTGTGTTATAAACAACAAAGCTCGCTTTATTGTATCCAAAGAAATCTTTTTAGCTACAGTAGGAAACACAGCTAGTTCCTGTAGGAATGGATACCTAAAATTTGGATTCTAGGAATTAAACAACTGCACCATTTAAAAAAGAAGAAGAAGAAGGAAAAGAAAGAAGAAGAAAGAAAAAGAAAGAATGTGATCACGTTCCCAGGCCTGTGGGAGGCAGTAGCAAACACGCAGTTACTTATTGAAGGAATAGATATTAGCCATGTGTAATTTTTTAAGATAAAATTCTGAATAGGTCCCTATACTGTGTTGTAAGCCTGTATTAATTTTTTATATAGACAGGGTTTTTGTTTTGTTTTACTTTATAAGAGGTACAAAAGAGAAATGACTGAATGAACTTTTTCTTTACTAAGCACTTAAAATCTCATTGGGTAATTTGACCTAAGCATAATACATGTAATGTTTTAACCAAATGGAAGATTGCCGTAGCAACTGTTAATGCCATAGAATGTAAAGATTCCTGAGTGTGAGATTGGTTGAGCGATTTTGCAGGTGGTAGGCTTTGAGTTGCTCCCTTAAACTCTGGGGATTTGAACTGGGAAAGCAAAGGTAGGGAAGGCAGTACCTTTGTAACGTGATGATGCTTGGGGAGAAAGGAACTTGACTTACCTGGCAAAACTGAGTGGAAACAAAGGCTCTAAATTACGGGACCTCTGAACTACAGAGATGGCACAATGGCCAACAATGTTAGAGTCCCGACCCCTGATTTAGAAACAAAAGGAGGGAGCTCTGTGGATAAAATTTCAGGCTCTGGGTTCCCATTCTAGTTAGGATGCTCATAGCCCCAGATTGACTGGTCTACCTCTGCCACCTTACAGTTAGGTCCTTTGGCAACTAAACCTCAGTTTCTTTTGTAAAGTGGTGATTTTCCAGTTGTCCTAAAGGTAACATTCTTCCATCACTAAAAAGCTTATCCTGTGTATACATAAAGGTATTTTATATAAATCGACCCTGTCAGATTGAGCACTTATCAGCTAGGTCTCAACAAAAATAATGGTAATATTCCTGGAGTGAGCAAGATAATTCACATTTCATTCAGTCTAGTAACAGAACCATTTCGAAGTAAGTTAAATTATTTTAGTGATTTCAGGCTTCAATTCAATGAATCTAGCATTTCTCCCTTTCCTCCTCCTCCTGGGTCAGTGTCTCTGTTAGCAGAGCAGTGCAGGGGGCCGGTCTGTGGACATCATATGCCTGCCTGCTTCATGCTGGCCACTGGTAGGGCCCGCGGCCTTCAGTTATATGGTCCCAACTGGCTGTCCCCCTTTATCAAACTAGTTGGAAGAATTGGCTTTTTCTTCACTTGTGCTCTCTGCCTCTGTTTCTTCCCTCTCTCAGTAATGCTCACACACTAGTTGGGGCCACAGAGGAGCTAAACTGCCCTTTTCCACATGTCTGATTCTGTAGGGAATTGGGTTGTAATGAGGGCATCTCCTCTCCTCTTCTGATGCATGGTGGGCCATTTCCATGCCGCTTTCCCCATGCCGTTGTGTGGCGGGCCTTATCTACAGACTCCCACTTTGCAGAGCTCCAGAAAGACGGGGAGCACTGCTTCTTCTAGTCCTGTAGCCCCACACCCATTGGAAAGAGGGCTCTGTTGTCCTTCCTCCGCGGTCGTGGCTGGGCAAGGCAGCACACTCTCACGGGACTCTCTAGTTCCCAGAGGAACTCCTTCTGAGTTTCTCCCTCCTTCTAAGTTCCTCCCTCCTCCCAGACACAGACGGTTAGATCCTTGGGGGAAGGAGAGGGGCAGGGCAGAAAATTCTCTCTTGGTCAGCCTTCTTCCCCCTTCTTTCTCCTAGACTTTGGCTTTTCTTTTTTTAACTTGGAAACTAGGAATTTGCTGTCTTTGTTCTCCGCATCCTTCATGGTTGGGGTGGCTGAATATGTCTCTTTTCCCAGAGGATGTCTCAGGTCCTGGTGTAGCTCTTAACAGCATCCTTTTGGCATTCTCAAAGTGTCCTGGTTTGGAGGATATGTAATACAGCCACCCAGCCTCGAGAGTCTCTGGCTTGGAAACAACTTGAGCTTCCTGGGTGACAGACCCCGGCTCCCTGGGAGAAATGACAGGGAGAGGAGTGGGGCAAAGAAACACACTTCCTAATAAATCTCTCATCAGCCTGCCAGTGATGGGGGAGTGTGTGGCCATGTACCATGTACCATGGAACACGGTGACCAAAACATAGCCAAGGCTGATATCAGGCTTTCTGACCTGGTCTCGTGTCCTCTCAGCAGTGACATCCAGGCTCCTGCCCTCTGTGTCATCAGTGTCGGGGTCTCTGACAGGTCTTTCCTGTGGCGTGTTCTCCTTCACAGGGCTTCACGTTCGGCAAAGCCGGGGAGATCCTCACCAAGCGGCTCCGATACATGGTTTTCAGATCGATGCTGAGACAGGTATGTCTGCTGAGGATTGAGCCTGGGCTGTGCAGAACTCCCTACTTGTACCTGTGGTCTCATGTAGTGGGAGTGCAGTCAGGTTACTCAGAGCGAGCTCCTGTGGTCATCTTCCCTCCGGCTCCCCTCAGCGCTGCAGCTGGACTGCCCCCCAGGTCTGGCTCAGAGGCCCTGCTGTCTGTCCGCTGTGGGCAGGACAAGGAATGGGATCACCACAGAGGGTCCCCAGAGCAGGTTCACCCCCAGCCTTTCTCATGGCAACTGGAGGCAAAGTAGGTGGTACCCCTCATTCCTCTCTCTCTCTCTTTCCTTCTTTCCCCTGTGAACCCCAAGACATTTATGTTTCTGCCCACTAAGGAATACCACCTGAACTCTGTCTTTCCACAAAGCAAAATGTATCCACATTCCCCAGTTTCTTTGCTGGGGTTAGATTGAACAGTAATTGACATTGTAGTCTAACAAGCTAGTAATGACTTAATGGAATGCCTCTTAAACTTCAAATCTTCAAAACCCGCAAAACAGGCAGATGTGAATATTTTCCTAGGGAAAGGGGGAGGGAGCTCTTGAGAATGTCACCCAAAGCAGCCCAATTCAAAGAGAAAGTTTCTCTAACAATCCTGAACATTTTGTCTGTGACTTTATAACTCTCCATTTTATTTTTATTCTTTTTATTTCCATTTTATTCTTGCCAGTGAATAAAATGAGGCTCCAGAAGGATGCCCTGGACGGGCCAGGGGTGTTAGAACCCTCACTGAGCAGCACAGGTTGCCGTGTTAGGATTTCTCAATGACATTCACCTTTTCCCGGCTGTCTTTGCTTCCTCCATCCTTTCCTACCCATGCCACTGTGACGTAAAAAGAAGCGTATTTGTGGAAATTGCTAGCCAGTGACTGACAGAGCCAAGACTGACTTGAATGAGTAACAGAGCACTATTTGGTGGGGTCCCTGTCCTAGGACTCTGAGTCAACCATATTTATAACTGAGATTCCCTTTATGATTGAGGTCGATCTTGGTCCAGAGCCAAATGCCCCATTACCCTCCCAGCCCCCAGACCGACTCCTGAGTCCATTATACTTTGGAAGCTGAGCTGATGGTTTGTGTAATGCCCTTTCCATAAATTATTAAGTCTGGAAAATACATATGAAGGACCTTCTGCTTCAGAGCCATAATAGGAAGAATTGTCGGGCATTCATACCTCAATAGTCCGTGTCTTCAAGGAAGTTATGTGCCAGTGGAAGAGGCATTTAAACACAGCAATTTTAAAAAAGCAAAGTGATACTTGATATAATTTGTAACACTTTTTGTTTCTTAAATATTTGGGGAAAATATGATAGACATTGCTTTAATTGCAAATCGCCAGTACGGATAATAGGACCATAGTTATTTTTATTGTGGATATAAATTCATATTACAAATTCACAATCTTTTTAGTACCTACATATTTAAAAAGGTAAATGGACAAATGGCTAATACATGAAAAATGCTCCCCATTACTCGGTGTCAGGGAAGTACAAATCAAAACCACAATAAGATATCACAACAATAAGATATCTGACATCAGTCAGAATGGTTAAAAATTAACAAGTCAGGAAACAACAAATGTTGGAGAGTTTGTGGAGAAAAGGGAATGCAATCTTACACTGTTGGTGGGAATGCAAGCTGGGACAGCCACTCTAGAAAGCAGTTAGGAGGTTCCTCAAAAAGTTAAAAATAGAGCTACCCTATGACCCAGCAATTGCACCACTAGATATTTACTCCAAAGATACAGAGGTAGTGATCTGAAGGGGCACACGCACCCCAATGTTTATAGCAGCAATGTCCACAATAGCCAAACTATGGAAAGAGCCTAGATGTCCATCGACAGATAAAGAAGATGGATAATGGATAAAGAAGATGTGGTATATATATGTACAAAATGGAATATTCAGCCATTAAAAATGCAATCTTGCCATTTGCAATGACATGGATAGAACTAGAGGGTATTGTGCTAAGTGAAATAAGTCAATGAGAGAAGCTCAATTATATCATTCACTTAAATGTGGAATTTAAGAAAAAAAACCAGATCATAGGGTGAGGGAGGGAAAAATAAAATGAGATGAAATCAGACAGGGAGACAAACCATAAGAGACTCTTAATCATAGGAAACAAACAGGGTTGCTGGGCGGTGTGGGGGAATAAGGTAACTGGGTGATGAACATTAAGAGGGGGCACGTGATATAATGAGCATGAGTATTATGTAAGACTGATGAGCCACTAATCTCTACATCTCAAACCACTGATCTTTACCTCTGAAACATATGCTATATGTTAATTGAATTTAAATAAAATTAAATTTAATTTAAAAAATTGAAAATTAAAATATAAATGGCTTTATCAAAAAATCCTATTTTATGTTAATCTTAAATTTTAATCTAGATTTCTTTTGTTAGTTTTATTTTTATTGTTTTTGTTGTTGTTGTTGTTGTTGGTTTTTTTTAAACCAAATTCATTTATTCTGCCCTGAACTCTGATTATCTAAACTGCCTATTCAGCCCATTTGGATGTCTAAGTAGCAGGCACTCAAAAATTTATTTTGACAAATGAAATTATTTATGTGTTTCTCTATTAATTCCCTTTCTTGTCTATTGGATGTCAAATCCTGAGTGCAAAATGCAAGGGATATAAGTGATAACCATCCTAATCTTGTCCTTGCCCTTGGAGCTAAGGGTCTTATAAGTAGAGCTTTAGGATAATAAAATCTTTTTCTGTGCCACAGGATGTGAGCTGGTTTGATGACCCTAAAAACACTACTGGAGCATTGACAACTAGGCTTGCCAATGACGCTGCTCAAGTTAAAGGGGTAAGTGCCTCCTTTCTCCTGGTGATGCTCTTAATTGGCCATTTTGGATCTCAACATGGAATTAATTTTCCCATTGTAGTTCTCATTGTCGTTAAAATGTTAGATAAATATTTAACACAATAAATCATGTGCCTTGTAGCAAAAATGTTAACCATTTAAACACTGTATATTGTGCAGTGTATATGTAACTTATGAGCTTTCTTTTGTTATTTACTGGTTATTCATGCTATTAACAGGATATACATGGAAGGATAATGATTTAGAAAAGGAAGTACTTATCAGCATATCACGCAGGATCAGTCTGTTTGGGTTCAGTTAATCAATAGAAAACTGTAATTGCTACTGAAAAAAGAAGGTGTATAATCTATGCATGTTTAGGAGTACTGCAGTTTAGAAGAGAGGGAAGAAAAATCTAAAAACAGGTTGAGGGGCATTCGGATGACTCAGTTAAGCATCGTACTCTTGATTTCAGTTCAGGTCATGCTGTCAGAGTCTAAGATCGAGTCCCGCACCGGGCTTCCTGCTGGGCAGGCATGGAGTCTGCCTAAGATTCTTTCTCTCCCTCTCCCTCTAGACCTCCCTGCCCTCCCTGCTCATGCATATGCTCTCCCTCTCTCTTTTTTTAAAAAAAAAAAAAAAGTAATAATAAAAATAACAGGTTGAGAGAAATAAGCACATTAAAACATTAAAGCAGTGGTAGAAGAAACAACTTCATCAGGTTGTAAAGCTCACATTTTACTGCTACATGACTCTCTTTCACTGCTCTAACTAGAAACTATTGAACCAGGAGGTTTTGATTTGTGGAGGAAGTGACAGTTTCTTCTACAACTATAACTGTTGATAGCAAAACCCGCAAGATGATGTAGGATTTGGAAAAAAAAAAAAAAAGTGTGATCTCTGCTGTGCCTTTCCCTCCCTTGAACCTTATTTATCTTAATCTTTTAGTCTTTCTTTAAGGTAGCTCTATATTAAAGTGTCTTTTATCGAATACATGGGGCTTCTGTAAGAATAAACTAGATTATGAATGTGGAAACACACAGAGTTTTAAATTACAGTATAAATCTCGAGACTTGTTTTAATACAGATCTCTTTGCTTAAACCAAACAAATCAATGAACATTGAGGTTTAGATCAAATTGTATAGAACCTAGCAGGGCCAGGTGTGCACTGCTTGAAATAACTTTGAACTTCATAAAGCAGACAACAGCCCTGGCCTTCTGGTATCTCCACGGCATGCCAGATCATCATCAAGTGCTGTGGGAAAATAAATAACAGCAGGATGTGTAGGTAGGGACTGTGTTGTCGGGTAAGGAAGGCCTCAGAGACATGGTGGTATTATATGCAAGAAGCCTGAATGAGGAAAAGGTAGTAGCTCTGTAGATAGACAGAGAAGAATGTTTTAAACAGAAGGATCAGCAAGTGCTAAGGCCCTGAGGCTGGAGGATTTCCATAACTGTTCCCAAAATAGTAAAGAGAATAGTGTGGCTGGAGTAAAGTGAGTGAAAGGAAGAGTCATAAGAATTGAGATCAGCATTTTATCTGGAAATAGATGGGAAACCATTGTAGGGTTTTCACAAGAGTGATGGCATCTGAAAGGTTTTTTTTTTTTTTTTTTAAAGATTTATTTATTTATGACAGAGTGTGTGCACAAGAAGGGGGAGTGGCAGGCAGAAGGAGAGGGAGAAGTAGGCTCCCCACAGAGCAGGCGGGAGCCCTACCTGGGACTTGATCCCAGGACCCTAGGATCATGACCTAGCTGAAGGCAGTCGCTTAACCAACTGAGCCACCCAGGTGCCCCTCGGGATCTGAAAATTTTAAGTGTTGCCATATCACTAGGCTGAAGGGGGCAAGGGTGGAGGCAGGGACTATATTGCCATAAGTCAGAGGAGGGATGATAATGTTTTAGACTGGAGTGGTCCTCATGAAGGTGACAGAAAGTAATCAGATTCTGGACATAGTTTGAAGATACAGCCAACAGAATTTATTGGTTTATATGTAGGGTATAGCAGAACAGGGATATAGAATGTCTCCACATTTTTGACCTGCATCACTTACAAAATGGACTTCTGGGGCACCAGAAGTGCCCCACCCCATCCCAGGGTCCTGAGATCAAGCCCCACGTCAGGCTCTCTGCTCAGTGAAGGACCTGCTTCCCCCCTCTCTCTGCCTGCCACTCTGCCTACTTATGCTCTCTCTCTCCCTCTGTCAAATAAAAAAAAAAAAAAAAAAAAAAAACCTTTTAAAAAAATTGGAATTGCTTTTTAATGAAACTGGGAGCCTGTTGAAAAAACAGATTTGAGGGAGAGTTGAGACTTCTTTTTGGAACATGGTATGTTTGAGATGCCCAATGAGATGTCCAAGTGATATAAGATACAAGATACAAGAAGGCGGATTAGATGTGCAGGTCTGAAGCTGAGCACAGAAGTGTAGTCTAGAAATAGACATTTGGAGATTTTTCGGTGCATTGGTGGCTCATAAACCAGGGGACTGAGTAAATAGCCAACGAAGCATATGCAGATAGAGAGCATGGCAAGTCCTGGGCCCTGAGGTCAGGGCTGTGAGGATGGACCTGCAAAGAAGACTGGGAAGGAGCAGCCAGTGAGGTAGGAGAGCAGTGTCCTAGAAACAACATGGGGACAGAGTTTTCAAGAGGAGCATTCAAGGGTAACAGATACCGCTGATGAGCTTGCAAGGTGATCGAACATCTTACCACGCTCCCGCCTCTCAGAGGGGCTGATGGTTCTGACAGGAACTGTTTCAAGGGTGTGGTGGGCGCAAAACCCATTGGGAATAGAAAGGAGAAAAGAGGGAGGACAAACACGATTGGATACATCATTAAAGGACTTCTTGGGAAACAGAAGAAGTGGGTGGTAGGCAGAAGACATAAAGTGTCGATCTCTATTTTTTAAATTTAACTTGGCAAGAGAATCAGTCAGTGAGCTTGGGGTCAATCCATTTTGCTCCCTCCCTTCAAGAGCCAGTCTTGGGAATCAGGCTCAGTGTGGACACAGTGTGTCCTGAGATTTCAGAAATCCAATTTTCCCTAGTTAAACTTTGCCACCTTCACATTAGTATGCTTTTCACAGAGACCTGGTTGAATGTGCTCACAGGGACACACACGTCCCACACCCTGTTCAGTGTGGAGGACACAGCCTAGAGGAAATGCTGACTCAGTCCCGGGGGGCAGAACCCTGAGCAGGTGCAGTGTGGGCATTGTGCACTGGCTGTTCTCCTGCCCTCCTCTGAAATTCCTCTGGGGTTGTGGCCTGTCCTAAGCCATCGTCCTTTCCTGTATCTGTAAGACTGGCGGCCAGCTCTGTCCCTCTCCTGTTGTTTGTGAGCTCCTCAGCCCCTCGCCGGAGCTCTGGGAGCCCCAGATTGCCTGCTTGTGTTGACCCGCTGCTTTCCATTGGTTTCTTCAAACTCACACTGTAATGGCCCCGCTAGCCTGAGACCCCTTTGTGAGCCACTGGCTCAGAACTGTTTTCCACAACTTCAAACAGTAGCTAAGGACCAGGGAAGACTTCCGCAAGTAGGTCTGCAAGTGCCATCAGAAACAAAAAAAGTCTGACGTGGCCGTTACCACAGATTGGTGGGGACAGGACACTTGTATCCATTTAATGCTACCAGCTGGTCTGTTCATGTTAGTGCCAAGGTGTGTAGGTGTGTAAATATGTATACATATGCACACCAGTATACATGCATATACATATACTCACTTACATTTACCAGTATATGTGTATACACACACACCCATCTGTGTGTGTGTGTGTGTGTGTGTGTGTGTGTGTGTGTGTGTGTGTGTGTGTATTCCACAATGGGAAGTGGTGAAATTAATTTTTTATATCCAAAAACTACCCAAGGGAAGCCATACTGTCAAAAATCATTCTACCCAAGGCAGGGCTAACTCAAGTTTGTGTGTATATAGTGACCGATAATGTTTATCTAGGTTAAATGTTCTTCATATTTAACTTGACCGTCAATGAAACATTTTCTTGGATGTATTTTTCAGTCAGGAGCATAATTCTGCTAGAAAGAAATAGGAGAAAATACATCTCAATATTTTGCCTATGAAATAGCTTTAAAGTTTTATTTTGGTTTTAGGACTAGAATTCTGCAGGGGGAAAAAAGCAAATAAGAGCCATGTAGAGATCAAAAGCCACTATGTATTTAAGGTTTTTTTTTTCCCCCCAGGAGAAGGTGGTTGAGGGGAAGATGAATTTATAAATGTTTCTAATTTCAGAAAGAGGCTCAGGAAATAGGCTTTTTTTTTTTTTTCAGTAAGTACAAATGTTTTAAATTAGATTTCGAGCAATATGGTCATGTTTGGAGGAGGAAATAAATAGCAGGGCAGGGAGTAACAAGGAAGAATGGACAGAAAAATGAGAAGAGGAAGTGAGATAGAATTACTTGAAAGTAAGGTGGGATGGAGAGGTAATGAGGGGTCTTAATGGATTTCAAGTGTTGGGCTGTTTTGTCTCACCCTGTTTCAAGCTTGGGCTGTGGTTTTTGGGAGTGTGACCTTCTCTGAGTTCTACTTTTTGAAATGAAACTTACCAGGCTACTACTAATCTATGCTGTACCGTTCATTGTGATCCTTGGAGCTCCAGACTCCTACTCTGTGATGAATAGGTGTGGAAATGTGTTAGTCTTTAGCATAAGGAACAATAACCAGCACCACGGCTTTAAGTGCTAGATCAAGTTAAACCAAGGAGCCTAATCTCCCCACACCCTACAGCTTGAGGTTCTCGAATTTTGTTCACCTTTTGTGTACATGAGAGAAGAATTTGTCATCTCTGATCCATTTTACTTATTTTCATGACCTTGACTGCCATCCAGACCCGAACATTCATATGTCTGAAGGGTTAATGTGCTAGAATCGTTCCCCTGCCGTGAGCTTGGTGGATGTTCTGAGCACTTCTCTCAGTCAGTTGCTGTGGAAAATGAGTTCCGGGTAGGGCTTATGGATTGTGAGAACAGGAGCAGTTTACATGGTCCCCATGCCGTGGACTCTGTCTGGGTTGTAACCTTTGACTTTTAGGGTGAAAGTGTACAAAGGCAGAGAGCTAGCTCTGAAATCCACTTCAGTTTTGTTGTAAGCCAAATTTGGTTAGGCATCCCTTTAGTATAAACTCAGTGGCTGCATCAAATAAAAAGAAATACTCCATTATTCATGCTGTCTGGCACAATTCCTGGTATAGAATTTAATGTACAGAGGCACCCAGTAGTTGTAATACCCTTGCCCCCTAAGTCCCAATCTGGTGTTTGTATCACATAGGTGTTGAATGATTTCAGAGGGTTGATACTGGAGTGATGGGGAAGGGGGTACACAGAGGAGGATGTGACCAGTCTGGGCTCTACTGCATTGTAATCTACCCCTGAGTCTGGCCCCACGCAGGCAGAGGGAACTTTGGGAGAGGAAAAAACATGGGCTGTTCCAAGATATGGGCACCAGAGCCAGACTTCAGAAGGGAATGGGGGGCTTGGGTGTTTCTAAGGTAGAGGAGAGAAGTGCAGTGTGGAATAGTAGACTGAATTGACCTTATAGTTTGACTTCTGGCTTTAGAACTGGAAGTCACTACATGCTACTGAAAGTCATGCTTTAGGCCCCCTCTGGCATTCACGCTAAAGGCTCTGATGCCCACTTAATACCCTAAATTAAATTCTGTAACTTTCAGATCTTTGTAGTTTTTCCAAATCAACTGCATGTTACATTAAACCCAATAAACATGTCAAATAGGCCCAGATATATTTGGATTCCTTAATGGCTAATATTAGGCTTACCTTATGAGTAGCTATGCATCTAATGTTGAAAATCTCCAACATTTCCAGTGTAACGGTCAGATTATTTATCTTGTTTATTTAATTTTTTTAAAGACTTTTTTCATTTATTTGACAGAGAAAGAGACAGCGAGAGAGGGAACACAAGCAGGGGGAGTGGGGGAGGGAAAAGCAGGCTTCCTGCTGAGCAGGGAGCCCTATGTGGAGCTTGATCCCAAGACCCTGGGATCATGACCTGAGCCAAATGCAGGCACTTAACGACTAAGCCACCTAGGGACCCCTTTTATCTTGTTTATTTGAAGAGCTTGCTTTAATGATCATAGTTTCATTGATGAGTGAAAATTTTCTTGGTATTAAAAATCAGAAGAGAGGGTTGCCTTGCTGGCTCATTTAGTTAAATGTCCAACTCTTGAACTCAGCTCAGGTCTTGATCTCAGGGTCATGAGTTCAAGCCCTGCATTGGCATGGAGCCTACTTAAAAAAAATTAGAAGAGATGGAAATATGTAATTTAACTCTGAATTACTGATCTTCTACTTTCAGTATTTACTCTGACATCATGGAAATCTTCATTTTAGAAACCAAGTAAACTTAGAAGTAAACCTTTTGTTTCTATTTTGTAACTAAGAAGATAATTAATAGAATTTCATGAAGCTGAATTGTCATAATCCTGAACACATATGAAAACGTTTCTGTAATTTGTTTTGTGTTTTTATTTTGTAGGCTATAGGTTCCAGGCTCGCTATAATTACCCAGAATATAGCAAACCTTGGGACAGGCATTATTATATCCTTAATCTATGGCTGGCAATTAACACTTTTACTCTTAGCAATTGTACCCATCATTGCAATAGCAGGAGTTGTTGAAATGAAAATGTTGTCCGGACAAGCACTGAAAGATAAGAAAGAACTGGAAGGTGCGGGGAAGGTGAGTCAACCTAAATATAACCGCTGATCTAAGCGAGTGAAATATTGTAACCAGTGTTGTTCTTACTGTTCTGTGTCTGGAGCATGGTTTTATAACCATTCCTTAAAGCAGTCTTACTTGACCGATGGAAGATTGGAAACTGAAGAAAAGGAGCCGGACGAATTCTGAGGCTCACAGGCTGACAACTAACTTTATTAGGTTTTCATGGTTTCAAACCGTTGTCTTCACGCTCTTCCTCTACACCCTCTCTCTCCACACTCTTTCCCTCTGTCTTTTTCCCCCTCAAACAAGCTGAAATGTATTCCTTTTTTAGGAAAGCAGCCCCATTTAATAACACGTGATGGGGGGATTAGAATATGGAAACATCCTAAAGATATTTATTCTGTCAGGCTTAAATTATTAGCATTCTTTCCTTTCTATCATGCCTCCTGCTGGCATCTTACTTCTGTTTATCTTTACCCTACTACAGATAGTGATGCTCCTCCTTTTCTTCGCCTTCTCCTCTTTCCTCTCCTTCTCTTCCTACATACTTGTTTGTTGTTGTTGTTGTTTTGGAACAAATGGTTGTGTGGCATTTACCATATTTCCTTGGCGATGCTTTACTCCTCACTGTGACCCTCAGAGGTTGCCTTTTTTATTAGTTCCTTTCTCAGCTGAAGCTGAGGCATAGGTAGGTCATGGCCCCAGTACCTTAGAGCTGATAAGCCTCGTGGCCAGGATCCCAAGTTGGTCCTCTGTGGAGAAGCAGGGAGGTCTGCTGATGGCCAAACAAGTCTGATAGCACATGGTTTGTATCATTGCAGAAATGTGAATGGTCAGAGCATGATTGACCCCCAAAACTGGGTAGGGATGCATCTATTAGTGGATCCTCCAAGGTTCCTAAGAGTCAGGGCAGGGACCCAGAAAGATCCAGTGGCTCTGGCTGTCCAGACCATGTGTCTGAGGTACTTTGTTTCAGGACCAGGCACCATATCAGAGAATAAAGAGTCATGAAGAGGTTAATTCTTCATGGAGGTTGATCACCACTGACACTTTGTCCTCTACTTCCCAGCCATCTCCTCAGACTTTTTATCCTGTTTCCTTAGGATTCCTTCATGAATTCCATTGTATCAGTTGTAGTGCTTCCTTATCAGTGTCTGTGGGAGAAAGGCCTCATGGAGGGCTCCCCTTCAGGCCATCAGAGGCCCAGTCCTGAGCTTTAGCAGGACCGTGCCGACCCACCAGCATCTGGTTATGGGCTGTCCCCTGTCACATCAACCCCTGTCAGGGGACATGTTCTGTGACCAATCACTTCATTTTATATCCTTTTTTTTAATGCATACTGTCTTGTTTTTTCTTTTCTTGGTGTTGACTTTTCATGTGAGGAGAAGATGGAAAAATCTGGGCCAAAACGTATAGAAAGAAAATGTATTAATATTTAGTAGTATCATCATTTCCTGAGGTGTTCAAAATGTCCCAGAAAGGAGCATTAGGTTGTGTAGAGGAAGAAGGTGATCAAGATGCTCCATTAGAAGGTAATTCGGTAGACATCACAGGTTAGCACTTCTGAGGTGGCCTAGATTTAAGACTCTGGGAGTTCTGTCCCAGGGAGTGGGCGGACATGGATATGTGAGAATGTGGCAGGTTCACTGAGCAGCAGTTGGGAGGTGAGCTACATGCTCTGATTCAGTGGTGTTTCATGACACGGGCAAGAACAGGTAGGGAAGGTGGTGGTTTCAAGACCATCCGGTCCAGGTAGTTTTGAAAATCAACTCCCAAAGCTCCTCATTCCCAGGTTACCATTTATTGAATATTTATTCTATACCAGGCATTATTCTATACCAGCTCCGCATGCGTTTTCTCCTTTGATACTTAGTCACTTTTTGGAATTCTTATTAGTTGATAAAACACAAGGTTCACAGAAGTCAGGTAACTTCCCCAAATCACACAGCAGTTGTTCTAACCGATCTCCCTGCTTCCACTCCTTCCCTTCTTGTGCACCCACTTTTCTACATTCTTCTCACAGAGGCCACACTGATCTCTTAGAAACACAAGTAAGATCACGCTAACCAGTTACCAACTTGAAACCCTTCAGTGGATTCTGATCAACTTTTTACCCTAGTTGATAAGACTCTGCATGACCCCACCTCCACCCTCCCCCATCTTCTCTGAATGAGTCTCTAACGATTCTCTTCCTTGCCCACCCTACTCTGGCCTCATGGGCTGCCTTTCAGTTCCTAGAACATTCCAAGCTGGCTCCCTCTGATCTTCCCATGGCTGGTTCTTTTATATTATTCCAATCTCAGCATTTATTACCTCTTCAGAGAGGCTTTTCCTGACCCTTGAATTAATTCATGACACTTTTCAGCACTTGATGTTTCTCTGCTATTTCTTTGCTTATTGGTTAGTGGACTAAGCTCCATGGGGACCAGCACTGTGTCTGTTGGTTTGCCCTTACAGGCAGAGCAGGCCCAGGATTCCAGAGCAAGACCCTGTGGGGGCAGCCTGCTCATAACCTCTACCCTGCCTGTGCTCTGCAGATTTCTGTCACATTATTATTCGCTAGTGACCATCTTAGTAAAATAGATGCTTTTTCCTTTTCAGAAATAAAAGCCATAATCAAACTTAAGTTTATTTGAGGATAGGAAGAGAAGTGCGAGGGGTTTTTGTTTTCTTTCTAGAAGAAATAATATATATATTGCTTTCTTCAAAATTATTTTGTTCATGATGGTGACTAAAGGAAACTCAATGTTATTTACTCGTCTCACATTAGAAGTTCTCTTTTCTTGGAGTGCTTGGATGTCTCAATCCGTTGGTTTCAGCTCAAGTCTTGGTTTCAGCTCAGGTGGTGGTCTCATGGGTCGTGATCTCATGGGTCATGAGATGGATCCCCAAGTCGGGCTCTGTGCTGGGTGGGGAGTCTGCCTAAGATTCTTCCTCTCCCTCTGCCCCCCCACCCCCCGCTCTTGTCTCTCTCTAAAATAAAGAAAGACATCTTTAAAAAAAAAAAAAAATTCTGTCTCCTCATAGTGGTTACTGAGTTTCTATTTAAAACTCTTGGAGAAAATGAAGCTGTGAGGATGCGGACTCATTAAGCCTTTTTCTAATTGCTTCATCATGAGGCAAGATGAAGATGGTTGTGAAGTGATTACTATATTGTTTTACTCACTGTGTGAGGTCTCTGACTCATAAACTCACTTGTATTGGGCTGTTTACACCCTTTAC
>CM053614.1:64440053-64455251 GCA_028646535.1 Procyon lotor | reverse complement strand
TCTTTCTCACCTCCTCACTTTTAACTTTTTTATCATCTAAATGCCTGGATGTATGTCATTCTTGACTATAATATAGCCACAGGTTTTCCAACCTTTAAACAACAGTCTCCCTGAAAGTCTGACATCCTACGTACTATGACATCCTACACGCAAGCCCTGTCTGCTTTCCCAGGCTGCTTCTCCAGGCTCGCTCTCAAACTGCCCTCCACCCTCCTTCAGGAGCAGCCTTTTTATCCCCATCTCCCTTCCCTTGGCTAGGCTTCCCCTTACAGGAGAAGGTCTAGCAAAAAACTTAAGTAGCTAGAAAGATAGAAGAGGGGGAAAGGTGCTTAGAGAGATGAGTAATGTGGGAGCCAAGGATGGGGTATGTTTCAAGGAGAAAGAATCAGCAATGACAGATGCTGTGGACAGGTAGGAAGGTGAAGACTGAAGAGACATGATAGGATTTGGCAATGAATGGGCTACTTGTGACATTTTAAGTGTTCTCGGTGGAGTGGAGTGGTGGTGAGAATGAGTTTAGCATGGCTGAGGCATGGTGGGAAGGGGAGGTGGAGACTAGTGCCGATTCCCTAGAAGATCACAGGTGAAAGTAGGACTATCCAGAACGGCAGTGGGAGCGGGGAGGCAGAGTCCAGGCAGAGGTTCAGGAGGGGGAAAGCTGCAACGTTTTTATGGCTGAGGGTGAAATAAAATCATTGAGAGGGTATTGAAACACCTTCCAAGCAAAAAAAAAAAAAGTGAGGTCAGCAACTTTGGGGAGCAGATAAAGAATCTAGAGGAATTCCCTTTTTTTTCCAAGAACTAAAAGAATAAATGAAAGATCACATTTATTCGTTCAGCATTCAACAAACATTGACTGAGTGCCTGTCAGACACTATCTTAGGTCCCAAGGATGAAATAGGAGTCATGAACGGAGTGGTGAAATTTTAAATGACTACAAGGAAGAATAGGAAAAGAATCAAGTTAAAAAGGAATAGAAGAAATTTTTATTATGTAAATAGTTATTGGTTGTACTCAGAGGTGCTATTAAAAATACTTAACAACAAGGGCATCCATATAGCTGAGTTGGTTAAGTGTCCGACTCTTGATTTTGGTGCAGGTCATGATCTCAGGGTCGTGAGATCAAGCCCCACATTGGGCTCCCAAGCTGGGCCTGGAGTCTGCTTAAGATTCTCTCTTAACCTCTCCCTCTGCCCCTCCCCCACCCCCCTTTCTTAAAAAAAAAATCAACTACTAGAATGTCATGGGCACTGACCAAACAGAATGGACACCGTATGGTCATATTCATGCCCCAGCTCCATATGGGCCCCCCCTTTGCATTAATGACTGTCGTGAAAGTAGAACTTTCAGCCTATAGTCCAGGGGTCTTTTTAAATTCAGTTACACTTCATCATAAATATTTTTTTATTGTATTCTACTCTGTTTCTTAGCAGCTACATGAACTTTGTCTCTTATTTTTACTTTGTTTTATATTTTCTGTGGATTCTGATTTTATGCTTCGATTTTGCTGTTAACGTTTGAACAGGGAACTCTAAAGGAAGAGACGAAGCAATTATAGAAGGAAATGTTAGCTCTTAGACACTGATTATGACCCTTAACAGATGCTGAGTAAGCAGTGTGTTAAATGTTGAGCTCTAATGAATTAGAGGTTATGATGTCTGCACTCAAAGACTTTACCTGAAGAGATGAAACATATACTTCCATGTGCTTTATAAAAGAACATAGGCCTAGAGCTGGATCTTAAGGGACCAGTAGAGCTGGTTGCCTGAGGGTGAAAGACTGAGCAGTCAAGATGTCATTTGATGCAAGAAACAAAGTGAGGGCTGCTGGAGGGATGGGGGTGGGGGGATGGGGTAACTGGGTGATGGACATTAAGGAGAGCCTGTGATGTAATGAGCACTGAGTGTTTTATAAGACTGATGAAGCACTGACCTGTACCTCTGAAACCAGTAATACAGTATATGTCAATTAATTGAATTTAAATTTAAAAAATAATTTAAAAAAAATTAAATTAAAACCTAAACAAAAATTTAAAAAATTAATTCCAAGTGGAAAAAAAAAAGATAATGTGAGCTGTAGTTGATAGGTGATTTGCTCCCAGGGTCCATATAGCCTTATTTTGGCTGAAATAGCAGACTTAATGAGAGCTATGATTCTTAAACTTTTAAATTATAACCCATTTAGGAAGAGCAAAAAAAAAAAAAAAAAAAAATCATGACCTCCCCACTGCACTCCTAGTCACCTCTGTTCGTTTAGCACTGCTACTAAAGAGAATCAGCCTAGGACTTCCAGAGTTTGCACAATGCATCTTGATGGTAGAACTACAGTTACTTCCAGAACCAGGAGGGAGTCTGGGAAATGGCCTTCCACTCCCTTCATATATGGAAAGGAAGACAGGGAGGAATATGGAAATGAATGCCGAGTGCTCAGGGCAACAACCGTCTGAAGACAACACTGAAAACACAAGGAAAACAACGTGTCCTTGACTATTGTAGGAACACCATTATCTGCTCCTGTACATTTGTGCTTGGGCTTTGAAGTCCTGCCAAGTGGTACCCAGCAGCCAGAATTCTAGCGGAAGTGTCCTCAAGAAGCACGAATAAATGTGCCAAGTTTTGTTTATGAGTATCAAGTAGTAACCCTTAATAACCCAGAGTGTAGGTGAATAGTAATTGGTTCTCATTGCCGTGGAAACGTGACTGTGGACCTGAGCGTGATCGCTTGTAAGAACCGAAAAAGGATGGGACCATGAGATCAGGAAGTCGTCATGACCATCAGTGGCCTCAAATGCTACTTTGAGACATGGTGATCAGAGCTGTGCTTCTCGGAACCACTGAAGAACACAGCCAGCCTGACTCATTCTATTCCGTCAGGATCTGGCCTATTAATTTTTACAATTTCCCCAGATGATTCTGAGGCCAAGTATCATTTGAGAACCACTGAACTGATAAATTTGAAAGGTGTAGGTTAACTTGTGGAGAGTCTTGAAAAATGAGGCTACTGAGTTGTACAGAGGGGGAGTTCCAGGTTTTGTGGGGGCAGCAGGTTATTAGGGACTCTAATTTAAAAATTAGAGTTTTTAAGGACTCTGCTTTAAAAAATACAAAATTATGAACACTAAATGAGGTACAAAATGAGTATTTACTTCTAATAAAACACATCACAAGAAAATAGTGAAACCTTAAAGATTCAGGTCCCTTTTATCATTTATTTGAGTGAGAGAGAGCAGGTACACAAGAGAGAGCACGAGTTGGGGGAGAGGGAGAAGCAGACTCCCTGCTGAGCAGTGGGGTTGCTTGGGGCTCGATCCCAGGACCCTGGGATCATGACCTGAGCCAAAGGCAGACACTTCACCGACTGAGCCACCTAGGGGCCCCTTAGGTCCCTTCCCTCTTTAGGCTGATTCGTACTCACCTGGAAGAGCTTCCCGACTGCAGCCTTGCCTCCCTTCCACCCAGAACACGGTTCAGCCGCCAGCAATTACCTGCAATTCGGGGCTCTAGAAACTGAACTTCATTACCTTCACTGTTAATTCGCCTCTGGTCTGAGTCTTCCCCAACGTTTCCTTTCTCCCCTCTCTGGTCTGTCACAGCAGCCGTTGTCAGAACCCTGTTGTCATAGTCTGGGTGTTACCCGGGGGGCGAAGGACTGAGCTAAACATGGGGGCTTTCCTCTGTGAGGGAGGACAGAGAATATCTTCCAGTTAGAAGGCATTTGTGATACCAAAACCCAACCTATAGTGTAAAAATTCAATCCTAGGTCCCCTAGTTACTGTGTGATCTTGTGTAAGTTACTTAACTTTGCTCACTCTTTTAATCTGTAAAATGGAAGTTAAAACCTACCCCAGGGGTGCCTGCGTGGCTCAGTCGATTATGCATCTGATGCTTGGTTTTGGCTCACATCAGGACCTCATGGGTCATGAGATTGAGTCCCAGGGTCGCTCAGCGTGGAGTCTGCTTGGGTTTCTCTCCTGTGTCCCTCCCCCACTCACTGCATATACTCTCTCTTTCTAAAAATAAATAAATCTTAACTTTAAAAATCTGAATATTCCAAAACAAGTTTTCTCCTTTAAATTTGATCTGGGATTGTCACTATAAGCCCAAATGAGAATTGAGTGTTCAAGAAATCAGGATTAAGAGTCTATTTTTTTTAATTTGGAAAGCCTATGAAGAATAATTGAATAGCTACCTACGATATGTGCTTTATTTACTAAATTCTAAGAGGAATTTATTTTTTAGAATACTGAAATTACTTGAAACATAATAGAATAAGGAGGAGTCACAAAATAAAATATAGTCGTTAATATGAGCAAAACAAACATATATAAACACAAGTGAAAGACTCATGTAATCAAAATCAGCTACAGTTTTGGATAAATAAGTGAACATGTTTATACGCACACATACATAGAGAGGCTGAAAGGGGTATGGAAACTGTTATAGATAAGTTTTGACACTTAGTAGTGAATCTTACAGAATTTTAAGTTGAAACATTTTAGTGAGTATAAGGAAAGTTATTACGGTAGAAGAGATATCCTGTATTAGGTTTATAATAAAACTAATGCATGAGTTTCCTTCATCATGACACTCATCATGCTAACATAATTGTCTGGAATTCCTCATTAAAATCTGAGCTTTGTCTTCAATCAATCAATCTTAAAAAAAAAACCCCACAAAAAAAGAGCTATCTCACTAGGGGTGTTGTGAAGATTAAACAAGAGAATGCCTGAGACATGCTTATTACAGGACCTATAATCCAGTCAGTGCTCAATAATTTATCTGTAATCATGATTTCAGAGTAAATACATATAGCAGAATAATACGTATTTACCATTTGATTGTGTTAGTGAAGGCAGCAGTACATTTAACAATCTAGGATAAGATAGCTAGTCATTTAACTTGGCTTTACCTTATTATTACCAAGGTGTTGACTTTCCTGGTTAAGTTTTATTTAGGCCAGTATCTTTTGAACAGTGTTCATTGCTCCCCCAAAGTTCCTTGGTCTTCCCTCAGACCATCAGCGATTCCTCAGCCAAAGAGCATCTGCATGGGTCTCTTTTACATGTGGGCTTCTAAACATGTTTTCTCTACAGAAAGGATGCTTCAGCTAACACAGGCTTTAAGAATTTGCAATTCCAGGGTATCATGTGGGGATGAGGAGGGCCAAGAGTGTTACTGTATTTGTGATGAAGAAACTCATTAAAACTTGGTGGGATCATTCAAATTTGTCTAATGATATTAGGTAGTGTCTGATTTCCTCCCAGGAGCATAAGCGTGGAGAGAATTAAGCTACTCCTTTCCTAAAATGTCCATTTCTCAAGTACAGTATTCCATCTCACAAGATCTGCTGTATTGCCACATCCTTGTATGGTTTTTACTGTGCCTCTCTACCCCCTACTTCCCACCTTCACTTAATACCGTGAGGAAGCCTAGAACATAGATGCTGAAATAGTCTCCATGGCAACTAGGCTGGGTACTAAGAAGGTCATGACTGTGTTTCCTAGCCCTACACTTGGCCAGCTTCACAAACAGAAGCCATGTTCCTTCAGCAAAGATTGTACCTTCCCCCCTGGCCAGCTGTCTCCCAGGGGCACCCAGCCAGGCACGTGGGATCCGGAGAGTGTATGCGGCACGCTAGACACTCACTGCCACTATGGGAAGAGCCTTCTCCAGAGGGGATGAATAGCTGTGTCTCTTGCAAAGTAGATCTTTTGTGCAGACACATGTGCGTTGGATCAAGACTGAAAGGAGCGCTTCCCCTGGCGCCTGCAGGGTAACCCAGGGTGTCGGGTCACCAGACAAGAGGCAGCTTTCCCTCCCTACTCTTTGGCCCAACACCGTAGATGTCTGTCTGTCATTTCGTCTGCCCAGCCTGCGTCCATCCACTGTAGTTTCAATTACAGCAACACAGAGTTACCAGCCTCTGATGGTCTTGGAGCACATACCCAGTGCCCAGCACTGTACTGGGTGGGGTGTAGGCAGGATCTCATGCAGTACCCAGTTCTATGAGTTTAGGAAGTACTATCATAATTCCCATTTTACCCACAAAGAAACTGTCAGAGAAATTAATTTATTTTCTCAAGATCAGCAACCAATTAGAGATCCAGCACCCACCTTCCCACACTTCTTTTCCATTTAACTGTTGCATCCCATTCTTCCAAAACCTGATTCTTAGAAACCTGACCTGCAAATCTATTACGTGCTCACAGTACTTACTGATTTCCAGTCCAATCTCAGCTGCTTTTCTTGTGAAAAACTGATACATAAGAATAAGGATACTGGCAAACTTCTTGGTATAAAACAGCACAAACTTAGTATCTTACAAATTCTAGAAGTCAGATGTCTAGAATTTTATGTCTAGGATTTTAGCAGGCCAACACCAAAGTGTCACCAGGGTGGCGTTCCTTCTGCAGGCTCTAGGGGACCATTTTCTTCTAGCTCCTGGCCCCTTCCTCAATCTTCAGAGCCAACAATGATTAATTGAGTCTTGGTCGTATTGCCGGGCTCTGATACTGTCCTGCCTCCCTCTTGACCAGTGAAGGACTTCCTCATGATTACATTGGGTCCACCTGGATCATTCAAGAGCATCATCTTATTTTGAGATTAGCTGATGAGCAACCTTGTTCCTTAATTCCCTTTGCCATGGGATGTAACATTCCAAGGTTTCATGGATTAGACCATGGGTATCTTGGGAGTGGGGGATTATCTTGCTTACCACCTGCATATATGGGAAACCAGGGTTCAAACAGAAGGACAGTTCATCAGAGTATAAAATTATGACCTGGTTCAGTTAACTTTGACAATCCAAACTCAACAACAACAAAAACGCTGCCCCACAGTAACTTGGCAATTTTAGTTTATGAAATAACGATACCGATTTTGCTAAATTAAAAATGTGCTGGTCCTGACATCACCTATGAACTCTCATTTTCAGCTAGTTGATGGTGAAGAGATAAAGAACCTGAATGTCCAATGGCTCCGAGCACACCTGGGCATTGTGTCCCAGGAGCCCATCCTGTTCGACTGCAGCATTGCTGAGAACATTGCCTATGGAGACAACAGCCGGGTCGTGTCACAGGAAGAGATCGTGCAGGCAGCCAAGGAGGCCAACATACACCCTTTCATCGAGACACTCCCTGATGTAAGTCTCTCTCCAAATCAGGAGTCTGGCAGCCTTCCTGGCCTGCACTTGGACTTCTAAACAGCTGGTTTTCCAAAAGTGAAGAGAAAGGAGCAACCAAAACACACACACCTGTATACAAGGTCTTGCCACACTTCCTGTCCTCATTTGATCCTGTGTCTGCCTGATCACCCGGCTGGCTCTGCTGGTGAGCAAGCCTGACCGAAAAGGGCATATTTGGAGGAGCCTTTCCCTCAGAGCCCAAGTACAGCACCCGCAGAAGCAGGCACAGCCCCTCCACTCCCATTTCTCTCCCGACCTTCCTTCTGCCTCCTTGCTGCTCTCCCCCAAGCTGCAAACCTACCTGCGGGGAGTCGGGCCAGGCTGGGGCACTGAACCCGTGTCAAAAAGAAGGCTCTCCCTGAATAGAGCTGAGCCCTTGGAGTGACTGTGGTATTATGGAATTTCTCATCATTGCACATTTCATGGCCCCCAAGCTCTGCTTAGATGACTGATTGTCGAAACCTTCTTGACCCTTGAGCTGGTCTCCACGGATGCCCTCCGAATTCTTCTGGGGAAGTTATATAAAAGGAGCCTCTTGCCTTCTCTTAAGCCCCTTCGGTACTGCATTTTGAAGTCACCTTGACTTGGCTTGTCTATACCCTCTCCCATTATCACTAGTTAGTTTCTTTATAATAAGGAAAGACCCCTCAAAAATAAAGCTCAGTCGCCTCAAACCAGTGGAGAAGGCAGTTTCCTTATGGGGAAGGATGGCGATACCAGCTGGCCCCAACTCTTTCCCAAACTCCCTTTTCTTGAAGTTCTTCCTCCGATATCTGCTACCTCTCCATCATAGACCCCCAGAAAGAGAAATTATCCCTCTCCCCTCCATTGAACCTCCCTGCCCAACTGTGGATGATCGGTCTTTACCAAGGCTCAAAAACGTGAAAGATACAGTTTCAGTCCCCTTTACTGGTTACTGTCTTCCTTCAGGGTCACAGCCCTGCCTTTACGTGCTACAATAGGATCATATGGTCTCAGTGCAGCCTGGGAACCCCTGCGCTCACGTGGGACACACAGTGCTCCTGCCTCCTGAGGCACCTGTGGCTCTGGGGTCTTTGGACTCCATCTGCACGCAGAGATCACGGTCTGACTGCCATTGAACTAGGGCAACCAGATATAGCCGATATAGATATATATATATTTATATAGCAGATATAGACCATGATTTTTTTTAAGTGAAACTTGGGGGGCGGGGGCAGTGGTCAGAATCAGAGCCCAGGATTTGACTAAAATTCCAGCTTGGCGAGGGGCTGAAAATTATGATAGTATTGTCTTCTGGGTTACACATGCTGTCACGTCTTGTTCCTGCTCTCCCCTACATATCCTTTTAACTCCTGTCCTTATCATCCTATTGAGTAGTTAATGACAGTTATCGTGGATACACGGTGGGACACAATATGTGAAGAACTTTGGGAGAACTCTAAAATTAAAAAAAAAAAAGGTAAACAAGGAGATTTTAGCTTTTAAGGTTAGATATCAAGATGGAATTCCTTAGCATCCATTAAAATTTTTGAAGTGTTAGAGATTTATAAAAACAGATACCAGAAGGTTAGCTAGCATCCCAAGAAATGGCTTCCTTTCCTGACTTTAATGCAGACAGCACCACCTGCTGGTTGTAAGTAAAATGAGTTTCATTTATTGCATAGCTCCTTGAACCAAACTGTCCCAAATATAAGGAAACCAGAAGACTGGAAGAGACTAACATTGTAACGGTATTCTTCCTCATAAAGATATTGACTTGCTTACACTGAAACATAGCTTTTCAGACCCAAGTGTCTATTTTCTTTTTTTGAAAAAATTGTTTTTAAAGATTTTTATTTATTTGAGAGAGAGAGAGAGTGCACATGTGACAGCAGGAGCAGAAGGAGAGGGAGAAGCAGACTCCCCCTGAGCAGGCATCCTGATGCAGGCCTCCATCCCAGACCCCGGGATCATGACCTGAGCTGAAGGCAGAGGCTTAACCAACTGAGCCACCCGGGCGTCCTCCAAATGTCCATTTTCAAGAAGAGAGATCAGATCTGCCATTGAGAGCTACATTTTTGATATTTAATCCTCTGCAATCCCATTCTTAGCTTCTGAACCCAAACTTTTTTGTGAGTTTATGAAAGCAGTTATCCTATTTTCTGTGGGAAAACTCCTTTTTAGGATTAGTAGTTCTGTGTCTCCTAATAACCAAACCTTCTTCACAGAAATACAACACCAGAGTAGGCGACAAAGGAACTCAGCTCTCTGGGGGCCAGAAGCAGCGCATCGCCATAGCTCGTGCCCTTGTTCGACAGCCTCACATCCTGCTTCTGGATGAAGCTACATCAGCTCTGGATACAGAGAGTGAAAAGGTACGAATTTATCTACTTACTTATTTTTAAAGATTTTGTTTATTTGACAGAGAGAGACAGTGAGAGGGGGAACACAAGCAGGGGGAGCGGGAGTGGGAGAACAGGCTTCCCTCAGAGCAGGGAGCCTGATGTGGGGCTCGATCCAGGACCACGGAATCAGGACCTTAGCTGAAGGCAGATGCTTAATGACTGAGTCACCCAGGTGCCCCAGAAAGGTACGAATTTAAATTGGATTCATCAGCCTTGATCTGGTTGTCCTTAACTGCTTCTGTCTTCCGGGGTAGAGAATGAAATTCAGCCCAGCTATGTTGATTGTGACTTAGGTCACCTTTCTGCAGAATGTGGTACCTTCTGCAGCCATGATTCAAGAACCCTAAGACAAAGTAGGGGAACTCAGTCTTGTAGGACCCAGGCTCCAAAAAAATGCCCCTGGATCACTTTGTATTGACCGAAGACGCCTTGCTCAGGGGCCACTTTCCCATTTCCACTGGTGGCATCTCCCCGGCAACTGTAGGAAGAAATGGGAGGGTAATACAGTATAAAAACGGACTCTACCATGAGATACATATTAGTAATCATTTTCAGTTTGAGGAAGAAGTTGACTCTTCAGGTATCTGAAAGACAACTTAATTCTGAGACATCCCCGATCTTTACTAAAATCCCAAAATTCAAGGAGGCTGTGTTCAGCCGGCGCTCAGTCTCCCTGGATTCTCTGTAGAGCTGGATCGGAAGGCGGCTCTGAAGGATGTTGTGTGGGTGGAAACAAAGATGCATGTTTTCAGATGATCGCACAGACCGTATTTATTGTCCTAACTTTGAGAATAGATGACTTCTGCCTCGGAACTAACCCGCACTAGGATTCCCTTATCTTCCGAGATGACACCTTCCTTGCTTTGTTAATTCTGTGGTATTTCACTGATACCGTCATTAAAGAAGGACTTCTTATTGGAAGATTTTTGAGCCTTATGATGGAGGAGGAAAGGAGAGGACTGTTTTTATCAGAATTAATTTATATGGTTATTGATCAGGTCGTCCAAGAAGCCCTGGACAAAGCCAGAGAAGGCCGTACCTGCATCGTGATCGCGCACCGCCTGTCCACCATCCAGAACGCAGACTTAATAGTGGTGTTTCAGAACGGCAAGGTCAAGGAGCACGGCACGCATCAACAGCTGTTGGCTCAGAAAGGCATCTATTTTTCCATGGTCAGTGTCCAGGCTGGAGCAAAGCGCTAGTGAACTGTGACCGTAGGAACTGTTAAATGTTTTCTAATATTTGTGTTAAAACATGGCATTTAATCAAAGTTAAAAAGCGAGCGCTTACTGGAAAACCTCTGTAGAATTACCTGTTTAACATTTCCTGCCGCAACCGAAGATCATTCCACCAAGTTCAGAGTCTTTGGGTTTTATGATTAAAGGAACCAAGAGAAACGTTATCAAATGGAGTAAAATACTGTTATTAATTGCATTATAAAACTTATAGGATAATTCAAAGTAGACTTTGTTAATAAATTGTATAGTTTTTGTTTATATTTTCTTATTTGTAACTTACTGCCTTGCTGACAGATGACAGAAGTGCCAAAAAGTACTGAATGTTTGCGTCTAGTGTTATAATAAAACTAAACTTTTATATGACCAGCGTCATCTTGTCTAAAATGCTTGTAAATACATCATCTCCTAGTTGGAATATTAAAGATTATTTCTGCACTTGAAAAATAAAGACTGCTTTAAAAACTTCCATTAATTTTTGTGAGAATGGTTAAATAGTGTAAATAATTCCCACTGTACATGTCTTTTTACAGTGGGTGCTATGGAACCATCAGTCTTCATTCTTTGTGGACGTGATCCTGCTGGTTCTTGTGTTTTCACATTATGATGGCTCTTCAACCAACCACCCATGTCAGTACAGAATTCTAGAGGTTGGGGTGGTGCACAGAAAGTGAAGTTGTGAAGTGTATACTCTGATGTATGTCAAATATTTTGCCTTGCTCTTATAAAGGGATCTTAAAGGATTTTAATATTTCTGCACTTGAAAAAATATAATAGCTCTTTCTCGGTTTTGATAATGAATCAGTTTTCCCAGTAATTGGTCTCTTCCAAAGCTAATCTTTCTGGTGGCAGATGTATGCAAGCATTATGAAAAAGGAAAATACCACAAAGAAGGATGGATATTCTGGCTACAAAAGAAAAAAAAAAACCCAAAAGCCCTACGAACAAGATTGGAAGACACAATCTGGTGGTAGTATTTGCCATATTTATCATAAACAATTGATATCCTTAATATCTAAAGAATTTTAAAAGGGAAAAAAAATGCTATCACCTCCAAAGAAAAATGGGGCAAAGAACACGATCAAATATTTCTGTAATTCCCAGAGAAGAAATACAGTAGAAAACAAAAAAAAAGTACACAATGTTGATAACGAAAGAAATGTAGATTAAAAGAAAATACCCCTGGAGGAGTAATAGCAGCCCCATGGTGAAATAAGATGTCCCTGGTTTTTGTCTCCCCCTCCCCCAACAACAATAATTTATCATTTATCATCCATCAACAGACAGAAGTGCCACTATGGGAGCTGTGGGATCCAGCCCTATAAGTGAAGGATCCTGAGAAAAGTCTCACCCACCTGTGTTTTGGGTAATAGACATAGAGACCTTGGTCTGGTTATGGACCCTGCGAACTGGCTCAGGGCCCTCTCAGCCACAGTCCTTGAAAACACTGTGTTAGACCATCACCCATGGATGAGAGAGCCTTTGTAGAAGTCCAGGAGTCCATAGGAGAAGTTCCAGCAAAAAAAAAAAACAAAAAAACCTACAGTTTGAATGCATTGGAGAGTGCAAGAGGAACAGCTTGACCTAACTTGTACCACTCCTCTCCCAAGGCAGACAGTTGAGGGTCCAAGAGAGATCTTAGCCCCTTCTCTTCTGGAGAGGAGTGAAAGCATGAATGAGTACCTGGCTTCCCCGGCTACAGAGAATGCTGCCAAACAGGTGTATTTTCCTCATCCAGAGTACTGAATCTTGAGCTGCATGACGTCAGGGCGTGGGGAGAAGAAACTGGGAGAGCAGCAGACAGGACTCTCAGAGGACATTGAAGAGATACAGATCCTACCAACTGTGTCATGGACTCTCTCAAGAAATTCAGCTGCAAGCCACAGGGAATACGTTGCCTATAGCTCCCGCAACTGGCCCACGGAGTATCCCAACGCTCAGTGTTCTTCACTCAAACACACATACCTCCTGCCCAGTCCTGTGGCTGGTTCTTTGTACAAGTTCCCAAAGGTGGTGGTAAGGGCAAGACTTGGCAGACAGCTAGTGGTGAGCACACACGGGAGGCTGGCCCCAGTCTGTGGGCCAAGGAATGGCCACGAACTTGAGCTTTACTGCTACTTGTGGTAAAACAAAAGGAAGACAGTCACTACATGGCCTGGTGTGGAGTCAAGAGAAAGCACATAAGCTTAAGAACTCTGCCAGTACAGAGAGCAAGAAGTGTGGATCCGATATTCATAGAGGGTCTGATGAAACCTGCAAGTTACTAGCAGAGCTGATGGAAGATATTTCTCTCCCGAAGCCAGTGAATAAAACCTGGAAGTGACTGCTGCTTCACATGGGAAAACAGCAATGGAAAACTTCATGGAACATGAAAAGATCAAGGAAGCATGACACCGTCACAGTAATCTTCGAGTAACTGACTCCACAGCATGGAGCTCTGTGATTTATCTGGTAAAGAATTCAAAATAACTGCTGTAAGGAAACCTGATGAACTTCAAGATAACACAAAGAGAATTCAGCAAAACGAGGAAAACAAGACATGAGCAAAATGAGAAGTTTGACAAAGAGAACATTTAAAAAAAGAAACAAACGGAAGTTCTGGACCTGAAGGATACAATGAATGAAATGAAAAATGTAGTAGAGATCATTAGCAGAAGAATAGATCAGTCAGAAGAGTCTGTAAGACAGGAGACAACAACTTTGGGATAATCCAGTCAAAGGAGAATTGGAGGGGCGATGAACCATGAGAGACTGTGGATTATGAGCAACAGACTGAGGGTTTTGGAGGGGCGGGGGGGTTGGGTGAGCCTGGTGGTGGGTATTGAGGAGGGCACGTATTACATGGAGCACTGGGTGTGGTACATGAACGATGAATCTTGTAACACTGAGAAAAGTATTTGGGGAAAAAAACAAACGAGAACAATGAAGAAAGAATGGAATAGAGTCGGGAAGGCCTATGTGATCCATGGAATACCATCGAAAGAACCAGTTTCTGAATTCCTGGAGTTACAGAAGGTGAAGAGAAGAAGGGGGCAGAAAACTTACTGAGAGAAATAATGGCTAGGAACAACCCAAGCCTGGGAAGAAATTGGATATTCAAGGTCACAAAGCTCATGGGTCACCACATTAAAACAATTTAGATCCCCTTCAAAACACATTATAAAAAGACTATCAAAAATTAAAGACAAAGACTCTTAAAAGTAACAAGAGAAAAAATAAAAGCTTATAAGGGGCCCCTGTATGGCTATCCTTGGGTTTCTCAGCAGGAAACTTGTAGACCAGGAGAGAGTGGATGGATACATTCCAAGTTCTGGGGGGGGCGATATCCTTGCCAACCAAGAATACACTGTCTGGCAAATTCTTCAGAAAAGAAGGAGAGAGATTTTCCGAGACAAACAAAAGCTGAGGGAGTTCATCACCGCTAGAACTGCCTTATAAGAAATGCTGGAGGAGGGGTGCCTGGGTGGCTCAGTCATAAGTGTCTGTCCTGGGATCGAGCCCCACATCGGGTTCCCTGATCGACGGGAAGCCTGCTTCTCTCTCCCACTCCCCCTGCTTGTGTCCCTTCTCTCACTGTCTCTCTCTGTCAAATAAATAAAATCTTAAAAAAAAAAAAGACATTAAGAGAATGCTGAAAGGAGTTTTTCAAGCTGAAATAAAATGATACTAATTAGTAACATGAGAACATACAAAAATACACGACATACTGGAAAAGCTAAGTATGTAATCAAATACATAACACATAATATAGTCTTGTAATACTATAATATGATGGTGTGTTAACTGCTTAACTCTAGTATAAAGGTTAAAGGACGATAGTGTTAAATATAACTACATAGCTGTAATAATTTGTTAATGAGTACACAATATAAAAGAGGTAATTTGTGACACCAAAAATGTAAAAAGGGGAGTAAAAGGTTAGTGTTTTTGTATGCTAGTTTCTGTATGTTTTGTAAAATACGCTGTTCTACCTGTAAGATGTTTTATGTTACCTTCATGGTAACCACAAGGCAAAAACCTACAGTAGATTCACAAAAGATAAAAAGGAGGGACTCAAAACCTACCACCATGGAAAATCATCAATTCATACAGGAAGGCAGCAAGAGAGGAAGAAAGAAACAAGGGAATGACAAAACAGCCAGAAACCATAAGATGGCATTGTAAGTCCTGTCAATAATTGCTCATTGTAAATTGATTGACTTGTCTAACCAAAAGAAATAGAATGTCTGGATGGGTAACAAATCAAGACCCAACTATATGCTCCTATGAGAGACTCACTTCAGCTTTAAGGATACATGTAGGCTAAAAGTGAAGGGGTGGAAAAAGATATTCCATGCAAGTAGAAAGCAGGGGCACCTTGTCCTTATATCAGACAAAATGGACTCTACCCCAAAAATGGTAACAAAAGCAAAAAT
>CM053614.1:64411435-64439553 GCA_028646535.1 Procyon lotor | reverse complement strand
GGGTCTCTCTTTTCGTCTCTTTAAATTCACTTTTTCCACTCCTACCTTTCTGAAAGTGGTCGATTTTCTGCTCCTAGAATTGCTGTTCTTATTCTCTTCTCTCTGCTGTTGTGTTTGCCGGCTTTTAGAGTGGTTTTCAGCCTCTTTCTGGATCCCAGTGCTCTCCGTGCCTCCTACACCTCCGCCATCTTGTCTTGGTCCTCAGAATATACATTCTTTTTAAGCACGCATGGAACATTCTCCAGGATAGGTCATGAGATAGTTCACAAGTCATAGCAAGTTTAAGAAGATTGAAATCAGGGGTGCCTGGGTGGCTCAGTGAGTTAAGGCCCCAGCTTTTGGCTCAGGTCATGATCTCAGGGTTCTGGGATTGAGCCCCTCATCGGGCTCTCTGCTCAGTGGGGATCCTGCTTCCCCCTCTCTCTCTGCCTACTTGTGATCTCTCTGTCAAATAAATAAAAAAAAAAATCTTAAAAAAAAAGAAGAAGATTGAAATCATACCAAGTATCTTTTCCAACTACAATAATATGAAATTTGAAATCAATGACAGGAGGAAAGCTGGAAACATAATAACGTTCATAATAACGTGGAAATTAAACAACATGCTCCTCAACAACTATTGAATTAAAGAAGAAACTAAAGTGGAAATCCAAAAATATCTTGAAAGAAGCCATCAAATGAAAGTGGAAACACAACAAACCAAAATCTATGAGATGCAGACAAAGTAGTTCTAAGAGGAAAATTTATGGATATAAATACTAACATTAAGGAAGATCGAGAATAACCTGATTTTGTACCTTAAGGAACAAGAAAAAGGAAAACAAGCTAAGCCCAAAGTTAGCAACAGGAAGGAAGTAACAAAGATCAGAGCAGAAATGAAATAGAGACCAGAAAAACAATAGAAAAAATTAATGAAACTAAGAGTTGTTTTTTTGAAAAGACAAACTTGACAAAACTTGAGTCAGCTTAAGAAAAACAGAAGATCCCGGGACACCTGGGTGGCTCAGTTGGTTGAGCAGCTGCCTTCAGCTCAGGTCATGATCCCAGGGTCCTGGGATCGAGTCCCGCATCAGGCTCCTTGCTCAGCGGGGAGCCTGCTTCACCCTCTGCCTCTGCCTGCCTCTCTGCCTGCTTGTGTTCTCTCTCTCTCTCTGACAAATAAATAAATAAAATCTTTAAAAAAAGAAAAACAGAAGATTCCAATAAAATCAGAAATGAAAGAGGAGACACTACAAGTGATGCCACAGAAATGCAAAGGTTTAAAAGAGATTACTAGGAAGAGATTACATGCCAACAGATTGGATAACCTAGAACAAATGGATAAATTCTTAGAAACATAGACCCTACCAAGACTGAATTGTGGGAATAGAAAATCTGAATAGACCACTATACAAGGAGATTGAATCACTAACTGAAAACCAACAAAGAAAAGCCCAGAATGAGATGGGATCACTGGTGAATTCTATATTAAAGAAGAATTAGCACTACTCCTTCTCAAACTCTTCCAAAAAATTTAAGAGGAGGAAATACTTTAAAACCCAATTTAACAGGCCAGCATTGCCATGATACCAAAGCCAAATAAGAATACTGCAAGACAGGGATGCCTGGGTGACTCAATTGGTTAAGTGTCTGCCTTCAGCTTACGTCATGATCCCAGAGTCCTGGGATCGAGTCCAGCAAAGGGATCCTTGCTCAGTGGGGAACATGCTTCTCCCTCTGTCTGCCGCTTTCCCTGCTTGTGCTCCCTCTCTCTCTGACAAATAAATAAATGAAATCTGAAAAGAAAAATACTACAAGACATCTGAAACCAATGTAACACTGAACCTTGATTATACTGGAATTAAAAAATAAAATTGAATGAATGAATGAAAAAGAACATTACAAGGAAAAACTACAGGCCAATATCCCTAATGAATATAGATGCAAAATTTCTCAATCAAATACAAGCAAACTGAATTCAAAAGCACATTCTAAGGATCACACACCATGATCAAGCAGGATTTATCCCTGGGATGCAAGGACGGTTCAACATATGCAAATAAATAAATGTGGTGGACCAAATTAATAGAATGAAGTGTAAAAATCATGTGATCTTCTTAATACATGATGAAAAAACATTTGACAAAATACGGCATATTTTCATGATAAAAATTCTCAACAAATTGTGTATAAAGGAATATAATAAAGGCCAGGTATGATAAGCCCACAGCTAACACACTCAAAGGTGAAAGATTGAAAGTTTCTCCTCTAAGATCAGGGATACCATTAAGGATTAAGTCTTAAATTCTTCTTCAATAACTACTGAAGTCCTAGCCAGAGAAACCAGGCAAGAAAAAGAAATAAAATTGGAAAGGAAGAAGTAAAATTGTCTTGGTTTGTAAATAATAAGATTTTATATAAATGTATACAGATAGATATTATATATATTATATATAATTATACATAATATATATGTATATATTACTAAAAGCCCCACCAAAAAATTTATCTTTCCATGTCTGGCTTATTCCACTTTGCATAGTGCCTCCAGTTCATCTATGTTGTCACAAATGTCAGGATTACCTTCTCTTTTATAGCTGAATACTATTCCATTGTATATATTGATAGACATGACATTTTTTCATCCATTCATCCAGTGATGGACGTGTGGGGTTCTGTATCTTGACCATTGTAACTAATTCTGCAGTCAACACAGGGGTGCTGATCTCATTTTCTTCAGATACATACCCAGAAATGGGATTGCTGAACCATTCAGTAGTTCTATTTTTAACTTTTGGATGACCCTTCCCATAGTGCTTTCTCTAATGTTAAAGCACCAGGTTTGTGGTGATTTGTTATAGTGGCCTCAGGAACCTGACACAAGCCTCAAATCCGAGAAGCTAAACAAGATACTTTTATTTAAAAACCAAAACAACGAGGGTAATGAGGCTCTGAATTGGGCTGGCGAGAAAAGAGAAACATCCGTAGTCTATGTGAGAAAGGTAGAAGGGTGATAAAAATTGGCTTGAAAAACACTGTGATGTTGGTGGAGATGAGAAGGAAGGTGATTTTTTCTTCCTTCAAGAAGGAAGGTGATTTTTTCTTTTGGCTTACAGGTGACATCAGAGCAGAAGGTGTTCACAAGTGCGGCCCTCAGGGTACTAACTAAACACAGATGGGTCCCAATGTGTACTATTTGCTTGAGTTCCACTCTTAACTTTCCTAGTTTCATCCTGGTTGTAGGATTATCCACCTGTATCCACCTCTAAACAATGATGGCCCTTCTGTTTGCTTCACCAGAATCAAGTTCTGAATTTAGGCCAAAATGTATTTCACTCTGTTCCTTCACACACAAAGTAGCTATTTGTTCCCAGGTCTCAGTGATAAGAAGTCTTTGTGATTCATTTTCGTCACTCACATCTCTATTTCAGATGCCTGATCCCAGTTGGTGAACCCTTTGAGAAAAGGACTGTGTCTTTGCATCACTTGATTTTTGGGTTTGGCAAAGTCCTTGGTATCTACAGAGGTTCAGTCAGTGTCTTTTCTCTTGCCAAGTTTTTGATTTAGTGTGTATCTTCCTCTGGTTTAGTTTTGTTTTATCACAGATTAATATCTAAAAGTCTTCTGTTAATGCAATATATAGTAAGAGAATTTTTCTCTAAGGCCATAGAATTTTATATAAAAAATAGGGAGGAGAAATGATCATTACTCTAAGATCTATAATCTAGGCTTTCCTACTTTATAGATAGATAGATAGATAGATAGATAGATAGATAGATAGATAGATAAAGCAAACCTTATGGGAATTATGTCCATAATTTTGTAAAAGAAAAAAATCAACTTTAAGAAACTGCAGTGGTCTGGTAACAGTATTGTACCAATGTCAATGCCCTGGGTTTGATTTTGTCCTACAGTGACTACATGCCGTCATTTGGGGAAGCTGGATGTAGGATCTGCAGCCCTCTACACTTTGTTCAACTTCCTGTGAGTCTATAATTATTTCACAACACAAAGTTAAGAAAGAAGAAACAGGAGAGCCAGTTAAACTTAAGGATTTGTGGCTCTCGAAATGAGAGTAATTTGGGCTGAAATCTGAAAAAAGAGGCGTTACCCCGGAAGTAGTAGGAGTGGGGAGACAGGCCATAGGGAAGGAGGGAGAGGTTTCAGGTGGAGGAAAGAGCCTGTTCAAAGAGAATTCGAAGTGCAGGAAGAAGGACGTGGTTGGAGCAGCTGGCTGACCAAGGCAGAGAGTGGCAGGAAGCACTCAGGGGGGCGGGAGGTAAGCCCAGTTGCCTGCTTTCCTTGGGGAGCCCTCCCTGGCAAAGAGGGGTTGGGGAGCGTTTGAATCTGAGGACCAGATCCTGAGCTGTGATGACAACCGCCACCTCGGACTCCAGCACCATGCAGTGAGGACAAGCCTAAGACACTTGGGGAGGCCACATGCCGTGACTTAGCCGAGCCTCCAGCCCATAGCCAGCACCGAGGGCCAGCAGTGAGTGGGGGTCCCAGACATCCAGCCCAGTCAAGGCTTCAGATGCCTACCCAGCCAGCATCTGACTGCACCATTGTGAGACGAGATCATCTCGCTGAGCCCAGTCAATTCAGAGAACTGTAAGGGGTCATAAAGGCCATTGTTTTTGGTTTGCCTGGGTGGCTCAGTCGGTTAAGCATCCAACTCTCGGTCTCAGCTCAGGTTTTGATCTCAGGCTTGTGAGCTCAGGCCCCACACTGGGCTCCATCCTAGGTGTGGAGCCTACTTTAAAAAAAAAAACAAAAACCCATCGTGTTAAGCCAATTGATAGCTAACAAGTAATAACTTTCCAGAGCCTATGAAGGATTTTCACTTACTTTAACTCTCTCGATCTTCAAAAGTATCCCTCTAGGCTGCAATGTCTTGGTGGGCCCCTTGTTCACCCATGGACTCCAATACCTGTAGCAATACTTGGCCCATTGAAAGTCCTCAATAAAAGTGTATGTTAAATGCAAAAAAAAAAAAAAAAAAAAAAAAAAAAAAGTTTTAAAAAAAAAAAAAAAAAAAAAAAAAAAAAAAAAAAAAAAGATTAAACAAAAGATTTTCAGGGAGCACCTTCTGCACTTGTCCTTTGTTCCACTTGGAATTTCTAACACCAAGGTTAAAGACCTCTGCCCCTGGAGCCTGAAGGTATCAGAATAGCAAAGAGAAACAGGACTGTTTCCAGATATGTGCAGAAGGCAAAGTACATGATGAAATATTTTCACCTGGACTCTTTCAAAAGAGCCAGTTTTGGTCATAAGGAAAAGTGACCTTGGAGCTGAAAACTAATGTTTTCGCTTTCTCCACTGGGCAGCTACACAGGAATGTTTTATCGATCGTCGCCTAGAGTATGGAGAAGCACCTAGTCTCTCCAGTCAGAAAAACCTGGGTTTCTCTTTTGGCTGCCGATTTGTTAACATGTATGATTCTTTGACAAGTTACTTCTTTTTCTCTAAGCCTTCATTTCCTCATTGGCAATTAAGGGATTTCAACAGCTCCTTGTTTGATTATTTGAACATGAAATGCTATAATAAAGGATTTAGGACAACAGTCAATGTCTAGAATATAAGCAAAAATATGTTGGCTGCCTTCACTTCATATTTTTCTTGCTCTTCAAGGCTACCAGTTCTCTTATGTGAAAAGGAAGTTGTGTTTTGTATTTATTCCTTTGACAGTTACCTGAAATGCCTTCTGGGCTGGATGCTGGGAGCACAGTAATAAAACAAGGAGCCCACAGTTTGGGAGACAAGAAATTAGGTTAGTAATCAGTATTGGTGCCATGAGGCAAGACTTCTTGGGCAATCAAGTAGAGAGGGATCATTTCTCCTGGGAGTGGAGAACCGAGTAGACCCCTATCAGATGGACAGTAGGGAGAGGGTGTGGACACAGAGAATAGTGGAGAACAGCCCAAAAGCCTGGAATGGGAAGTGAGTTAGGGTGGTCAATTTCCTGTGTTGTGTGTTGGGAGGAGCGAGTAGTGGCCACCGTAGGGATGAGTCTGGGAGGTAAGATAGGAGTCAGGCCGGAAAGGCCTGCTGCGCCAGGATAGATTGATTTGTATTCTTGCCGTGGTCTGTTTGAAATAGTGAGAATATTGAGATACGCTCTATTTTAGAGGGTCCACATGCCTACGCATGTGCAGTGAGATTTCATAAATTGAACCACATCTTCACCTTTTTGATCCTATTATAAAGGTGAACATATGTACCGTACAACCTCTGTAAGTGAGGGAAGAAAAGAACACACTTTAGAACCCCACCCCTCATCTCCGAAGCATGTGGTTAGTCTGCAAGGGAGCTGCTGTGACCCTAACATTTCATTCCCAAGCACCAGAGAGGCACAATTCCTAGCATCTTAGACAGGAATTCACACTATTCTATTTGAGGAGGAGGGTAAAGGGTACGATAAGGGAAGAAGGATTTTTTTTTCTTTTTAGTCAAAAGAGAAAGCTAAAACAGTATTATCGAGGTCAGAACTCTAATATTTTATTTCTGTAATCAAACTAGTTTTCAGCTGAGGCTTCCCTATTCAATCAGAATTGGAATGTGACAAATTCTTTCATTTCCAAAAAAGTTCATTGTCCTTCTTCAATTCTCTTATGCAAAGCATGTCTCTCGGTGTGGGCATTGACCCCACAGCTCCCACCCTTTAGAGTTTAAATAGATGACTCACCTGGGATTTATCAGGTGGATTTTCTACATCGCTTTGGGAAAGTGCCAGCTCCAGCCAAGCTAAGGCTCAGACTGTCTGAATTATTTGTAAAAGTGCATGGCTATCATAATCTACCTCCCTCAACTGAAAAATGGTGTAAAATTCTTTGAGATCTGACATATTCCACGTCTGGAACATACAGACAAAACCTGAGAGAAGTTACTAGGTTAAAGTGAGAAACTACTTGAGGATTTCCTCTATGAGAATACTTAAAAGGATCGTTTAGGAATATTGGATGATGTGGTATTTCACAACACTTAGCAATCATGAAAGTCTTTTGCATATACTTTAATTCTGAAAACAATTTTTTGAATAGCTGAATTTTCTATTATGGGTTATTATTGGCTATTAACAGATGAAATTAAATTCCAAATACCTTTTAAATGCTCAAAATTTGCATTTCTACCAGAAGGGTGACTTTAGCCAACAATTTTATTTATTAGCCTTGCATATCAAGGCCAAAGTCATAAGTGAGCTATGCACAATCTCTGCACCAAAACTCCCGTATACTTTGTATATCTCTTTATATTTCACTGGGTATTTTAATCACTTGCTTTTTCTTCACTCTGTTTTTGGTTGTTTTTGCATACCTGAGGGCTGGGTCTCTATCTTCTTGTCTTTCCATCTTCACTGGGCTTTATGCCATGTCTTGACACAGTTGACGACCGCTTCAGAGGTGTTGCATGAATCATGAATAGTCATAGTCAGGAAATGGCAGAGTTCAAATATCTTTAGCCCCTTTCCAGAGACTTCCACCTTGAGACATGTGCCAGATACCTTCCCTTGGCTCTTCCCTGTTTACTCTCCACCTTCTCTCCACACTGCTCTATGCCCTGGGAGACCGACTTCTGTGGGTTCAGCTAAGGGGAGCCTGGGGCCAGTTGGAGGGGCTGACTCCCTTCTCAAACCAGTTTTCCCTGTTTGACACTCACTATGGGTTCTGGCAACTGCTACCTCCCCTACCGTGCTGTCCTAGGGAAGACAGTGGCCCCCCATTTTTGTGGCCCCAAGGTCTCCCCTATCCGTTTTGATATATCCCCTACACCGTATGTTCTGCCCATATCTTTATTACTAGTTCCTTTATTAAATTCTCCTCAAATATCCTAATTTGAGCAAACCGTTCTTCTCCTGCAGAGACTTTGACCGATAAAGGACAGTTTGTATTATTGCAGAAAGGATCTACCGTTCTTGACCAGTATAACGATTGCTTTCTAAAAACCATCTCAGTAGCCTCTGTAAGTCTAAATTCCTCCTTCATTTTTTAATGTGTAAAACCACTCAGTCCGTAAAACCTCTTCTGAACCCCACTGCATCCTGATCTGCCTCTCACCTCAGCTAAATTAGGATCACACCTTCTTTCTTCCAGGGCTCCGCTCTTCACTCCCAGCTGTTCTTGCATGGCTTCCCTGCTCTTGGAACTTTGAGAAAACCTTTCTTAGGAGTAGCTTAACATGTATGGCTAAAGAGAGCATGAGTATTATGTTTTCAGTGGGTTTTGAAGGAGGGGCGGGAGGAGGAAGCACTGGTCAACAAAGCTAAAGGATTTGTTCACTACAGAACTTCTCAGTCTTTGATGTGCATTGTGACCCTCCGAGAGAGCATCTCTCAAACTCATTTGACCTATGGACACTTGTTATCTCAGGGACCCTTGTTACCTACTTAGTACCTGCTGGCGCTCCTCAGTTCACGGTTTGGAAAACTTGACTCTAGGGGGATACCTCTAAATCTATCCCTCTCTCCCTCCACAAATATGTATTGAATAAATGAACAAATATTGACGAAATTGGTCAAAGCTCTAAAAGAAAGAAGTGGAAGAAAGGGTTCTGCAACCCTTTTCTTTTTTTTTTTTTTTAAAGATTTTATTTATTTATTTGAGAAAGAGAGTGAGGGGGAGAGAGAGTGCACAAGCGGCGGGGAGGGGCATAGGGAGGAGCCCTATGTGTCCTACCCAAGGGGGGATTGAGAGGGTGGCTCAACCCCTAGACTTGATCCCTCAACTCTGGGATTGATCCCAGGACCCTGGGATAATGACCAGAGCCAAAGGCAGGCACTTGACCAACAACCCACCGAGGGACCCTGACAGCCCCTTCCTTTTAATCCTGTGGTGTCTGCTGTGTCAGGATCTTCTAAGATAGTGTGAGCTGGGAGGTGGCCAGCACTTCCTGCAAGATCTAGTTTGAGGTACTGATTGATGGTACGGCTATTGATCCAGAGGTCTTCTTCAAGACCTTAAGTGTAGATTAATTGAAGACGCAGTTTCTCCTCTGGGCTTTCTGCCTTAGTCCCGAGCTAGAGAAGGGTAGACAAAGGAGTGGACAGGAAGGAGTAGGATTTATCAGGTACTTGCAATGTGCCAGCTGCTATATTTAGGTTCTTTCTTTCCTGGAGAAGCGCACAGTCTAGGAAGCTCACAGGAAGGGGAAAATGTAAAAATAAGTATAATGAATGCAGTCTAACATAACATAATGCAAAACATGGCATAAGGCTGTATGAATGAAGAGCTTGTACCCCGGTTTCTTTAACCTTGCCTCATTATTCTGCTAAACCGGCATCCGTAATTATTGGCATTTGACTCCCTATTTTATTGTGTGGCATAAGCTTGAGGCCAGACCGAGATAGTGTCCACTTACTCTCATGTCTTATGTAGAAAATTGTACGGATTTGTGTAAGTAGACATAGTGGACTGGTTGTTGCCAGAAGGGTGGAGGGGGACATGAACATATAAGTTCAAGAAATCTTTTTAGTGAATACTTCACATCCCTTCCTCTATCGATGAACAAATACAAATACTGGCTAATTTGATTTTAGGATTTTCTTCATTTGCCTCTGCATTTTATTAAAGAAAATAGATTTAGAAAATTAGGAGGCACGTTCAGGGAAGATGGAGAAGATTTATTTTTTCCTATTCCTCCTCTAAGTCCAACTAGAAACACTGAACATTGTACGTAAAATAAACATAAGAAGACTCTGAAAAAAGGCAAACCAGATAAGGACTTTTGAAACCAAAGAATGACATGGTAGTGAATTTCCCCTTTTCCATTTTGTTTTGTTTTGCTTCATTCTTGCCCCTGATGTCCCAACCTTGGAGCATAAGAATGTGAAGTGCCGAGTGCACAGACAAGAAGGAGCCCCAGCAAAAGCCTATTCTCTTCAGCCAAAGGACCAGCAAAGGGGCAGCCTAGCGAGACAGTAAATATTTAGACAGTAGCTACTGTACTCAAGCCAAACAATATAGGAAAAAACTGTGATATCACTCAGAGACATACCTGAAAAAGTTAAGTGGCAAGCTTCCACACTGTCTAGACTCTAAGAAGGCACCCAGACCTCACTGTCTAACCCCAGCCATGTCGGGGAAGACTAAATAGGAAACCAGCTTTTCATCCTCACATGATAGAAGTGAAGCATTCTCTTCCCTTTCCCTCCTGGGTGGTGTTGGAAGGGGTCCAGGAAGGGTTAGGACTTTTACCACCAACACAGTGGTCCCAAGACCACCTCACTCCCACCTTCATCACTATGCATCCCCGACCTGCCCATGGTGCTGGTGGAGACCATTGGAGAACTCTAACAGTGTGCTTCCCCTCCCAGCCAAGAAGGTAGCAGAGGAGGCCTAATAGGAAGGCAAGACTCCCACCTGTGCCCAGTCGTCACAAGGACCTCCTCCCACCTCAGGTCTGAATGGAGCCCAAGGGGAGAGCCTGGACTTCTCTCCCCACTTACAGGAATGAGGAAGGAATGATACTCCTTTTTTTTTTTTCCTGAAACAATGTCTAAAAATCAAGGGAAAAAGAAGGCTTAAGTAAGATCTACAATTTCATAGTGTCATACCTCCAAGGTCAATGTTTCAGTTGAGTTACACTCAACAGACCATGAACCGGGAAGATGAACATGGTAAATCTCTGTACCTTCTATTTCATTTTGCTGTGAACTTAAGCTGCTAAAAAAAAAAAAAAAAAAAAAAAAGCCAAAGAGAAAACTAAATATAAAGTAAAATGTTGTAAACAGCAAGGGAAAAATGACACATCATTTTAGGGAAAAATTATTTGAATAATTCTGGGTCTCTCATAAGAAACTATTTTTCAAATGCTGAAAGAAAAGCACCCTCAACCCAGAATCCCATATTCCATGACATTATCCTTTAGGAATGAAGGAATATGAAGACATTTGATTGAAGGAAACCTAAGGAAATAGCCCACCTACCCTAAAAGAAGGGCTAAAAGAAGTTCTCTAAACAAAAGAGAAATGATAAAAGAAGGAAGCTTGAAATATTGGGAAGAAAGAATGTGATAAGCAAAAATATTGCTAATACAATAACCTTTCTGTCTCCTATTGTGTTTTCTAAATGTTTTTGCTGGTTGAAGGAAAAAATGTATTAAAAAATTAACCACACAGCCTGGTGCGGTTTTAAATGTAAGTAGAGGAAATATATAAGATCATCAGGTTATCAATAGGAGAGAGTAAATTACTGTAATGGAGATGACAGGTCTACATTTCACTCGAGCAAATACAATGTGGCAACAGTAGACTGTTACACAGCACAAATACATATGTGCTGTGTGATACTCAGAACCACACAAAATGGGAGTTTAAAAAATGTTGAAGTAACCCACAATCTCTTCCGGAAAATCAAAGTGGAGGGAATGCTTCTCAATTCATTTTATGAAGCTAGTATTGCCTTGATACTAAAACCAGAGAGAGACAGATGGAAGGGAGGGATGGAGGGAGGAAGAAGGAAAATTACAGACCAATATTCCTCATGAATTTTAACACAAAAATACAATATATTACAACTGAGGAGGGTACAGGGATATCTCTGTGTTATTCTTACAACTGCATATGGCTCTCTAAGTATCTTAAAATAAAAAGTTGTTAAAAACCAGAGCAAAGGAGTGGGTGAATACAATCTTAGATTCCATCTGATATTATTAGTAGATTTCCAAAATTGATTTACAGATGACTGCAAGTTCATTTTGCTTTGATAGGATTTCTGAACAATTTACAACACCCTTTCAACGCTTAAAGAACCCTTAGGATCCCACCATTTTAAGACTAGGAAAGAGTGCGGTGAGTAATTGAAAACTAATATCAAATGCAAACTTGATGTTACTATTCCTTTTCATTATATCATTTATGGAACACTTCAATGTTAGCAAATATCTGAATCTGTAGCTAAGTAAAGTGCAATCTTTTGAAAAGGTATGATTTTGTAATAACCTTAGGAGTAAATCAACATAAATGACCTAAAACATAGTAACCCTCTCTCTTGCTTATTCATTTCATCTCTAACCTTGGCACCCTGCAGCCATTCCTGTCGACCTTATCATTCCCTTAACCCTCACAGAGCACAGGAATTCCATTAGGCAATGTGACCTTGGAACTCTCAATATGTGTCATTACTCTGCTGACAGAAATGATATGACACTGTGGGGTGCCTGGGTGATTCAGTGGGTTAAAGCCTCTGCCTTTGGCTCAGGTCATGATCTCAGGGTCCTGGGATCGAGCCCCGCATCGGGCTCTCTGCTCAGCGGGAAACCTGCTTCCCTCTTGCCCTCTGCCTGCCTCTCTGACTACTTGTGATCTCTTTCTGTCAAATAAACAAAATCTTTAAAAAAAAAAAAAAAAAGAGAAAGAGAGAGGGAGAGAAAGAAAGAAAATGATACGACACTGTGCTTCATAGCAAACTCTTCCCAACTGCTTCTCAAAGGTCCATCAGGGTACCTCTGTAAGTCCGCCCTCATTTGAGAGGGTATGAGGAAGAAATCACTGGGAAAGAAAGAGCAGAATTGGAACCACCGTCATCTCCACCATCCTACAAATGCCTTCCAGTGTGCTGAGCCAAATTAGTTAGGGGGCTTTTACGATGAACAAAAGAAGACTGAGAACAAAAGCAAATTTTTTTTTAGGAGAAAGCTAGGTCAGAAGTGGAAAGGGGTATTTGTTTTGTTCTTCGAGCAACGAAAAGGTTTTTTAAAAAGAACTTGGGAGAAAAGTGCTAGATGTAGCACAGTTTGGAGAAAGTAAAGACAGAAGAAGATGGAAAAGTTAGGCAGAGGTTGAAAAGTCCTGGTGGCAGACAGTTTGGAATCAGTGCTGTTAGGTGTGACCACATGCAAATATAGTAGTTGAAGTTAGTATCTAACCATCTTCAGAGATGAAAGGTCAGGGTCGTTCACCACAAATACAGTATAGTGAAGGGAAGACCACAAAGCATATTATGGTCAAGGTCAAGGTCAACTGGAGAAGGACCTGAGTCCATCATAGTCTCTTCGGGGAAAACTGCAAATTAATTTGTATTTAAATATAAAAACATTATAACATTGTATTAGATAAATATTACATATTATCATTTACATATGTATTTTAACGTATGTCGGTAGATGGCATTTGCTCTTCCTCTTGACTTTTACAGGAAGCTTTTTTATAATTTTCTTATGCGATAGCTTTAAAACATTGATCTAGTCAATACACATTTAGTGAGCCTTCTAGTGCTGTGGAGACTAGAACTGGAAGCACGGCCTCTGCCTGGCCATCCTCTTCCCCAGGGATACTGAGTGGGCAGCTGGAGTCACGTGGCCAGGATTGGGGTCCTCGTGCCATTGTGTCCGAGCCACGTGGAAGTTCACCTACTCTGTCAGCAATCCCGGTTTCTAAGCTTTACATTAGGAGTAGCTTCTCACTTGTTGACCTTAAACATGATTCTTGTTTTGAGGATCGAATGGGATAATGTATGTGCGTGATGGCCTCTGTTCTCTACAAGGAGAACATTATACACATTTCTGTATATAATGTATACATTTCTATACATTTCTGCATGATTGATGTGCTGGTTTATTCTCAGGAACCACGTCCTGTTTTCTTTATATCCTCAAACCCCACCTTAGAATCTGGCGCATTGTAAGTGTGGGTAGCAACTGTTGGAAAGCTCAGTGAATAATCTTCAGTGGCATGGGTCTTACATACCACTGAGGGGACAATAGATAACAAGGTTAGTAAATCGGTGAGTCGTATAGCATATTAGAAGTGATTAATGCCGTGGGAATAAAAATCAAAGTAGAGTAATGGGAACCACCGAGAGTCCTGAAGATAGGGAATGCAGTTTTTAAGGGGGCATCGCGATTGGTCTCATTGAAAAGATGGTAATTGAGAAGAGAGTTATAGGAAGTGAGGGTTTTAGTCATGTGAATATTTGGGGGAAGAAAACTAGGGGCAGAGGAAATAAGTAATTCCTTAGTTGGTAGAACTCTGCCTCTCTTGTTTGAGGAACATCGGAGAAGCCAGTGTGGCTGCAGTGGAGGGAGGCGGGGAGAGGAACAGAAACCGAGGTCAGAGAGACCACGGAGAGGGTGAGCCTTTGTAGGCATGGCTCTGAGTGTACTGGAGGCGAGCACTGGAGGGAGAAGAGCGACTTGATCTGACTCGTTTCAAAAGAATCACTCGAGCTGTTGCTTTGAGAATGGACAAAGGCAAAAAAGGGGGCAGTAATAGCAACAGAGAGATTGTTAAGAAGCTACTCTGTAGGGGCGCCTGGGCAGTGCCATTGATTAAGCAGCTGCCTTTGGCTCCGGTCATGATCTCGGGGTCCTGGGATGCAGCTCCCCACTCAGCAGGGCAGGGAGCCTGCTTGTTCCTTTCCCTCTGCCCCTCCTCCCACTTGAGTGTGTCCTCTCCCTCTCTGTCTCTCTCTCTCTCTGTCTCAAATAGATGAATAAAATCTTAAAAAGAAAGGAAGAAACCATTGTAGTCATCCAGAGGTGATGATAGTGTCTGTACTATGGTAGTAGAACTGGAGAAAGAGAAGTGGTGAGATTATGGGAATATTTTGAAGGTAGAGCCCATAGGATTTCCTGACACACTGAGTATGGGATGTGGAAGACAGAGGAGCATGCAAAATGACTCCAGGGTTTTTGCTGAGCAACTGGGAGGCTGGAGCTGCCAGCTGAGAAGAAGCCTCTTGGAGGGGGCAGCTTTGGAGAAAAGATCAGGAGTCAAGGTTGGGCACAGTAGCCATCCCAAGAGAGATGTTAAAGATACAGTCATATATATGAGTCGGGAATCCAGGAAGGAGATCGAGGCTAGAAATAATAATTTAGAAATTATTGAATACAGGTGGCATTTAAAGCCACGAGACTGGCTGAGATTATAGAGGGAGTGAGAATAGACAGAGAAGAGTCCAAGGAGGGAGCCTTGGAGCACTCCAGTGGTAGTTTAAAAGTTGAAAGAGGAGGAAGACGGGGCATCTGGGTGGCTCAGTCGGTTGAGCAGCCAGCTCTTGGTTTTGGCTCACGTCATGACCTCAGGGTTGTGAGATCGAGACTCCCCTCTCTGCCCCAACCTCATGCTCTGTACTCAGTGGGGAGTTTGCCTCAGACTCTCTTCCCTCTCCCTTCAGCTTGCTCATGTGCTCTCTCTCTCTCTCTCAAATAAATAAATAAAATCTTAAAAATAAGAAAAAAGAGGAAGACAAAGTCGACTGAGAAAGAGTGACCAGTAAAGCATTACAAAATCCAATACGTGGTCTATTGGAATCCAAGCGAAGAAGGCGTGTTACGGAAAAGAGAATGATGAACTTGTCAGTTGCTTAAATTTGTAAAGTAAGATAAAAACAAAGAATTGACCTTTGGGTTTAGCAATATAGAGGTAATCAGTGTTCCTTAAAAGAGCAGTTTTAGTGGTGCAGAAGAGTCAAACTTATGATAAGAGTGGGTTTAAGGGTAAACAGGGGCAGGAAATGAAGACAGTGATAGAAGTAATACTTTTTAAGATGTCTATCTGCACCAAGAGGGAGATAAACCATGAGAGACTCCTAATCATAGGAAACAAACTGAGGGTTGTTGGGGGGAGGGAGCAGAGGAATGAGGTAACTGGGTGATGGACATTAAGGAGGGCACATGATGTAATGACCACTCGGTGTTATATAAGAGGGATGAATCACTGACCTCTACCTCTGAAACCAATTGTATATTATATGTTAATTAATTGAATGTATATTAAAAAAAAAGAAATCTAGCTGCAGAGAAAAAGAGAGAAATGTGATGGTAATTGGCAGGACAAGTGGGGTCAAGAGAGGTTGTTTTTTGTTTTCGTTTTTGTTTTTAAGATGGAAAAAAAAAAAACAGCATTCTATGTGCCAACAAGAAGGATCCAGCTAGAATGGGAAAGTTGATGCAACAGGGAGGAAAATCATTTTTAGGAGGATGGGATCGATAGTATAAAACTGCAACCGTCAGACCTGGTGGCAAACAGGGGCATGGACTTTGTTTCATGGTGAAACTATCCAGATGGTTTTGTGCTTTTCTCCAGCCGTGTTCTTCAGCACAATGTAGCCTTGCAGTAGTTGGATCATTTAAATTAGCCAGTGTCATGGTTTTACCAAGTGAGATCGATATAAAGAGAGGGCAAGGGAGTCGCAGATGTTTACAAGGTGGGTTATGAAGGAAGAGAGTACATCATGGAAGTCGGGAACAGTAAAACGGTGGTGAGATCAATGGATTGGAGGATGAATGTGTTTAACCATCTGATACATTTGACACATCTTCTCCACTCCCACTTCCCCACCCTTGTTAACATGGTGGCTAAGAACACTGTCTGGATTAGAGTTCTAGCTGTCAAGTGTAAGATCTTGATTCTGTTGCACTTTAATTGTGTTTAGCCCTGTCCAAAACACATTGCCTCAATTGCTGTGGTTTCATTGTAAAAGTCTTGATATCCAGTAAGATGAATCCCCAAATCATTTTTCAACCTAAAGCAGAATACATTTTCAGGAAAAAAGGAAGTGAGAAAATTCATCACCAATTAAAGGAAATACAAGAGGATTCTTCAGATAGAAGGAAAATTACTCTGATAGTCACTCAGGTAGTGACTCTGAGATGTAGGGAGAAATAAAGAGCAAGAAAAGGACAAATACAAAGATATATAAGCATATATTGACTCTATAAAGTAATAACTTTCTCATAAAGGGCCATAAATAGAGAAAATTAAACTATATGACAACAATGGTGTACAAGTCAGAGGTAGATGAATGAGGTTTGGGAGTCCTAAGACTTTTGCATTGTTGTAGAAGAGAAGGTAGCAATGGTTGAAGATACCTGTTATAATCTTCAGAAAGGGGTTGACTATTGAGTAGATAAGAGAATATATACTTAATAAGCTAGGAGAAAGGAAATAAAAAATAATAAAAATATTCAATAGATCCAAAAGACCGTAAAAACTAAGATTAAAGAAGAAAGATAAAATGAGTGGAACAAATGGGAAAAGAAAGATAGCAGACCTGGTAGTAAGACAGCTCTCTATCAGTGAGAACAAAGGAGAAGTATCTCAAAATCGTACCCCAAAGAGAGAGTTAAGATTTCTTACGGCCCGAGTATCATCAAGAAATCCAGCTTATCACAGTGGCTTAAGTCTGGGCTTTGAATGAGTGACTAACTGGATGAATGTGCAAGTAGAGTTGTTTCGTTGTTGTCAGATAGATACTAAGGGAGCCCTTGGAATTGGCCCTGATACAGGCAGACACAGAAACACCGTCATGTCGGCATGGCTCCTCTCTCCACGAACACCCACTTGACCTAGATTCTCACTTCTCTTCTGAGACAGAGAAAACCCATGATAAGCACTTTTTCAGGGACCACTTTGTGAGTTGACTCAGACAGGCAAGCACATCTCATAACTGGGGGCCTTTTGTCTATTTCTTGGTTTTAGTTTAGCAGATTGCTACTGCTTCATGTAGTAGCAGCATAACCTTTTACTCCAAGATTTCTTAAGTAGAAACCAAAGAGGCTGTCATCCCTACCATCTCCCGACTTTTATAATGTCCTCCAGCTACCAACCGGCCTTCTTTCAGACCAAACAGTTCCAGTGGCTTTCATCCCAGAGGATCTTCAAAGAGGGCTCTGACCACCTGTTAGACTCCTGGAGAGGGGGACTTCTGGTTGATCCGAAAAGAGAGTCCTCTTGGTGATGGTAGATGGGATGAAGAAGAACAACTGTTTTGAGGAAAAAGTACTAAAGTAAATTCATTTCTGTCACCTAATTCGAGACGGTGCCGCAGTTTCAGTCAACCCCTAGAACGTTCTTCCAGGCACAGGCGGCCAAGCTCCAGACAGCAGAGCAGGATGGGGAGGGGCGGCACATGAGCGAGCAAGCACCAGAGCTGCTGACTCCCCCCCGGTCTTCCTCATCGGCCTCTTCTGATCTTTTCACCATAATACTAGTTTATTAGGTGCTTCCCATGTACTGGGCACTTTTGTGTCTAATCCTGATAACACCCCTAGCTTATGGTTTCGGCCACTGAATTGATTAAACAAACTGCCCAAGGCCAGACAGCTAGCAAATGGCAGAGGTGAGGTTCATAGCGGGGTCTACCCAACAGGATGAGTTCCTGTGATACCTCGCTCTGCTCTAAGGTTCTCTGGGAACCCAGAAAGTCATGGGATGACTTTAGGACTAATAAGGCACGACAGAAGGAAGGACCAGCAGGTAATGCTGCTACCTGATCAGGAGGAAGGAAGGCCATATTTGTTGAGTATATACTATGTTTTAGGCATAATACTAGGTATTTACCTTCTTGACTCACTTATTCCTGGCAGCAGCGTGGAAAAGGAGTTGTTGTAATCCTCATACGACATATGAGGAAACTGAGGCCCAGAGTAAGTGAGCAGTGTCCATGGTCACATAACTTGCAAGAAGTGAAGCTCTAGGTTTGAATCCCACAGACTTCAAAGATTTAGTGTTTTTGCTCTGTTTTAGACCCCTTCTTTTCGGAGACGTGTCCAGAAATTAATCAGAAGGGAGGGGAATGCGGTACAGGGGACTCAAGCAGGTGCGAGGTACGAAGACAATGTAGTATAGGGAGAAGTCTGAGATCGAAGGAGGGAGGCAGGGGAGGGCACTGGAGACTGGATTCTAGACCCGCTGATGCAGCCCCAGGCAGGACTCGGCCTCGCTAGCTTCCATTTATTCTTGTTAAAAAAAAAACAAAAACAAAAACAAAAAACGAGTTTTAATTAGGTGATCTCTACCAGCCTTTCCAGCCGTAGAGTTCTGTGTCTCTAAGTAGTAAGAGGGCACTAACAGCTCCTTCTCCAAGGAGCACGATCTGCTGATTTGGGGTCGTCCCCAGAGATGGTGGGGCTCCGGGCCCCCAGCACCAGACCTAGGGGTGCATTAAGTGACAGGCAGGACTGGGGCTCCCTCCTCGGCCGCCCTACAATTGTTAAGGGTCCGGAAACAGCCCGCCCCAGGCCCCCGCACGGGTGTAAAAAGAAAACTGAGCCCCGCGAGAGTGTGACAGTCACTTTTGGGGGCTCGGGTGGCCCGCCAGGCGAGGCCCTCCCAGCGCCGAGCACCGGGAACAGCAGGCTGGCGGCCCGCCCCGGGTGGGCGGCGGCGAGGGCGCCCGTGTAGGGACCCCGGCGGGTGGCGCTCGGGCCCGGCAGCAGCGAGAGGCGTAGCTCGGGCGCGGCGCGCCTAGGGGGCGGGGGCGAAGCTCCTGTGAACAAAGTCCAGGCCCCGCGGCCGCAGCGCCCGGCGCACCCCGCGGCTGGGACAGAGAGCGCGAGGTCCGAGGTGAGTCAGGCCCCGCGCTCCGGGGCCGCGGCGGGAAACCCTGGGGCTGCTGCGCGTCAGACCCGGACAGTGGGGCCTCCGCCCGACGCCCCTCCACCCGCGATCGTGTGCCCGGCTCGCACCCCTCGGTGGCGGGCTGTGGGGAAGCTGGTTGTACGCCCGAGCTGGGCCTGGTGCGCCCGGACCTGAGGCTGTTGGTTTCTCCCCAGGTTGAGATGGATCTCGAAGCGGGAAGGAACGGAACCGTCCCACGCCCCGGGAGAGCGGAGGGCGACTTTGAACTGGGCAGCAGCAGGTACCTCCCCAGCGGCCACCGCTTTCCGTTACACGCCCATCAGCGGGGCCACATTCGGCTTCGGAAACTGGAGCGAGTCTGTGGCTGCCTTTGTATAGGGGGCTTCTCTGGAAGGGTCTTGTCTAAGGTTCTGACTTTCCTCAAGGAGTGTCACGGAGGCTCCTTTTGGAACCTGCTTAGGAAGAAGGCGGCCTTTAAATGGGCCGCTTCCCCACCTGGTGCGGGGCGACTCGATGAATACCTGTGTTGGGTCACATTCCTTGCATTATATAACCCAGAACTTTTACAAATAACTTTCGTAAATATCACCCGAGTTCTTTGCCCTAGAGCGTCAGACAGACAACTGCTGTTGATGGTTGTGCTTCCAAAGGAGACCCGTGAGGCAAAAAAGCAGCAACAGCAACAAAAACCCTCCTCCCCCTGTTGATTCCTCTTCCTCCAGGGTTATCCCCTCCCCCCACCCCTTCCCCAGCACCGGGAAGATCCTTTCTCCCTTTGGGGCAGCGACGTGGGGAGGAGGACCGTGGGCAGCCTCATTCTTCGGTAACCTACTCTTCCAAATCACGGTTTGTTCAGATGCAAGGGGGAAAACCTCAGCCCTTCAATTGCTTGCTGGCTCTCTGAGGCCGACTGGTTCTCTGGGGCCCTCGTTAAGTGCACTTCACAGGCCTCACTTAGTAGGGGCAGAAACGGCCGGTCAGTGGTGTGTTGTCTTTGTTTCCTCTTTCAGTGGAGGAATCGTGAATCATTTTCGCCTTTAGCCTCAAATAGTTTCTGAGGTGGTTATGGTCTCTGAGTTCAAGCCAGGCCACCCAGAACTAATTGACCTGTGTCATCAAGTAATCACCCAGAGGGACAAATTCATCAGGTTGTGTAGTGTGTCCTCAAGCTGCAAGGGGCCTGATTGGCCAACCGAAAATATGCCTACCTGATGTTTAAAGAATCATTTTAGCCTGTTAACTTCTTCCTACAGTGGTATTGCTCGATTCCTTCTAAGGATCATGGTATTCATTCATAGAAAATTTAGTTTGCCAAATAGAATTAGAAAACAGATGGATGGTATTATTTCTACCAGAGGGGGGGAAAATGTGGTTTTCATCAGCTGGCAATATAGGCTAGGATTGACGGTGAATCTATAAATAGATGGCATTTTTATGAAGGCTATTTATGTACTGCACTGGCTGAACATTTGATGAGTGCACAAAGGAGCTCTCCCTGCAAAAGACGCAGTAATCCTCCGGAACTCAAGGGAGTTTTCAGAAGTGAAACACAAGAAAACAGTTCAGGAGAGAAATACGGAAAGTTATTAGTAAGGTAATACCATAAAATTAAGAAAGTACATGTTGAGACCAATTTTTATTAAAAAAAAAAATCAGACCAAAGCTTATTCATCCCAAGGAAGTCAAGCTCCTTTCAGTTATTTAGGGCAAATGGCAAACTGTGTACTAGTTCCAATCATCCTGCTATATTGCCTATGGTGCCTTCTTTTGAACATATTTAGTGGCAGATGTCTGTCTGATTTTAACAAATGTTCTAAATAATTTGGGATCAAGTCTTAGTAGCAAAATTTATCACCTTCTTAAATTAAGTAATTAACAAATCAAGCTAAATAAATGCATTTCTATTAAAGAATCTCCATCCTCATGCAGTTTACGTTATTGTTGGGAGGACAGACATAAAGAATACTTGTGCAAAGTAAGTAAGCTACAGCAATTAGAAGGTAATGAGTGCTATGGAAAATGTTAATCAAGGCCAGGGAATTTGGGAGTGCAAGGAGGAAGTCATTTGCAATTTTAAATAGGGTGGTTAAGCTAGATCTTATTGGGAAGACAGTATTTGAGGAAAGACTGGAAAGACTTGGAGGAAGGTGGTGTACAGGTGTCTGAGGGGACAGCGTTCCTGGCAGAGGTATCTGATAGTATAAAGACCTTGCTATGGGAACGTGTTCTGTGGGTTCAAAGAACAGCAACAACAGAGAGGCCGGTGTGGCTTGAAGCAAAGCAAACAAGGAATAGGAGTAAGAAATCTGGTGAGAGGATGCCCAGGTGGCTCAGATGGTTAAGCATCTGCCTTTGGCTTAGGTCATGATCTCAGGGTCCTGGAATTGGTCCCGCATCAGGCTCCTGGCGTATCGGGAAGTCTGCTTCTCTCTCTTCCCCTGCCTCTCACCCTGCTCATGCTCACTCTCTGTATCTCTCTGCCTCAAATGGATAAGTAAAATCTTTTTTAAAAAAAGAAATGTGATCAGAGAGGTAACAAGGAGATCATATAGGGGCCCAAAACCCAGTATAAGAATTTTGATTTTTTCCTTTTACTCTGAGAAAAATGGGAGCCATTGTAAGTTTTTTGAGCATAAGAGTAGCATGATATGACTTGAGCTTGGCAATGATTATTTCCATGCTGTGTTGAGGGCAGACTGAAGTTGGCATAATTAAAAGTTGAGAAACTAGGCATGAGTGCTCCTGGGCTATTGGGTTAGCAGTAAAAGTAATGAGAAGTGGTTGAATTCTAGTTGTATTGTGAATGGATAGCCAACAGGATTTCCTGACACCACTCCCTCTCATCCTTCGGAAGAGTAGACTTTACTCTGTTTTTAGATCAATAAGTATTTTTTAGCAACAGAAGAATTTAATTATTGGGCAGATACTAACCTATGTATTTTCTTTCTGTGTATGAGCTCTTCAAGGCAGGTAACGATTTCTCATTCATCCAGATATCCGTATAGTACCTTGGACAGTTACCTTTGCATTTGGTGATTGCCTTGCAGGGTTTGTTCAACTAGTTAATTTGGAAACTTTGTGGATATCACTATTTTATATTTGAAAAAATAGATGTGATAGCTACTCAGGTTTATATTCAATTGACTGTGAAACATTTGGTAACAGTTTTAAATTCAAACAATTGTATATATTTTTTACAGCAACCAAGGCAAGAAAAAAAAGAAGAGAACGAACCTGATTGGACCATTAACTTTGGTAAGCTGTGAAATATTAAATATCAGTAATTCTTGTTTTCATTCAAATATGGAGTCTTGAATCAATAGATATGGAACCTTTATGATTGTCCTAGGTTGGCTTCTTGTAGTTAATAGACCACATTCTCAAGGTAGATGATAATAGGGGGAAGGACAGACTGGCTATGAGACAGAGCAGATCTAGGACGTGTGTTCATAGCACCTCACAAACTAACTGATTTCAGGAAAATGCGTCTCTGCATTTGTTTCTCTCTCACACACACATCCCACCACCACCACCACCGCTATCACACATGCACCCTCACCAAATTTTGCTTACAATAAGCTTGCATATAAAGAAAGCAATTGTTAAGTACAGAAATTTAGAGATAAGGAAGAAATCTATGTTCACATTTGACTTCCAAGAAAATTGATTACATATGCAGTAACTTTTAGAGATTCTGGTTATGTTTAACACAATTGTCAGTGGCTTTCTGCTGGTACAAGGCAAGCCAACATATTTTTGGAAGAAGTCTAATCTTTCTTCATTTGTAATATGTCTCAGAGTGGAGGGCCAAGAAAGTGTTTCCCATTTTGAGTAAGTATGATGGGTTTCAAACTCTGACCCCTTATTCCAGAGCAAAGAAGATGGTATTAAGTGGCATGTCAGCTGAAACCTCCAGCTTAGTAAGTAAATGGATGAAAAGACACAAACATCCTCAGTCTCAAACATTGGTGCACATTTCTCATGTCACCACAAAGCCCCTATTCATTCTCTTCTCCCTTATTGTTGTAGTGTTTTTATTTTTAAAAATGCAGCGCCTTAGAGAATAAATTGCTTGTAAAGCTAAATCTGGTTTTAATGTACATGTGTGAAATCTGCCTCCTACAGCAAATAAAACACCACAAACTTTTAGGCAAAAGCTTAGTAAATTTAATTTAAGCTTAGAAGTTAAAACGTAAATTAAATTGAAATATAATCTTTTGTGCCTCTGAATAGATGCTTTTTTTTGTCCTGAGAGAGGTTTAGGACAAAACTCTTTCTAACAAGAATTAGAAATTCATTGTTGGTTGAAAATCACTTAAATTTAAGTTTGCTGTTGCTGTAAAATGCTTATAATTTTAAATTTAAGCTTAGAGACAGTGAAATTTTATTTGAATAGCATGAAAAGCATTTAAAATGATCCTCAATTTTATGTAAATGTCCACTAAAGAGAACATGACATGATGACCAGATCCTGTGCTTGTAACTGTGGCCAAGAGACCCAAGTGCTCTATGTCCCTTCCTCAGAGCCACTAAAATGAACCTTAGAAACACTAGTCCCTTTTCTAGCAATTTTAGAGATACTTCTCCATTTGCTCTTGGCTTTACCTGCTCCCCTTGCTCTGCCCCAAGCTCCACGTGGCTTCTGACCCTTTGTCTCTTTCGGCACTCTTGCTTGCCCTGTGTTTGATGATGGAATTTGGCTTCCCCATACTGAACTTCTGGAACTCTGTGAGAACAGTTGGCACACCCCTCCTCCCCACCAAGCAAGTCTGACCTCAGACTGCCCTGACCTGTTGACCCTGTTTGACTCAGCTTCAGCTCTCAAAGACCCCACTCTGCCAAGCCTGACTCATGACTCATTCTCCCCATGACTGTGTCTTGTCCCCAAAAGGGGGCAGGGTGAGAAAACGAGGTGACTCAGTTGATTAAGCATCTGCCTTCAACTCAGGTCATGATCTCGGGGTCCTGGGATCAAGCCCTGTGTCAGGCTCCCTGCTCAGTTGGGGAGTCTATTTCTCCCTGTCCCTCTCTCCTCTCCCCCAGCTCGTGCTCCCTCTCTCCCTCTCAAATAAATAAAAAAAATCTTTAAAAAATAATTAAACGAAAAGGAACAGAGGGAAGGTATAGAAATGGAAATGTAAGAGAAGATAGATGTAATCTAGAAGGCAGAGGAAGAGAGAAGATGACAGAGAGAGCCATAGAATGATAGTAAAAAAAAACAAAAAAAAACAGAAGAAAACATGAGAAATCAGAGGGGGCTAAAAAGACAACGAGGGACAAAGCCTTTGAAGTACTGTGACATTGATTGGCTGGCTAGTTCTTGGGCATCGTATATGTCACTGTAACAACCGGCCCCCGCCTTCTAAGTGATACTACTAAGTATACCGTACAGTGATAGTTCAAAGTCTAGGATGGTTGGTGTGGCCCACCAGGCCTTTTTTACCTCTTTCTAATGTCAGCTCCCACACTGTGCACTCCAGGATTTCCCCTGCAGGGAGTTCCCAGAGCACTGCATGCAGTTTCTAGGTACCTTGCTATTCTAAGCATAAAGACCCCCAATTCATCTGTACCCCCCAATTCTTTTTCTGCAAATTCTCCCTTATCCTTCCAGATTCTGCAAGGATCATCGTCTTCTTAAGCAGGACTTCCCTAAAGTACACACATAGGCACTCCATAATGCTTTTTCATTTCACTTCTGAGCTGCTTTCTTTTTTTTTTTTAAGATTTTATTTATTTATTTGACAGAGAGAGATCACAAGTAGGCAGAGAGAGGGGTGGAAGCAGGCTCCCTGCCGAGCAGAGAGCCCAATGCGGGGCTTGATGCCAGGACCCAGAGATCATGACCTGAGCCGAAGGCAGAGGCCACCCAGGTGCCCTCAGCTGCCTTTTAAAAAGCTAACTGAAACCTCTTAAAGGGAACTTATCCATAAGACTCAGGGGATCCGTTTCCTTCCTATTTGTAATTCTCTTTCTGAAATATTTTGAATATTGTCTTAAAGGATGCGATGGTGTGTATGCATGTGTATGTACTTGGTTTTTATGCCTAGCTGTTTTTAACTCAGTACATAAGGAGCTCTGGAAGATCAAACCATATTTCTTAATGGAACTAAACTTTTATCCTTCTGATTATATTGTAATCATTCAACCAGAGAGACTACTGATGAAACAAAATCAGATGATTTCTTCACAGGTTATAAAATAAAGAATCTTAAAATTAATCTGTCAATAATTTGGATGGAAATCCTCCTTCTTCCCTATTACATTTTTCTGCAATTACTGACTTTCAGTGAAGTACTGACCTTAAATAATAGTACTGACCTTAGAGACGCCTGGGTAGCTCAGTTGGCGAAGTGTCTGACTCTTGGTTTTGGCTCAGGTCATGATCTCAGGGTCCTGGGATTGAGCCCGGCAAAGGGCTCCTGCAGGGCTCTGAACTCAGCGGGGAGTTTGCTTAAGGATTCCCTTGCTCTCCCTCTACCCTGCTCCCCCACCCCTACTCACTCTCACATGCTCTCTCTCTCAAATAATAAATAAATAAATAAATAAATAAATAAATAAATAAATAAATAAATAAGTGTGTATATATTCATCTATATATATATATTCATCATATATATATATTCATCATATATGATTCATCATATATATATATATATAAAAGTTCTGACCTTAAATAAAAATCCAAAGAACATATAGTTGCAGAGAAAGAAAAATTCTTTTTTATAAAATATTCTTTTATTTCCTTTCTTTCTATTTTGTAGTTTCGATATTCTGACTGGCAGGATAAATTATTGATGTCCCTGGGCACCATCATGGCCATAGCTCATGGAGCAGGCCTCCCCCTCATGATGATAGTATTTGGACAAATGACCGACAAATTTGTGGATACTGCAGGAAACTTCTCCTTTCCAGGTAAGTATTTGTCTGTTTTTTTTAAAGAACATACATCGTACCCCTTTAACTGGAGGAAAGACCAGAGGTTGCTTTCGCTCTTTTTTATCCACTTGTTTCATGGTTTGCACTTCTGACTGACTCCAGATATCACTGAGGAAGTTATAAAATTCTCAGAAAAGTCCTCGAATACTCATTTAAATTTCAACAACTAGATCTATTCTGTTTGACTCTTAATACAGAATAAGGAGATGTACAGAAAGCTTTGCATCTAAATAAAGCAGGGAAATCCCTCTCCTTGAGGACAGCGGAACTATCATCTGAATATACCTGTGCGATGTCCATCCCTTTGGCGATTATGGACCCGTTCCAGAATACTTCAGTTAGTGTGGCCGTACTTCTTAGCTTTCCTCAGCTTGTAAACCTGTTGCTGGTTTTCTTTTTCTTTTCTCTCACTTCACCCTTTTTGTTAAGATTCTATCCATCTTCCATGTCCAAGTTGTGGATCAACCAGGTTGACTGGACCTTGATCTAACACTTCACTAGTGAGTGGTTTCAGTGTGAGAATGATGTGTTTTGAAACTCACACAGAGGAGTGTAATTACCGAAGAGCCGAAGGAGTCCCGTAAGTTAATGTCATCCATAAGAGGGACTGTGGAACAGCACTGCCGTCAGGTTCCAGTGGACAGAGTTATTTTCATAGTAGCCAGATTCAACACAGATCGTGAAGTCTTGATGCTTTCTACCAAGCCTGATGGCTCAGTTCCCCCCAAGAGACCTTGTGGGCGCTAGGCTGGAGGTTGAGTGAAGCTTTATTGGCACACAGATGAACCTGATAAAGGAAAGGCAGCTTACATAGCAAAGAAAAAGTGGACTCAGTCATTTAGATCAGTTGGAGTTTTCAGGGTTTGCTGATTCAGAACTCTGTATTCGGTTAGCATTGCAGAACTTAGGTGTTATTACCTAAGAGAATAGGATTGCTTGATTTATACAAAAAGATCTGTTTCCATAAACATTAACATCTTTTAGAACTCTAGTAAAAGGGTCTTTTTAACTTTTATTTTTATTAAAGATTTTATATATTTGCCAGAGAGAGAGAGAGTGCACACAAGCAGGGAGAGAGGCTGGGATCCCAGAGGGGACCCTGGGATCATGACCTGAGCCAAAGGCAGATGCTTACCTGAGCCACCCAGGCGCCCCTAAAGAATAGACTTTAAATAAATATCATCTGTACGAGATGAGCAAGTGAGCTCTGCTAAGGCTAAGTACAGCTAAGTATCTGATCCTCTCTCAACTTGCATGATTTTGCTAAACTCTAGAACTCTCAACATATCATCGAGCTCTCTGGATTTAGACTGAGTAGGAAATTTAAAGATTTCACTTGCCCCAAAGTAGTATGACAGTATTATCTTTACAAACTACTAAAGAGTGGACATTGGAAATTAACCACATTTGAGGGACTTCCCATCACAAACCCTCTAAGGTCAGATGTGGCTGTGGAAGACCAACGGTCATTTCATCTGGAGGCTACAGACAGTAAGTTGGCAACTCTGGGGAGTTGATCACCCTGGCAATCACAGGTTTGTAAGTGACTTGCTCATGCCATTCTCCTGAGAGACCTTGAATCTGGCCCTGGGCACAGTACTGGGCACACATCTGCCATGCCCAGCTTCAAAGCTATTTGGTTGCATAATTAGAAACAAGTAAAAAACAAACAAAATGTCCCAAATAAGAAAGTTGTGGAGTTATTCAGCTGCTAGTGAAAACAGGACTAATAAAACTGGTCCAAACGCTATTCATCTGTGCTAAGTGTGTGGCATTATTTTAACCTCATTTAAAAAAATTTAAAAAAAATTAATTGACATAAAATACATAACAAACTACCATCTTAACCATTTTTAAGTGTACAGTTCAGTCGTGTCACGTATATTCACACCATTGTACAATCCAT
>CM053614.1:64386322-64401675 GCA_028646535.1 Procyon lotor | reverse complement strand
GTTAAACCTAAAAAAAAAAAAAAAAAAGGTTTTTGTTTTTGTTAGAGACACACTATTTTATATGACATTTTCCCCAGTCTCATTTTATGGGCATTTGTATTTTTTCCTAATTTTAGGAAGCCAAAATTAAATTTTACACACTTTCTGTATCTAGCATGGACAGGTAGATTTAATTTAAACCGATGTAAACAAAAATCGTAAGTTAACAGACCCATTGTAGACATTTGTGCCTTTGTATCAAATCCTAGAAGCCAGAAATAGGAATTTTAATTACTGTTCGGAAATGTAATAGAATGAGCACTATTCAGGAGGAGATTAAATACTAAAATTTAGGAATAATAAGAGGAATAGCAATCACCAGGTTTTGCCCGCTGTGTACCAGCACTGTGGTAACTACTCTCTGTAATTCTCTCTCAGTATCAGAATTATCTTGTAAGGTAGGCATCATTAACTCTGTTTTACAGATAATGTAACTAAAATGAGTAAGAACCCTGCACAAGGTGACCACTTTAGAACGTTGTGCCCTGGCTTGACAGTGGAAAATCAGCCTGACCAAAAAAAAAAAAACAAACAAAAAAGAAAACAGAAAAAACAAAGGCCCAAGTTTAATACAAGAATGTGGAAAATTCTGGTGCTCACCCAATGGGGCAATAGAAGAAGGTTTTTGCTTTCTCTAGGGAAGAGAAATTGAGCTGTGTAAATAATCTATTGTAAGCATCCTGAGACGTATTTATGTTTTAGTGCCATTCTCATTTGGTTTGGTTTCTCTTCTCCCACCTGAACCTTGGCTCATGATGCTGTCCATGAAGGTGATGGCAAAGCTCTCCCGTATCCCAGGAGAGGAGTTCAATCCTGGAACAGCTACCGGAACCTGAGTTAGACTGGTAGGGACCAACGGAGATGAGTCCAGGCCAGCAAAGAGAAGGCTCAGAGGGGTTCTAGTCCTGGCTAATTCTGAACTGGTTCAGTTGCCAGGAAGCTACGTTTCAGCAGGGTTTCTAACTTGGGTTGGCTTTGTTCCTTAAACCTCCCACTACATAGGAGGCGAATATGACTCTGATTATGGATTGTTTTCTTGTTACAACATTTTCCCCTCGTTTTCTGGTAGGTATGAGAAACATCTAGAAAATGCCAAAAGGATTGGAATTAAAAAAGCTATTTCAGCAAACATTTCCATGGGCATCGCCTTCCTGTTAATATACGCATCATACGCGCTGGCCTTCTGGTATGGATCCACTTTGGTTATATCCAAAGAATATACTATTGGAAATGCAATGACAGTAAGTAGTTTTCCTCATATTTATGAAGAAACCAGAAATATTGTTTATCCATCTACCTTGTGTTTTCTTTCATACTCCTTTGCGAAGAATGAGCCTGATTATAGGCTTTCTTCTTTTGGAGAATCTTTGCTCTGTCCCATGAGCACAGCTGGCTTTCTAGAATACTCAAGGCACAATTATGAGTTGGGGGCAAAAAAGGTAGCACGTAGTTGGACCCCTTGAGAAGCTTTACAACATATAAAAGAAAGTAATAATTGAATAGATCTATGAATGAACAAATATGGATTGGAGGCATCCTCTTTCTGCCATTGAGTTTTATAACACAAGAAAGTAAACATTATTATAGATAGGACATAGTGTGCGAGAACACGAAGTTTATATAAAACATCAGCTATCCAAAATATAAGATGGAAAGTTGTTTTATTCTGTTTTTTAGAATGAACATAGGATTATTTTATGATTCAGAAAATAGCATATACTAGTTATATAAAGGATTAGAATACAGAATTTTTAAAATTGCAAATTACTTAGAATCTAATCATCCATATATACTTAATAACAACTTTGGGTGTGGATCTCCTAGATCATTATATATAAGTTTTTTTTTTTCTTTGAAAACTGGGATTATATTTTGCATATCTTTTTATAACATTTTTTAAAGGTTTATTTATTTTAGAGAGAGCATAGGAAGGGGCAGAGGGAGAGGGAGAGGGAGAGAATCCTCAAGCAGACTCCCTGCTAAGTGCCGAGCGTGACATGGGGCTTGATCCCGAGTCCCCAACATCGTGACCTGAGCCGAAATCAAAGGTAGCCACTTAACTAACTGAGCTACCAGGCACTCCTACAACCTTTTTTATAAACCAGCAATATTTTGTGACCATCTTTACATGTCAGTGATGATCGAAACAACATGAAATCGCTCAAAGAGCCATCTTCTAAAACCTACACTCCCCTATGTTTCTAAGCAGAGGATACAGATCCTGATTTGGCTCTTTGGTGACGGATGAGGACCATTATGAAAATTAATCATTTCAAGATGTTTTTTGGAATGGTATCTTCAGATTCCATTAGGTGTTGAGGGCTATTTGCTAGATGAGCTTTTATAATTGTGGAGTGGATTTTTCCTTCCTTTTCATTTTTTGGGGTGTTGATTTTTTCTCATTTTGGTCTCCTTTCTGGTGGTCAGCTCGGAAGCTCTCCACCTTCTCTCCTTCCCCATTTGCTAAATTTTGTAAAGAAGCGAGAGAAAATCCTGACTCCTCCCTCTGGCCCAGTCTCCACATTCGTACCATGTGGACAGTGATGTCTCCCCTGCATGGTGGGAGAGCAGGGTGGGGGTGGGGTGGGGGGGTGGGGGAGTGGGGGTGGGCAGGATGATAGGGTGGAGAGGACACTGCAGGGAACCTCGCCACACCCTCTGCATAAAGGAGAAGAGCTCTGGTGCGCGACCTTTATAACATCTACGTTGGTAGAGATTTTTTTTTTTTTGCTTCCTTACTGGTTCTTATCTGTATTGCAGACAGTGGATAGATATTTGCAGGATATTTGAAATCTGGGTCTGTGAAGTGTTTTTTAACTGTCTTCAGAGAAAAGTCAAGCCATATGTAGAAGTTTCATCATGCCTGGAGAGAAAGGAGTAATTTCTCTACATTCATGTTTTCCTCAGTTAAATTTTGCTAATCCTACGCATTCCTGAAGCTATATTCTTGGCTTTTCTACTGTAAAGAGAAATGTGTTAATTTCTGTTTGCCATAGTATAGAATGATTGTGTTGAAAGGAATTATTAATCACTGCACACAAGTAGTGATTTATAATGTGTGAACCGTTACTTTTAATATAAAAAAGGTTATGAAATATGTATGTAAAACGTTATTTTTTTAGGGACATTCCACAGGCCCCAAATCTACTGTGTTTCTTCCTGAGTGTTTGGTGTGATTCCATACATAGGTAGAGAAAGTCATAACAATTTGAATGACAATACTGATGGGCAATGTTTCCCTCTAGTGGCCATTGGCCTCAGAGGCAAGGAACGAGGGCTGAAAAACCTTTCTGACTCTAAGTTCAGGAGAGCACCAGATAGCTCGGCCAGCAAGACAAAGAAGGGTTTTTGAGGTCAAAGAAGCCCACTGTGCAACGAAATGTTATATTAACTTCATAATTTTTGCCCTTTTGCTAAAAAATAGATTTAAAGGGATAAACCTAAACTTAACCCTTCACGTAGTGGGTGTTTCAGAGTCGTATTTGAGATAAGAACGGGCAGCAGAATGGCGTTTGTAACTGTTCCCATTGTTCTTTTGCTCAGGTCTTTTTTTCAATCCTGGTTGGAGCCTTCAGTGTTGGACAGGCTGCTCCATGCATTGACGCTTTTGCCAACGCGAGGGGAGCAGCCTATGCGATCTTCAACATCATTGATAGCGTGAGTCATTTATTCTTTCCATGTCAAAAAATTCTTTGAGGCTCGCATAACCTAACTCTGGCTTTAGGGGGAAAATCGTGTGAAAATCAATAATGTGAAAATAGGGGACCTCTTCTTAGTAATGAGTGAAACAAAGTGCCTCTTATTAATGTTTTTAAAAGTTCATCTTGAAATAATAGAACCCTGATCTCATTTTGGAAAAGTACCTTTGCACCAATGTGTGCTTCCTAGAGTTCGGAGTAAGATGTTTGCTCTTCTGAATTTTTCTCCTTTGCTCTTCCATGCTGTAGCTAGGCTAGGAATATGATGATTTCTATACACAGAATGAGTCAATGGAAAAATTATTGGTGGTACCCATAACGACGATATATTTTGCTATGGGTTGCCCCCTTGGAAGAAAAAAATCATTGCATGATTCATATGACGTTGAATCATCTATGCTGAATGCATGCAGCAAAATAAAGAATATCATATTCACATGTTGAAGCATGTCACTGCATTTACATAGATAAAATGCAGAATAGGTGCCTGAAATGTGGTCATGTGATCCAAGCAGATCCTCCTGTCTCATTGTCCCAAGACAGGAGAACATTGCTCAGCGTCTGAATATATTTACAGTTTACATTGCTCCTAAATGACTTGGCCTTTACCACGTCTTCATAACCCAAATCCATTCCATTTGCTGTTTAAGAATAAGCTCAGTTTCACTAAATGCTGAAATATCTGGCTATATCAATTCTAATATGTCTTGTTATCTCACTTGTAAAAGCACGCATATGTGACCACCTAGAAAATGTATGGGGATAGGCCAAAAACTTAAAGTGAGGTATTATAAGAAATGAAATTAATACACCCCTATGTACTTTTCAGAAAATGTTTTCTCCCAAGGAATATTTCCTCACACACATGCGCACACACATACACACACACAGTCTACAGCTAGGTTCTATCTCTGGGGAAGGCAGTTCTGCCATGCCAACGCCTCTTTTTGGAATTTGCTTAATCATATTCCTTAAAAGTGCATTTGTTTTCCTATGATGGAATAGTCATTGAGTTTTGTTTTATTTAGAATCCTAAAATTGACAGTTTTTCAGAGAGAGGACACAAACCCGACAGCATCAAAGGGAACTTGGAGTTCAGTGATGTTCATTTTTCTTATCCAGCTCGACCTAATGTCAAGGTACTGTAAGTGATATTTATAAGAATTCCTAACTCAGATTAATTGATTAGTCATCATAAAGAACCTACAGTCTCTGTTATCCTGGTATTTATATACTTTTTCCTTTTGGAGTTTTATTCCCTTATGTGATACTTTTTTCAAAATTCAAACTGAATCACATTAGTTCCCTTTTAGGATTTCGTTGTGATGTGGGTTCTTCTCTCTTCCCTCACAGATCTTGAAGGGCCTCAACCTGAGGGTGGAGAGCGGGCAGACGGTGGCGCTGGTCGGGAACAGTGGCTGTGGGAAAAGCACCACGGTGCAGCTGATGCAGAGGCTCTATGACCCTGATGAGGGTAGGGTAAGTGGGAAGAACCAAGTTCTCACAGTGGCCAGCTGGGTACCAATTAGCCCTTCCAAAGCGTTTTCAGTAGCAAATTTGCATGTGAATCCAATTCTCGTGAAAAGGCTATAGAACTGCAATACATCTAGATAATGCATTCAAACCCTGGTTTAGAAAAATACTCAAGATGATAAAAGCCAAAGAAGCTAGACAACACTCTCTTCTGTTCTACGTCAGCATTTCATAACTCACTAACTCATCTGGAAAACAGTCATCCAGGCCACTGAGGCTGTTATTTTCAAGGAATTATTGGGTTTGGTCAAAAATATTCCACATAAAAAAAAAAAATGCCACATAGCAATTTTCGAGAATCTCATACTCAAGGTCACAAGAAATCTCAAGATGATAATTAAATTCATGAGAGACAGCTGAGTTTTCTTAAATGTTGAGATATCTGAAGGGGAAATTGGAATAGTCTCTACAAAAACCTCTGGGGACTTGTGAGACATTAAGAGTCTGAAGTATATATTTTTCCTTTCAAAAACTTTCTTATGAGCTGCCTAGGTGGCTCAGTTAAGCATCTGAATCTTGATCTCAGGGTTTTGAGATGGAGCCCCACATTGGGCTCCACACTAGGCACATGGTCTACTTAAAAAATAAATAAATAAGATTAAAAAAATTTTTCTTATAAATTGAAACTTTAAAGTTGCAAGCAGGAAACATACAGTCTTCACCCAGATTTACTAATTGTTTACATTTTGACCCATTTACTTTATTGTCTTCTCTCTCTCCACATATATAATAAACACACTTGCACATACACACAAAGGCATATTTTTTTTCCTCAACCTTTGAGACTAAATTAAGGACATCATGTCCCTTAACCCTTACATACTGCAAAATACATTTTTTGGGAAGAAGGACATTCTCTTACATAACCACAAAACAATTATCAAAACCAGTAAACTTAATTTTAATACAGTACCAGCCCACAGTATAGATTCAGATTTCCTCAGCTGTACCAACTTTAGGATATTGAGTTTACCTGATACTAAAATGTATTATAATTCAACAATTATGAAAACAGAAGATTACAAGTTACAAAGAAAAAAAAACATTAAAAGGCATTGAGATAGAATAGAGATTTCTGGAATGAATACAGAGTTCCAGGGTACATGAATTATTTATTTAAATAACTTGATAAAATACACATTTTGGAAAAATCCGATAGTATTAGGGGGGAATATAATCCTATTCCCATTTACTAAAGCAAACTCTAGGTTGGTTCAAGTGTAAACATTTTTCTTTATTTTTTAAAAAAGAACCTAGTAAAATACTAACTATTACAAATATGCATTTGAAAATATCTATTTTTAAAGTTATTATTGGAGTAGGAGGGCCTGGCTGACTCAGCCGGTGGAACTTGTGACTCTTGATCTTGAGGTTGTGAGTTCAAGCCCCACACTGGGCATAGAGCCCAGCTAAAATTTAATAAAAAAGTTTTTTAATGTTGGCTAATTGAATTTAAATTATAAAGAAAATTTTTCTTAGAACACTGAAAAAATAAAATAAAAATTTTTAAAAATGAAGAAAATTTTAAAAAGGAAAAAAAAATTATTGGAGTAATATATTTTTTAAAAATATACATATGAACAGGGAAAAAAGTCTTCAGAAATTCTCTAACTCAGAGATATGCACTATTCACATCATGAGTTAGCTATTTTCTTACTAAAATATTAAAAGATATGTCCAGTGGTATAATTCATTTATTTAATTTTTCCTTAAACTTCTCTTTAATTAAACATAGTAAAGCTACTATAATAGAATATGAGCATGAAAATCTTTTGAGAATAAATATGCATCTGTAAAATTTTTCAAGAAATGTTCAGCCTCAGGGCGCCTGGGTGGCTCAGTGGGTTAAAGCCTCTACCTTCAGCTCAGGTCATGGTCTCAGGGTCCTGGGATCGAGCCCCGCATCGGGCTCTCTGCTCAGCGGGGAGCCTGCTTCCCCCTCTCTCTTGCCTCTCTGCCTACTTGTGATCTCTCTCCTCTCTGTCAAAGAAATAAATAAAATCTTTAAAAAAAAAAAAAGAAAGAAATGTTTAGCCTCATTTATAAATATACACAGAGCCAAACAATATAAGGCACCAGTTTGCACTTATTAATTAGAAAGAAACAAATTAAAATGATAAAACCCAGAGCTGGTAAATTGCAAAATAGAAGATACATTTATATATTTTTGCTGACACTATAAATTGTTAAACTCTTTTTAGAGTGTTGTTTATTCAACCTTTATCCAGCAAATAATAAAGGCCCAACATACCCGAGTCATTGTACAGGTAAGCAATTGTTATCAGAGAAATAAAAAGAAATCCTACTCTTCAACCTGGTTAACTCTCCACTTCTACAACGATTGTCTTTCTGTGTTCTTTGAAAGAAGTCAAATACCTAGCAGGTGGGAAATGCTAAAGTAAATTATATATTCCATCTAGTAAAACATCATTATGCCATCAAAATGAAATGTAGACTATGTAGGTAAATGGATACTTTTATTCAAATTTAAATAGTGATAAGCAAAAACTAACAGTATGCCAAAATATATAACTTTGTGTCACTTATGGAGAATAATCCAGCCATGAAAAAACTATGTGTAAGATCATAAATATGCTTTTTATTTTTATTCTTGCTCATTGCTGTTTGCTTCTAATTCTCATTTCTAACCATTTGTAGCCATGAAAATAAGTTAAAGTTAAATGGTAAATGGTAGCCAAGACTTTTTGTATCCAATTAAAGAGTCTTGATGCTTTAGACATCAGATGGTTTAAAATATTGAATGGAAATATTTCTTTCTTCCAGATTAACATTGATGGGCAGGATATTAGGACCTTTAATGTAAGATATCTCAGGGAAATAATTGGAGTGGTGAGTCAGGAACCTGTGCTCTTTTCTACCACAATTGCTGAAAATATTCGTTACGGCCGTGGAAATGTCACCATGGATGAGATAAAGAAAGCTGTCAAAGAGGCCAATGCCTATGACTTTATCATGAAACTACCACAGGTAAAGACTCTGTTAACGTACTTGCCCTTGAAATTCGAATTTGACTTTGTGCGAGCAAGTTCTTTCTTCCAAGTTTAGGCTATGAATGTTTAAGATGCAAGGTTGTTCAACCTTTCTTAGGCAAGTCCCTTGCATTATTGCAGTTGGAGGTAGAAGCAGTATGGCCTGGTACAGGAATCCCATAAAATTTTATACAGAGTATATGGTACTGGTTTTTTAGAATTCAGTACTCACTGATTTTTTTATGATTTAGGACTCATTACCACAGTCCACGTTGCCTTCATGAATTTCTAGACTCCATGGCTTTTTCTATTTAGACTACATGAGTTCCTCCATGTTTTCTGTGCTGTAGAAATTCGACACCCTGGTTGGAGACAGAGGGGCCCAACTGAGTGGTGGACAGAAGCAGAGGATCGCCATCGCTCGGGCCCTGGTTCGCAACCCCAAGATCCTCCTGCTGGATGAGGCCACGTCAGCCCTGGACACTGAAAGTGAAGCAGAGGTTCAGGCGGCCCTGGATAAGGTCTGTCAACCCAAAACACCCAAAGGATGTTTCCAATAAACACTGAAGGCTTTATTGGAAATTCTTGCCAATGCTTTGTGACTCTAGATTGAAAAACAAAAGTGAGAGCAAGCGAAGCTCTCTCCTGGGGCTTTATTGATTTCCCTTTTCTGTCAGGTCATGTGGCAAAGACAGGTAGGTGACCCATTAACTGACTTGCTCTGACCAAAGTGCACGGAGCTCCAATCAGGCATATGCAGCAAGCCACGTAGTCGGGTACTCCTTGCTCAGGGGCTAGTGCTTTTTTGTGTCCAAAAAAAAAAAAAAGGTAGTCATGTTAAAATGTCCAAAGAAAAATCTGGTTACCTAGACATCAGTCCAGATGAAAAACACCTCAAAATACCTGCCTTATTCTGTAGGTAGGCAGTACCATTATCTTTATTCATGAAGGCAAAAGGAAGGCAAAATAAAGGTCAATTTGTGTGTTTGTCTAAAGCACATAAATCAGCAACGCATTTGAAGGATGCCGAGCTCTCGTGCCCTGCTCTGGTATTTCTGAATCTCTCACAGTCATTTTTCAGAGCTGAAGTTTCCCAGAAAGAACCTTATGTTGGGGCACACTTTGGTCACTGCCGATGTCATCTGTACTAATGACCCAGGATAATCAGAGTCAGAGGACACTGTCTCAATGGGTCTCAAAAATATAAATATCGTAAATATATTTGGTTTGAGAAAGCTTGTGCTTTCTCAATCAAATGTGCAAGTGAGTTCATAGCTTCTATCCAGACTACCTCTTGCAATTTTAGAGACAAGCTATATGGATCTTACTTTCTCGGGAGAACTTACACCTGAATCCTAAGTAAAGACTGTCCATGCTGTGAACTGGAGTTTAATCAGTACTTCGCAGTTTATCAGATTAATATTTTGGCTTATTTTCTATAATTTAATCTAATAATGATTAGTGAGATGATAGTTATTCCTCACAAATTCTTGCACCAAATTATATTGCTTTCATGTATGTTAAGCATCAATATTAAGGAACCAAAATATATACGCAGTAAACTGGCATTTGGGTGGTTGAACAGACATGACTTAAAGCAGGAAATTATTTTTTAAATACATAAGTTAAAACCTAAAAATTAACTTAAATGGGCATTCATGTGTTGACCTAGACTTTTTTAGGAGACATCAGGTAGAATAAGAAAGATATTTATGGGGGAAAAATTCCCACTCGTCCCTAAAGCCTAGATCCCAATACTTTCTAGGATACAAATATTCAATATATTAGCCCTTTTTGTGCTAAAAGAACAGAAACAGAATTATTAGACATGTTATTTTTTGTGATCTGGATCCTATTAGAAAAATTGTAGTCTTTCAAGTTTTAATTGATAGACAAGTTACTCCATTCCATTTTAGCAATTTGGGTTCTCTAGGATTATGACCCACTCCCCAGTTGATAAACTTTTAGGTTTTAAAAATAGCTGATGAATCACTCATTTTTTTTTTTTTTTAATTCCCAGGAAAAGCCATTAGCCGCTTGGGGAAGGGCTAAGAGCACAGGCTTTGGTGCTAGACTGGCCAAGGCTAGAGTCCTGGCTCTCTCCCTTTCTAGCTGCATGATCTTGGGCCAATTAACTAACCTATCTCTAAGCCTGAGATCCTGCAGAAGTAATGGGGGAGAAAGGGAGAAATAATGATGGGATGATTGTAAACACTGAGTGAGTAGGACACGTAACGCTATTAGCTCATGCCTTGCACGTTGGGAAATACTTGATAGTGTTAGCTGGTGCTGTTATTATGGTGACCGCCATTACATGAGTCTTAACCATATGAGCTGCAGAACTGGTTGGTTACCTGTTGCTGCATAACAAACTATCCCAAATTCAGTCTTAAAACAATAATTCTCTGGATTGGTTGGGTGGATCTTCTGCTATTTGCACCTGAGCATATGTGGCTGTTTTACCTGGAGGGTTGACTTAGCTAAAATAGTCCAAGACAGCCGTACTGCCATGCGGGCTGTTGACTGGGCATCTCTCATACTAAGACTCCTAAAATAGGGTAGCCTGGTGGCCTTCTGTGGCCGTCTCAGGACATTGTGCCCAGAGGCAGAAACTAGAAGACATCTATAGGCTTAGACTCCAGGACTCACACAGTATCCCTTTCATCACATTCTGTTGGTCCCAGCAAGCCACAAGGCAGCCCAGACTAAAGGAGTGAGGCACAAAGTCCACCTCCTGATGGGTGAGCTGTAAAGTGTCTGTGACCCTATTTAACCTTCCACAGCACACTCTTTCCCACAGTTACTCACCCTTCTCCCAAGTGCAAGACAAACTCACCTGTTCCCAACGCCCTCAAATTTTCACGCAGCTCTGACATCAGGTTCAAAGTCCAGTACCTGAAGATCTGTATGGGTCCAGATAGGGATGAATTCTTCGTGTTATGCTCTTCTTGATCCAGACATGTGTGAACTCAATAGACAGGTTGTCTTCCCCACACACCCCTAACATGCATTGTTGATGCAAGAACAGGATAATAGTCTGGGTGTCTACGAGATCCTGCCTTATATGTCTCAGAGAGTTTAACAAAAAAATCTTATACTCACACACTGATTTGATCTTTGGTTCCATTTCACTAGATGACTAGCAATTCATTCTCCAACCAAACAGGTTCTGGGTCTTCTGTGTTTCCTCTAGATTTGCCTTACAAGCCAAATAGCTCCTTCTTAAGCTCCTGTAGCTTGTAACATAGAGCCAGCAGAATCCCACTGGCATGTCAACATTCTATTTAGAGATCTCTAGAATCTTCTTTGCCAGGTGTACAAGTGCAGTAGATAAAATATCCTTCTTTGAAGAGACCACAGGACACATTCTTCTCCAGGTATTCCAAGGCTATACAGCGTAGGTAACCCTCTTTCCAGGCTCCAGTAGCCCTGTCCTTACTTTTCTTCAGGTCTTCATGAATGAGATTTCTGCATCAGCTGCTTTAAGTCAAAACTCAGGGAGACAGCTGGTGTCGTTCCTCTGTTGGTTTTCCTCATCTCCCTTAGGCAGCTACTTTCACCTCAGAGTGTGCTGGGCTGGAACATTCAAGATGGCCTCACTCTTGTGCCCGCCAGTTGGTGATGGCTATTGCCTGAGGCAGCTCAGTTCTGCCCATGAGGCTTCTCATATTCCAGTAGATTAGACAAGCTTCTTTTTATTGTGGTTTCAAGGTAGCAAATTCACAAACCTAAGGCCTCCTGAAGCCCAGGTTCTGAAAATTGCCAAGTGTCAATTCCTTCACTTTTTTTTTTTTTTTTTTTTTTGTCAAAACAAGTCACAGGGCCTGCCCAGATTTGAGGAGATGGAGAAATAGATTCCTCCTCTGGATGGGAGTGTTTGTGGCCGTGTTTAACAAACTGTGATTGCTATGACTACTTCATAATCTATCTAATTGACTCCATACTTTGCAAGACAAGTAAGCTGATCTATTTTGCAGACAATAAATCCCATCTTTAAAAGGGAAATCCTTCATTACTGCACCTCCCTCAATGATACTAGTCAGTCACTTGGGCCAGTCATTCTGAGGTACAAACCAACTATATTTTAACAATGACAACCTAATTTGTAATTTATTACTTTTTCTGTGAGGAACATAAGGATATAGCACTATTGTATCTATTGCTGTTCATCCCTGATTACCTATCCTGTAAGAATATTTTTCTTTGTGGATCCTTTATACATTTATCCATACCTTGGCACCAACTTGTTGTAGTTATTTACTTATTAGATATATTTATTTATATGTCTCCTCTCTTCTAGAAAGAATAAATCCTCTAAGAGGCAGAATTAATAAATGGTTCATGTTTATATCTCTTTTTTTTTTTTTAAGTAAGCTCTACGCCCAATATGGGGCTTGAACTCGGGACCCTGAGATCAAGAGTCAGGTGCTCTACTGACTGAGCCAGCCAGGCACCCCGGTGTTTATATATTTTTAACACTTAATCAATACCATGCACATAGTAGATTCTACATAAATATTTACTGAATTGATTACCATGCTCCAGCTCATTGAAATAATATATGTCTCCATAAAAAAATTTAAGGACCATATCAGCTGTTGACTCAAAGATGACTACTATTTATCAAAACAAACAGTAGGTTTTTCCATATAAGATTTTTTTTAAAAGACATTATCTATGCATTTGACACAGAAATAGAGAGTACAAGTAGGCAGAGCAGCAGGCAGAGGGAGAGGGAGAAGCAGGCTCTCCGCTGAGCAGGGAGCCCGATGTGGGACTCGATCCCTGCACCCTGGGATCATGACCTGAGCCCAAGGCAGCTGCTTAATCAACTGAGCCACCCAGGCGCCCCTCCATGTAAGATCTTAAAGAATTCAAATGCAGATTTGTTATTATGGCTTTTAAATGAAAGTCAATAATCACAAGGTTTCACTCTCTTATTCACAGTGTTACCATACTGAATGAGCAAGAGAAAAGTAAAAATTAGCCTCCATGTGATTTTATCAAATGATTCCAAAGATTTCATTTTATGCCCCCCACCTCCTTTCCCTCAGAAGTTCCAGAAAGGCTAATGGATTAGTACTTCCTTTGTTTGGACCTGCCTTTTATCTTTGCACATCTAACATTAGCAGAAGGTCTTGGTGTCCTTGAATCTAGGATATTTATTCGCCAGTGTTTTGTCATCATTGGAACATCTGAGAAGTCTGCAAAAAAATCTCTTTGTGTCAAATCTCTACTCTGGCCAGAATTTCTTGGTTAAGGGTGACACTTGCTAACTTTTAAATTCACCAGCACTTCCTTTGTTTCTCCTACACAATGATCATTTATTCACAAGTCTGACTGTGATTCCTCTAGGATTTTTTTTAATGTTGACATAATATCAACCTATGGTTATCATAATATAAACATAGCCATTGTTAGCCATTTACTCATCACTACTAGTGTCATGAAGATGATTAAAATAATCAAATTATTTCCTACGTGCCTTACCATACATGGAACAAGACATGCAACTTCTACATTGACAAATATATATGAACCCTTTTTTGGGGCCTAGGTACTACAAATTGAACAGTAGGAGATGTTGTCCAATAGGACAATGCTCTAGTCTCTGTTTTCTTCGGTGGTTTAACTCTTTTATACTTATTTAAACACAGCTGATGTGGTAATTTTAGTGTAAGGACCAATGAAGAAAGACCACATTATTTTTTTCCAGGTGGCTACACAGTTGGTCCGTACTATTTATTGTACAACCTACCCTTTTCCCAACTAACAATGCCATATTTATCATATACTAATTCTTCTTTTTTAATTTTTTATTAACATATAATGTATTATTTGCCCCAGGGTACATGTCTGTGAATCATCAGGCTTACACATTTCACAGCACTTACCATAGCACATACCCTCCCCAATGTCCACAACCCAGACACCCTATCCCTACTCCCCTGCCTCCCAGTCACCCTTAGTTTGTTTCGTGAGTTTAGGAGTCTCTTATGGTTTGTCTCCCTCCTCATCCGATCTCGTTTCATTTCTCTCCCCCACACCCCCACGACCCCCTGCCCTGCCTCTCAAATTCTTCATATCAGAGAGATCTTATCATATACTAATTCTTAAATGTTTTATGTCTATTTTTGGACTCTCTGTTTTGGTTTATTGATCAAATTATGTATTCACTGATAGCTTCCCCTGGATTCTATTTTAATTGCTATTTTAAGTAGCCTTTTATGTGTAATATCTGGTGAAGGTATTCCCCTCTTGTTATCTTCTTTTTCAGAATTTCCATGGCTGTTCTTTGTTAATAAAAAATTGAGATATAATTCACATACCATAAAGTTCACCCTTTTGAAATGTACAATTCACTGATTTTTAGTATTTTCACAAGATTTTGCAACCATCACCACTGTCTAATTACAGAAGACTTTCATCATCCCCAAAGGAAATCGTGTACCTATTAGCAGGTCACTCTCCATTTCATACTCACCCCAGCCCTTGACAACCACGAATCTACTTTATGTCTCAATGGGTTTGCCTATTTTGGAAATTTCATATACATGGAATCATATAATTCATGATTTTCTGTAACTGGTTTCTTTCATTTAATGTTTTGAAAGCCCATCCACAGTCAAGCCTGCATCAGAATATCGTACCTTTTTATTCCATTGCATGGATGTACTTTGTTTTGTTTATCCTTTGATTAACGGGTGAACATGTGAATTGTTCCCACTTTTTGACTATTATGGATCTCAAATGTCATTTTTAATTTGCATTAAAATTTACTATTTACCTACTCAGGTGAAGTAAGCGATACTCTAATAACCATCCTAATCACGTGGTTTTATTGCCTCAGAGTAGGAGTGGTCTTAAGAAGCTATAGCCTAACAGAGCCAATCAGTATCAAAAAGAATAACCTTTATTAATAATATAACTTGAATAATTTGATGAGCATTTTCCAGGGTTTAAATGCCCTTTGATAAGCTCACCACGCCAACATGTGAGTTCACAGAACTATTTGACGGGGTGGTTTGCCGATTTTAGTGTGCACAACACTCACCTGGGGCACTTGTTAAAAAGCAAGCTTAGTGGCCCCACT
>CM053614.1:64358809-64385822 GCA_028646535.1 Procyon lotor | reverse complement strand
TGAGCTGAGAACACTGCAGCTTAGCTTATTTTTACAGTCTGAGTTGAGTTAGGGATGTCTAGGCTTGTGTTTTCATTTTTTCTACAGTACCAACCTTGGTTTAAATCACGTATAAAGTCTTTTTGAGGATTTAAACAAGCACCACAATAATGATGATGCAAATCTTGCCGATATTAAATCCCTTCTTGCCTGCTACGCAAGACTTTTGCCTGGCAGAGGTGAGAGGGTCTCGGCCCCTTCGCTCAGGATGCGGCACTGCCAAAGACATTCCGCACAAACTCCCCTCTAGCAAAGCTCCGGCCTGTGGTTCTTGGGGGGATTTTGCCCCCGCAAACCGCCCCCCTCCCCGTCCTCGTTCTCTTTTTTGTACAGAGAGCGCCATGCATGACTCGCATTAGAACTGCGCTCATTTCACCAAAGACACTGCATCTCCAGGGCGACGGAGAGCAAACGTGGAGTAGGGTGGGCCAGGCCGCGCCCAGGCCCACCCGCCCGACCGCGCCTCTCACCTGCCCACCGCCCGTGGGGCCCCGCACCCGCGTGTCGAGCGCGTCGTGTCCAGTTTCGTCTTCGCCGCCCGAGCGGTAGAGGAGCCGGAGTGGCACGATGCTCTGGCGCTCCAGGAAGCGGTTTTCCTTCCTCCTCTCCAGCTCCGTCAACGAGGCGTCTCCTCCAGGCAGGAAAAGGGTAAGGAGGGAGTGGGGAGAGAAGAAGCAAATAATGACCCTGACCCGTACTCGTGCCTTCTGCGGTCCGAAGTCTCCTCTATGAAAATCCCGCCACCCCCTCCCTCGCGGTCCCGATCTGAGAAGGACGCAGCCGGGAAGCCCTGGACCAGCGCGTCTGAGATCATCCAGGATCGGGGCCCAGAAGCACAGCACCCCTTTCCCATCCTCCGCATCCCTCCTCTTCAGAAGAGGAAAAACAGGCATTTGACCGAAGGTTTCTAATGCATCCGCGCGCCCCCACACATGTATTTTTGCTTCACTTCTCACCACCCTTCTAAATAAAAAAAATCTCCCCGCGCGCTCGGGAAACGGGGATGCCCGTTTCCAGGGCGCTTGAGGGCTGCAAAGACGCCCGGAAAATGGTACGTCCCGAAGCCACAGAGGGTGGCGAACTTACCTGCCCGGCCGCCGCGCGCCGGGGGGCAGGTCCCCAGGGCGCAGAGCAGCAAGAAGGGCACGGACGCAGCCGCCGCCAGCATGGTGCGGCCGTCAGCCCGCCTCGTTTGAGACGCTCAGCTCCTCATGCCCCGGCCGCCGGGTCCGCGTCCCTCGGCCCGCGCCCCGCGGCTCGCCTCGGCCGCCCCCTCCCAGCCCCGGCCGGTGCTGCGGCGGCCGTGGCGCTGCAGCCTCCGCCGCGGCGCTGCCTCAGTGCTGCATTGTGCTCCGCGGGCGCTTCCGCTGGCGGGGGGAGCGAGCGAGTGCTGCATTGGGCGGTTGGCTGTAGCTAAGTGGTTTCTAGCGCCTCCCACCTCATCCCAAGGCAAAGGCTCCGGCGGGCGAAGAGCGCTCGGCGGGGAGCGAGCGCCTGGTGCACTCGCCCCCCGCGCGCGGACAGGGGCGCGCGCCGGAGAGTCAGCTGGGAAATGTAGTTCTCACTCCTCGCTCCGCATCCCGCTGGTCTGCACGAAGGTGAGGACTGTCGCGACCTCGTGACTACAGAAGACCGGAGGCGGGGAAAGGGCAGAAGAGAGGTCATCGCAGGCGGGCCTCCTGGGCACCGAAATATCCCAACTGTGCCGCTGCGAGAACCAGTATTCCTTCACTACGTGCGTCCGCAAAGACTTGTAATAATGTTTTCCACAGACACAGTAGTTACTTAAATTATTATCAGGGAATCACGCCCTCAAGAGTACGTGGTAAGTTAATCATTCACCAAGTAATGATTGAGGACCTACTGTGTGCCCCGTGGCTGACTCAGCAGGGGGACACAACCTAGAACAACACGAGTTTAAGAGGCACCTACTCTCGGAAATGGTAGAGTAAACACCGTTTTTTACATTACAATGTGAAGGTGCCTTGGTAATGCTCAGAGGAGGATCATTAACTTAGCCAGGCAAGTCAGGAGGGAACATCAAGAAGGTCAATGCAGACACTGGAACGATGTCTTGGATTTAGCCCAAGTGTCCAGAATGTTTTGCCCTTTCTCTGATCTCTGTCTCAAACCTGTTTGTGAAAACCAGATTTGAGGAACTCTACCTTCTCAGGCTGCTAATTTGATTTTTGTCTAATTCCAAATGTTAGAAACTCTTGAGAATAAGACAGTAATACAAGTATTATTATCACTATAAATAACACATATATGGTATGATACAGTTTTTCTGAGGTCACATATAATGATGGGTAATTGGATCAGTATGATCATTCCCATTTCAGAGAGGAGGAAATTCGGGCTTGGAGCTGCACCTTCCAAATACCGTAACCACTGGCTACATGTAGCTATTTAAATTTAAATTAATTAAAAGTAAATAAAATTTAAAATTTAGTTCCTCCATCACACTAGACACATTTCTGTACTGCCTATGACTAGCAGCTACTGTATTGTACAGCAAAAACAGAGAACATTTCCATCATTGCAGACAGTTCTATTGGACACAAGTGGCCTAGAGAATTTAAAGGACTTTTCCTGAGGTTCCATGGCTAGTTATAGAGTAGACTGGATATCCTGCTTTCAGAGAGGAGTCCTTTTCCACACTTCCCTGGTGGAACCTATGTTTTTATAACCTCCATCCTGATTCTGGTCCTGTAAAGCATGCAGAAGAATCTTACACATGATGCTCTGTGGAGATATTTTTTTCTGCTCCAGGGGAAAAAAATTTTTTTTACCCCTGCCTCTTGTGACATGGTTTCAGGTTTCAATCATGAGTTGAAAATACACTCTAGTATGTCAATGTCCTCCTGAAGTGTGGTATTCAGTATTAAATACAACTTAGACATGGTTTCACAAACAAACAGTAGAAAGAGACTCTTTTTTTCCCTTGAGAGAACATTCTATCATATTTAAGTAACCATAGCTCCTTGATCTTATCATTTAAAAAAATTTCCCAAATTTTCAAATAAATAAGACAACTAAGAATTTTATAAATAATATGAATTATAGCCTAAATAGGGGCTAAAAGATTTCAGTGGTACACTTTACACCTTAGTGCAAGAGATTTCATAGTAGGTACAGTAAAAATTAAAACTCAAGTGCCTGGGCGCCTGGATGGCTCAGTGGGTTAAAGCCTCTGCCTTCAGCTCAGGTCATGATCTCAGGGTCTTGAGATTGAGCCCTGCATTGGGCTCTCTGCTCAGCAGGGAGCCTGCTTCCTCCTCTCTCTCTGCCTACCTCTCTGCCTACCTGTGATCTCTCTCTCTCTCTCTGTGTCAAATAAATAAATAAAATCTTTGAAAAAATTGCTAAAAAACCCCCCCAAGGGCCTGGAAGTACCTGGAGGCCCATTCGGTTAAGTGGTGGACTCTTGGTTTTCAGATCTGCTCATGCTCTCAGGGTTGAGGTCCCTGAATGGTATTCTTGGTATTTCTGTTGGTTTTGTACATTTTATTAGGAAGGACTACAAAATTGCCACACGCTTTAGTTCTATAGTATGCAAATACAAGTAAGTTGTAATATTAGAAAAACTTTTGTCTTAATGTGAGAATGAGCATATCCAATCTCTGCTTTACAGAATTAAAGTTTTATTCATAGAGTTAAAAAAATTGTGTTCTTTGGAAAATTTTCTATTCAGTTCCTCTATTTTCTAAGTGGATTGTTTGTTTTGCTATTGATTTCTATGAGTTAGTTACATATTTTGGATATTAACCCCTTATCAGAAATATGATTTGCAAATATTTCCTCCCATTCAGTAGGTTATCTTTTCATTTTGTTGATGGTTTCTTTTGCTGGGCAGAAGCTTTTTAGTTTGATATAGCCCCACTTGTTTATTTTTATTTTTGTTGCCTTTGTTTTTAGCATCAAAGCAAAAAAGTGATTGCCAAGACTAATGCCAAGGAGCTGATGTCAAGAGTTGTAGAGTTGGGGGCACCTGGGTGGCTCAGTGGGTTAAACCTCTGCCTTCGGCTCAGGTCATGATCTCAGGGTCCTGGGATCGAGCCCCGCATCGGGCTCCCTGCTCAGCGGGGAGCCTACTTCCCTTTCTCTCTCTGGCTACTTGTTATCTCTCTCTGTGTGTCAAATAAATAAAATCTTAAAAAAAAAAAAAAAAAGAGTTGTGGAGTTGGTTAATAGAACATGGTTCCTTTAGGAGCAAAATGGACGGACAATAAAAAGGTAATTTCTCAACATGTACCATTAAAACAAATCAGCCTCAGGAGGCTGTGAGAAGTTGCTCCAATCAAGAATCGTGATCTATTTCCAGACCTGAGTCAGTTTTCAACCCAGAAACCACCAAGTGAAGAAAAGTCATGTCCCCGGGAGAAGGACCCTGCATCACATGTCAAGTACACATGGTTAACTATTCCCTTAGCTCCTTCCCGAAGTGACTTACCTCCATTTACCTGGGTGACTGAGCTGGAGAAAGGGGTAAGAATACTCGAAGAACTGTTGGATGTAGAGTCTGGACTGACAGTGATACTGGGACCCAAAGCACCTATCATAGTGGGGACATGTGGGAGCCGGGTAATAAATGGAGTCCTGGCCAAGCTTTGGCTCATAGTGGGACCATAATGTCATTTGCTTAGCCTCTGAATGTTTTATTAGAAAATACTTAGTACTTCAGTAAATCACTCCATTGTATTTCCAACTTATAGGGTAAGAATTGTAACGGGTAAGACCAAAAAAAAAAAAAAAAAAAATAGGAAAAGAAATTTAAAAAACCAACCAATTGAGAATCTGAAACTGTCTCTATTTCTCAGCCAAATAATAAATAAAAAATAGTACCTTAATCTGGGGTGATGGTGGTGGTGGTCATGGAGGAAATTGACGCCCCTGTTAAATATCTAAAGATGGTTGATTCCTATCCTATTCTTCAGTGTTATAATCACACTAGACTGCCTCAAACTGCACTAGGGAGGAGCCTCAACTGCAGATGCAGTGCCCTATGTGACATCATTTTCACTGCAAATGATCATAGCCTCAGGTACATGATATGCAACCATTATTTGGAAAGATGCATAATTTTTCATCCGGTCAGGAAAAAACAAAACAAAACCAGGAACAGATTGCATTCAGAGGGGAAAGATATACATTTTACTTTACTTGTTTCAGAGGGGAAAGTATACATTTTACTTGTCCTCTGTTAAAATTTGAAGATGCCATTGAGAACATCGCATTAATCCATTATACTGATATATTTATCAGACCATATGATTAAGAAGTTGCTAGCCCACTGGAACTACGTGGCACATGTCCTTTAGACACATGTCCTCTAGGGCATGAGACATCTACCCTGATAGGAGTCACATACCTGTCACATCGATAACATTTTTAGAGTTCCAGTGGTCGGGGGCATGCCACAACATCCCATCCAAAGTAAAAGACAAATTATTGCACCCTGAACTTTCCAAACACAAAGGAAACATAAAGCTAGGAAAGCCTCTTCAGATTCTGGAGGAAGGATATTCCAAATAGGAGTACTATTTCCCCCAAGGGCATGAAAGGATGTCAGGTGTGAGCAAAAAATAAGTTCTGCAGTCATATAACCAGGCAGGTTCAAAGGTTTGAGATGTATCAGTGGTAGGAAAACTGCAGTTTAGGGAAAGCCCCAATAGGGAAATGACAACTTTCCCTGTGGGCTCAGAACAAAGCTATGCCATCTTCAGTGGAGGATTATGTACTTTTGGAAAAATGAAAATTGTTGTATGAGATGATGACATATGAGAGATAAAGTACGTCTGTGGGGCAAAAACCATCATGTGGTCACAAGTGCCAGTCATGGGCTGAGGTTCTGTCATTAGATCTATCAAGTCATCAGATTGGGCAGGTGCACCAATAATACTTGTAAGATGCAAGTGGTATGTCCAGAATTGAGCTAGAGTAAGACCGGAGAGCTCAAGGAATGAGCAGGTAGCCCAGGTGCCCATGTTATCCATGGCTATCACATCAGTTCCTCTCCCTCAGTTCCCACACAGGTGTATGGGCCATCCCTTTGGACCGAATGAAAAACCCCAAACTTAAATCAGGGGATTAGTTTCTCCCGTGGGTGCAAGCAGATAATACATGGTAGCTGCCATACAGCTCAGCTCAGAGGTGGCATTGAAAGCCAGTTACAAATCTTCAGATGGCATTTGGGGGTGCGTATGGAGTATAAGAATCTTCATAGCACATGTTAATGCTACCCCAGTGTTGGCACAATGGGTACATGAGCAAATGGATTATGGTAGCAAGAAAAAAGTCACGTATAGGCTTGACAGCACAGGCTCCTATTCACTGAAGTTGAAGTTTCTGCTGCTGTCAGGTGTTCAAACTGCCAGAAACAAGAGACCAACGCTGACATGGTACAATCCCCCAAGACCAGCCAGGCACCAGATGGCCAGTTGATCACACTGGGCACAGTAACATCAACTAAATTGCAATTTACTATACATTTAAGCACAACCAAGTGAAATGAACTTATAGGGACTTTGATAATTTCCACTGCTTTCTTCACAAAGGAATTGTGACATCCTTTAACAGATATGGCTGTCTTAATCTGGTTATTCTTCAAGTCTTACTGTTTTGGTGACACACTATTCTCCCAGTGTTCAAAACTAGAGTATGTTTTTCTTGCCTGAGTAACACATTTAGTATCACATTATTTTTGCATTTTTATTGCGCAGGGCTCTTCCTACACTTCCTGTTTCTTTTTTGCATGGTATTTTAAGGAGGCTACTTCTAATATTGCTTACAAAATTAATGCTAATTAATCACCCTTCTTTGTAAGGGTCTTAAGTTCTTTCTGCTTTTTATCCTGACTTGGGCAAAATTACGATTCTGTGTAGTCATATAGGGGGGCAAGATACTGCCTTTTTATGCAGGTGGCTTTTTGGTTGGAATTCATGGAAACAAGGATGCTATACTACTTTTTGTGTAACCGCATCAAACATTCCCTGTAACCCAAGGCTAAAATGCCTTTTCATCTGGTCTAGTTGTCTTTCTACTCTGCCATTCCTTCTCCCCAATTCCTGCCCTACTCTCCATGACAAATAATGTAATTGCAGCAGATGGCTAATGCATTACATTATTGGTCATAGCAAAGACTTCAACATCAGCAAGTCTATAGCAGCTGATAGCTAAGGTAATTTGGCCACAATTAATATCTCTTGAGCAACCTATTGCGTAGCCAGCATTCTTTCAGACCTTTAATTGGCACTATTTAAGATCTAGCTAGCCCCGTGAGAGTATGCTTAAAAATCTTTCCAGGTATCTCTGGGACACCTGAGTGGATCAGTTAGTTAAGCATCTGACTCTTAATCTTGGCTCAGGTCTTGATCATGAGTTCAAGCCCTAAGGTGGACTCCACGCTGTGTATGGAGCCTACTTAAAACAAAACAAAACAAAAAACCTTTCCATCACCTTTCGGTGAGGCCAATCATCCTTACTTTTCACTCTACTAATGAAACATATCATTAAAATGATTCCTAACTGAAAACTGAGACATAAAACTTTCTTTGGTCTCACATTAATCAAACTGCATTTACAGAAATTAGTAATATTGAAATATGACATTTTTAAATATATCCTGATAGCAGAATAGTATTAACTACACATACATGCTAGCACCGAAGTGTTAAAAACTAAATTTTTATCTGATAACATACAATCTCACTTTTCCAGAAATAAGGATTCAAGTTGAGTGGTTTTAGGTTCAAGTGTTAAATGTAACATCTTGTTTCCTATTCCTTTTAAAAGTGGGTAGAATTTGTCTTGAAATGCATTGTTTCTTTACAAATTAAAGCGTTGGAATTAATAACATCTATACATGGTTCCATAAATTATTTTATTTATTTTTATTTTTTAAAAGATTTTATTTATTTGACAGAGAGATCACAAGTAGGCAGAGAGGCAGGCAGAGAGAGAGGGGGAAGCAGGCTCTCTGCTGAGCAGAGAGCCCCATGTGGGGCTCGATCCCAGGACCCTGAGATCATGACCTGAGCTGAAGGCAGAGGCTTTAACCCACTGAGCCACCCAGGCGCCCCATAAATTATTTTAATATACTAACCTACATATGCAAATATGTCATTGGCTTCAAAAACCATTTAAAAGATTCTGACATATAAAATATACCTTTGCTACAACTGCTTGTTACTTTAGAAAAATAAACATTTAATTTAAAACACAAAACCACATTGTCTTCACTTGGTAGCTACTTGGTAGCCTGTTGGTAGCTACTCCTGAAAAAAACCCACCAACTTTGAATGCTACACTGTTGCCCACAACTGAAAGTTAGAGTGCCTTTTTTTCTTCTTTCTTAACACCTTCCCACTTCAATGCTCCTGTTATCAAGGAAAACTTATCATGTGCTTGCTGGGATTTTGTCTGTCTAGATACTTTTGGCAGAGCCTGTCACTTTCTATCAAGCAAACCAAGTTTTCTATCTACCCTGCTGAGATCTTTGAAGCTTCCCACTTCTGAAGATTCTTTGCTGCATTAACGATTAAGTGTCCTTTTGTGAACAAACCTGGAAACCAAACCAGTGAAGTGCTTAGGTAAACACAACCCTAAAACGCACCTTCACCAGGTGACCATGTGCCTTGGTAAAAATTAAGAAAAAAGTAGTCATGCCTCTATGTGAATGCAACTTCATTTGCCAGGGCACAGTACTTACTGCCTACTAGAGGCCTAATTATTCCCCACCATCCTCAGCTTGGGTGGGTGCCCATCTGCATAACACAATCCACACAAATTCTATGTGGTGGTCTTGCTACCACCAAATGAAATTTAAGCATTTTTTAAAAATGTGAAATACTTATTAAGAAAATCTTTGGGGACTTCCCCCCCCCCCCAATCTCTTGTCAATTTCTTTTCTTTTTTTTTTTCCAATTTCTTTTTTTTAAAAGATTTTTGTCAGAGAGAGTGAGAGAGCAGCAGGCAGAAGGAGAAGCAGACTGCCCACTGAGCTGGGAGGCCGATGAGAGACTCTATCCCAGGACCCTGGGATCATGACTTGAGTGGAAGGCAGACGCTTAACTGACTGACAAGGGACACCCAGGCATCCCTTAGGGGAGCGTATTTTAAAGTCCTTCAAAATAATATTTCAAAAATAGTGTGAAAATAAAGTTTAACAACTTTTAACTCTACTAGAGGGGTTCAGTTTGAGTCTCTTACTCCACATTAAATACAACTAAGGGAAACACTGCCACTGAAAGTTGAAGAAACTATCATTCTCAAGTACAAGGATCATAGAGCAAGTTTAAATACCTTTCAATTATCTGCAAAAGTTAAGGGAAAAAAATACCTCTACAAACAATTTTCCAAGTTGCATCTAGGTTTTTAGAAGGCTATCTGTAAAATCTGATGCAGATTTAGATATACATACACACATGCATTTGTGACAAAAAAATGCTAATTTATGGTGGAAACAAGGTTTGCATGGATGCACTGTGAAGACTATTTCAGTGACCATACTTAAAGTACTGGTATGGCGGATAAAGTTATTTAAAAGCTAGTACTTCTCATTCCGACTGTCCAAACAGTCAAAACATGATGAACTAATATATGGGGAGACAGAATTTCAACAATTCAAGACTGGTAATCAAAGTTAATTTTTAATGATAATTTATTCATAGAATATTCAATGGCACCAACTTTCATTATGAAAAATATCATTAGCTGTAAATGCCATACTCCTGGTAAGGACACACTCAAAGGCAAATGCCTCTACCATCTAAAGATAACAGCTGAAATTTTTCTTCTGAGAGAATATATATATTCTGTCACATATATGTATTTCTTATGTAAGAGAATATTTTTTATATTCTCTTCTTTAATTATTGAGGCCAGGTAGCCTGATCAAAGGCAATCTTCACGTATGTTTCAATACTTCAGAGTTCAGTGCTATCCTCCTTTCATTTCCTGACACCAAATTAGGAGATAATGAGTCATTTTTGGGAGACTTTATTTCTAAAGGTAAATAAGAACAGTGGAAAAATTGTTTTATTCCATATAGTAATCTGGTTAAATTTTTCCTTGACAGCTTCTATTTACTCCTGCAAATAACCTAACTCTAGTGCCAACACACCAGCATAGTCCAACTAGGTCAAATATGAAGTACTAATGATTTCTAGAACCCAAACACAAAAATTAGTGTTTTTTTCCTTTAGTATGAAAATTAGATTTTTAAAAGCAATATTCCACTGTTATTATAGGAATCTATTTAATAGACTTCAGAAAGAACGAGACTAAATTTATAATGCTAATTACTGATATTCCCAAAATTTCATTTGAAATTAGTTTTCAGTGACATAAAACAATTATTCATAATTCCTAAAACATAGTATGTATAAAAAGTCACAAGTTCATTTTACGATTTTTCTAAAATAAGTATCCAAATCTGTAGAAAAATGAAAACATCTTTATTAATATTTACACTTGGTTCTGTAAACAAAGTTGGCAAAAAAAAAAAAAAAAACAACTAAGTAGTTCCATACCTATTTATAAAAATTTCAAGAATATGATCTTCATCACTTCTTAATTTTTAAGTCTAAAATCCAGTAAATGTAGAAGTTGAAGGGGAAGAGAAAAACATTGACAACAAATTATTTGAATTTTCTTCTTCCCAAATATCCAAAACATCACATATGCCACTGTTTTCCGTATAGCTTGTGAAACCCAAAAATTCTGACTTCTCTTCACTAGTCTGAAACAAGTCTAATAAAGACTGTACTGGGGAACTACAAATTCTGTTTCCTTCTTGTGTAATAAGAAAATCAGTTCTTTTCTTATCTAATTCCACATTTGGTTCCAGATTTTCTTTTTTATTTCTTCCCAATAATATTTTCACTTTCCGATGGATCGTACCAGAAGGTAAACCATCCATATTGTTGAAGTCACATTCATTGGGTTCCTCAGGGGGACTTAGGGATGGAGTCTTTGCCTGAATTGTTAGGTGATCTTGTGAACTGTTTACTGTTAACAGACCAGAATCATGACTAAATATTGAATGAAGGTCCTTTTCCTTCAGATCCTTTGCTGGAAAAAGCATGGTATCTGACTTTTGTTTTGGTTGAGATGCAGTGTTATCCATAATGACATCAGAAACTTGCACAGACTTCTTTAGCCTACACGGACAATGATCTACCCTTAGTTCTTCTAAGTCACTTTCATCTGTCATTAATTTATGTTCAGAAACGTCAAGGATGCACTCCGGTTTATTTTTATGTGGAGGTAGATGTGCAAAATTTTGTTTTATGTCATTTCCACCTGGATTTAACCTGGAACATTTAGTAGTTACTTTCTCATCCAGTCCTCTCAATTCACTTGAAGGGTAGGGGATGCATTCTGAAATAAACAGAAACTTCTGTTCAGGTTCCTGGATTTCTTTACACAGGAAATGCTGCTCAATTACCTGTACATTATTTTCCTTGAAGTCTTTCTGAGAAATATGTTGCAATTCTTTTGGTTCAGACTTTTTCAGGACACTTGTAGTAACAGGAGAAAGTGATCCAATACTGTATTTTATTCTTTATAAAACAAAAAGAAAACATTAAATTGCTAAAAAAAAATTCCCGAGTGGTTTAAAGTCAAACTAATAATCTTTTAAAACTATTTATGAAACTTAAATGAAATATTACAAAAATACTGAAATCTTAACAGCTGAATATACTTCAGATGTTCATTAGAAAACTTTATAGATACACAGCTGAAAACTCTGGCTGTACCCTCTATTCTCATCCATATTCTTCCCCTCCCTCCCAGAGGTTACTATCTTAAACATGTTTAAAACTATACTTCAACCATATAACTCAAAGAAAGATGAGACTAAAGGGATTTGGTTTTGCTCCCAATTTTGTTTTCATTATCCTGAAAAATATCCTAACTTCTATGCTTTTACATTAATATCAGCTCCTCATTTTACTTAACAATGCACAAAATGAGTATTTAGACAAATAATAATCCTGAAGTTTCACACATGTATGTGACCTGAAAACCTCTTCTTCATGGAATCTCTTAATATCCTTGGAATGCTAGTTTGTATTACACAATCCTAAATTATGTATTACCAGCTCACTAGTGTTGTTTTATGTTATATATGTCACAGATAACACTATAGAAATACAGAATTCAGTCTGCCCTTTCAAAACCAGCATGGACACTTTTCTATTTATTTTGTTTATACGTTCACTTAAAATTCCTCTTGAACAAATGAAGTATTAAAAATGTGAAAATACTAGTCCAGCACTGCCCTCTCTCTCCTTTCATGTCTAGAGAGGTTTAGGTGACGTGCACACAGATAAAAATTGTGCAGATAATTAAGGAAAAACCAACTTATATGTGAAGTACTAGTTCAGAATTTTGCTGCAGATTAAATTTTTAGGGAATTCTAAGTTCTTACAGTAGCCTATATACTTTTAATAGTTGAAAATATGGGCATCTGAGTGGCTTAGTGGTTAAGTGTCTGCCTTTGGCTCAGGTCATGATCCCAGGACCCAGGATCCCAGTAATCCTGGGATCAAGCTCCCCATTGGGCTTCCTGATCTGCAGGAAGTCTGCTTTCCCTCTCCCACTCCCCCTGCTTGTGTTCCTGCTCTCGCCATCTCTCTGTCAAGTAAATAAATAAAATCTTTAAAAAAAGTTGAAAATATGCCTCCTCTCCAAATATCGTATTACTAAGTCAGTCATGAACAACCATTCTGAATGTTACAGAAATAAGTTTAGGTAACCATTCTACCAAGATAGAGTCAAAAGACTTTCCAGTTAATTTTCAGAAGCTGTACATTGGTATCCTATTTTCTAGTCTTTATGCCTTAACATCAGTCTAAAAATAGATATAAGGACTGAAGAACCTAATGATTCATCATCAATTTTAGCATTTCAAAGAATTTTCTCATTTTGAATTTATGGGAACAATCTAACCAGGATCATTTAGTCAATGTGCAGTATACTGTCAATGAAGAGCACTGTATTCACACCTAAAAGTCCTGTCAGTACCATTAGTAAGATTTATTGGCAAGTAGAATTTAAGCAAAAGTATTCAGTGAAACTATAAAGACTATTTAATGGAGGTTAAATGAAGGAAAGTTTATTTAAACTCCTTAAGATTAACTAAAAATTCTAGTTTTTTAGTCCAACTAAATGGTAAACTTTATGGTCCTAGACCAGGGATTGATAAACTATAAAGCACATGGACCAAATCTCAAGTTTTACTGGAACACAGGCACACCCATTCATTTACATGTTGTCCTTAGCTGCTTTCATTGTATAATGACAAAACTAAGTAGCTGAAACAGAGATGTTATGGTTCAGAAAGCCTAAAATATTTACTGCCTGATTTTTAATAAAGAATTTGCCAACTCCTTTCTAGACTATAACATTAGGATGAAGACCTTAATAATAATCTAAAGTAAGTACTTTTGGTAGTGGAGAGAGAGTGGGAGTGGAGAGAAAAGTAATCAGTTCTAAACCAAATAAACATTTTATTTATTTAGATTTTATTTATTTGACAGAGAAAGATCACAAGTAGGCAGAGAAGCAGGCAGAGAGAGAGGGGGAAGCAGGCTCCCAGAGAGCCGGATCCCGGATACAAGGCTTGATTCCAGGACCCTGAGATTATGACCTGAGCCGAAGGCAGAGGCTTTAACCCACTGAGCCACCCAGGCACCCGACCAAATATACATTCTAAAAATATATATCCCTTCTAAGAACAGAAAGCTTTGGATTTATTTTTAGTTAATGAAATTGTTTAAAATTCTGTTAAAATTTAAAACTTAGGCCGATAAATTACCTTTTCTTTTTTGGCATGTCCCTTTCATATTCCACAAAATCAAAAATTAACTTAGAGACAATATCATCAACAACTTGATAGTGATTACTCTGTGCAAAGTTTCTGTGCTGCTCACTCAGGAGATGCTGAAACAAAAGCACATAAATCATTTCACTATATTCTAAAACCAACAGATGCCTTTTTAAGTTTTCTAATATTTTCATGCCCCTAAAATTAGGTTTCTAATAACTACTCCACAGAAATATCCTTTGCTACAACTTCAAAAGGATGTTAAGTAAAATAAATTTGGTTTAAATGGAACTGACAATGAATGAACTACATCAGGAAATGAAGATAAAGATGGAGAAATACAACAGGAACATTTGACATTTACAGTATGCTAATATTGAGAAAATCTTCCTCTTTATTTCATCCTTATACAATTACCACTAAATAAATATGGTAGGTCTTATAAAATATTAAATAAATGAAATGTTATAGTTTAACATATAAGGATTCCAAAACAAGAATCTAGAAGGCAAGTTACAAAAAAATGAAGTACAATGAATGCTGTGAAGTATAAAAAAAAGAAAAAATTCATTATTGAGGAACACATTTGAGAATGAGCAAGTAAATGATCTCAATTACCCAATGCGTATAATGGAGAATATATAAGTTCTTCACATTTTTTTTTAAATTGAACTATAGTTGACAGTTATTCAGTCTAAGAGTGGTGAAGAACAAAATAAACAAGCCCAGTGTACTGGGATAAAACTCAAAAGAAATAAAGTTCCTGCTATAGGTAGAATCACCTACATCTTATTCATCCTTTTTTATGTCTTTAATATTACTTTCTCAATTGAGCTTTCTATGTCCCTCATCCTACCTTAAGAACCTCTCATTATTACCATTGTACTGTACATTCTACTTTTGTTGACACTGTCACTATCTTACTTGTAAATGCAGTGCTTTGTATCTGTCTTCTCTGTTGAAGCAAAATATCTAAGGGAAGAGAATATATCTGCCTTATTTGTTGTTGCTTAATCTCTAGTAATCCAATTTGCTAAATGAATGCCTTGATAAAGGCAGAAATGAAGCACTGTGAAATCTAAGATTCAAAAAACAAAGGAATATCTTATTTTCAGAGACTAAGAAACACAGATAAAACCACTGTAACAAAAAATGATTTTAAAATATCAATTCCAACATCTACTACTAATTTTCCTTCCTCTGTCAATCAGTGACCAAGATTTTCATTTTTAGTACCAACATTTTCTGAGCATTAAGATTACAAATTTATATTAAGGAAAACATCCATCATAAATTATTCTACTGTAGCAACAGCAAAGTAAACCTTTGGGACGAATCAATAATTTAAATTTAAACATGATTTTTTGGGAAGGGAGATATTTGAGGTTTTAGCTTCTGATTAAAAATAATTCTAGGAGCACCTGGGTGGCTCAGTGGGTTAAAGCCTCTGCCTTCGGCTCAGGTCATGATCCCAGGGTCCTGGGATCGAGCCCCGCATCGGGCTCTCTGCTCAGCAGGGAGCCTGCTTCCCTCTCTCTCTCTCTCTCTCTCTCTGCCTACTTGTGATCTCTCTCTCTCTGTGTCAAATAAATAAAAATTAAAAAAAAAAATTCTAAAGTAGCCATATTTTTCTCCTTTATTATATAAACAGAACACAAAAACTAATATGAAACACTAATATATTTTGAGTTATAAAACAAACTTCAATTTAGAGTCTAAAGAGAGAGTTTCTTAGATATTAATAAATATTATTCTTTCTCTTTAACTTTCCCACCATCTTCTACCAAACCAAGCACTGAAACATACATCTCTACTGAAATTAACAAATAACAGCTAAAATTTAATAAATTAGCACAGAGCCTGCCACTGTTCCAGGTCACACAAATAGGAAACCAGGATTCAAACCTGGACAGCATGGATCCAAAGCTCTGTTTTTGTTTTTAATCACTTTACAAACCATAAATAGTTTCCATCTTTAAAACTGTATTTTCATCCCATGTCCTCTTCCAACTATTCTATTTCTCTTTCTGCTACTTCAAAGAATAATCTCTACTTTCTTCTCATCCTACCATTAGTAAATCACATGCCCATTTTTTAATTGCTCAGGCCTGAAGCATCTTCTACTCACTCTCAACTTCTGATCCACTGGCAAATTCTCTTTGCTCCACATATAATTATATCCACAATCTGACCAAGTCTCATCACTTCCGCCAGGCCACCACCATTAGTTGAATGGTTTCTTCAATCCCAACAATTAGTTTAATTTAGCACTTTTGCAATGCTTATAACAAGTGCATAACATATGCATAACAAGTCATGTTCCCTCACTTCCTAGGTTTCTACTGAGCGATCACTTCATCAGTTAGCTATTCCTTGTCTAAATAAGTATCTACATGCCTATTCCTGCTTTACAGTTTCTCATAGAACTGATCTAATGTTCTCTACATATACTTACTTTCTAACTACATGGTTACCTATCTCCCCTCCCCTTTCATAGAATGTAATTTTCATAAAGGTAGAGAATTGGTCTCTTTTGTCTAATGCTGTTTGTTCAGAGTAGTGACTGGTACAACATAGGTACTTAATAAATTGCTGAATGAATAAAAATTAGTTTCTAATATACGTTTTCCCACTTCGGGTCCCTAAAATCTAAGATAATTCTATCAAAAAGAAATACATGTTATTTAGTCATTATCAAGTTGTAAACCACAATCAGAAAAACAAGCTAAAATTTACATAGTAAATATTCATAGTTTTAGAAATATCAATCCCCTAAATATAAAATCATATTTACACTTTCGAGATCTTCATATTTCTGCAAGCAACATTCACAATATCCTTTTTTTTTCTTCTCTTTCAACTGGAGTTGAATTGGGATGCCACCACATTTATTGCCATCCGTTTGGATTCTAACAGAAATATATGATAAGAGAATTATTTGATGAACATTAATAATTTATAAAATGTACAGTCCTAACCAATCAATCTGCCATAATCTCCACAGATGTTTATATCAACAAATACTTTTAAATACATATCTTTCTAAGAAATTGAGAAGTAAACTAAAAATGTAATGATTTTTCTGGAGAATATTTCAGATCACTTAGGAAAAATAACATACTTTTATTAGTTGTAAATATTTACAGGCCACCCCTCAACCTTAATCTATTGACCTAACATGTCTAAATGTGACGTATTTTGAAAAGATTCAGACTTCTAACCCAGCATTAAAAATATATGGGGGGGTGGGAGGGAACCATAATAGTGATTACACACACACACACACACACACACACACCATGGTTTTTAATGAATTGTTTTAAATGTTTGCTTAAAAGGAAAAAATTACTGAAGGTTAAACAAACCTTAGTTTAACCTGAGTTTGCTTTTGGATGCTAGATGGCTTATCTACATCAAATGGACTGGAGGGCTTCTGGATAGAATAATTTATAAAAGGCATATTGGTCAGCTGAAGATAAAATGGTCTATAAAGTCTAAAAAAATAAAAAGACAAAACACATGAGATTCTTCATTAAAAAAATACAACTGAAATCTTATATTTCAAAATCATGGCATTTATCTGGAATCTGAAATAAATAATAGAAATCAATTAGGCTTCACTTCCCAATTCCTAGACCTAGTATCTGTTTAACATAAATGTTTTAATTATGGTAAAATACCCACAAAATTTACTACCTTAAACTTTTTTTTTTTTTAAATAATCTCTATGCCCAAAATGGGGCTTGAACTTCAAAACCAACATCAAGAGTCACAGTTGTCTTAGTTGCTCAGTTGCTCTACCAACTGAGAGCCGGGTGCCATTTTTAACCATTTTTAGGAATACAGTTCAATTGCATTATGTACATTCAGTGTTTTCTAACCAATCATTATTAACATCATCCATCTCCAGAATCTTTTCATCTTTCAAAACAAAAACTTTGTATCCATTAAATAACTCCCCATTCTTCCTTCTCTGCCCACCCCTGACCACCATCACTCTACGCTGTTTATGAATCTTTTCTGAAGTACTTCATCAACTGGAATCTTGTAGCATTTTTCCTCTTCACTTAGCATAATATCCTCAAGGTTCATCCACGTTGTAAAACATCTGTTAGACTTCCATTCTTTTTTAATGTTGAATTAATACTCCATTTTATGTATATACCACATCATCCATTTATCTGTTGATGGACATAGGACTGCTTCTACCACAGAGCTACTGTAAATAGTGCTGCTACCAATATGCGTGTGCAAGCATCTCTTCAGGAGCCTCCTCTAAATTCCTTTGGATATATAACCAGTAGTGAAACTGCGAGATCAGATCATAGTTCCAATTTCACGAAGACCCTCCATACTGGTTTCCACAGTGGTTACACTATTTTACAGTCCCACCAACAGTACACAAGGGCTCAAGTTTTGCCATTTCCTTGCCAAGATCTATTATTCTAGGTTTTTGTTGTCAGTGTTGTTTTTGTAATAGCCATCCAAATGGGTGTGAAGTGGTAGATTTCTCACAGTGGTTTTGACTGGCGTGATGGTTAGTGATGGTGAACATCTTTTCATGTGTTTGATGGCAATATGTACATGTCTGAAGAAATGTTAAGTCCTCTTCCCATTTTTTAAATCTGATAAATTGAGGGGCACTCAGTCCATTAAGCGTCCCGACTCTTGGTTTTGGCTCTGGTATTGATCTCATTGGTCTTGAGATAGAGCACTGAGGCAGACAGCAGGGATTTGCCTGAAGATTCTATCCCTCTGCTCTTTTCTGTACCCAAGGGCACAAGAGCCCTCTCAAATCTTAAAAAAACCCAAAAAACAACAAAAAAAACACACACAAAAAACCCCAAAAAACGGATAATTTTTCTGTTGACTTTTTTACATTTCTTTTTTTTTTTAAAATTAGTTTTTGAGTTCCAGTATACTTAACACACAGCGTTACATCAGTTTTGGGTGTTTGTAATACAGTAGTAATTCAACAATTCCCTACCTCACCCACAGCTGCTCCTGTCTGCCCCAGGCGCTGTTCAAGCTGTAGCTTCTATGATGCTTCTCCATAGGCTGCTGTCCCTTTAAGGGTAGGGACCCAGCTATCACTTGCCCTCGCGGCTCACCCAGTGCTGAGTCAGCAGACTTTTAAAGTTCCAGGATCCAAGTCTGAGTGGTTATACAGTTAGGGATTTCACCCCACTGGTTTCCAAACCCAGATATGACAGGGATTTATCTTCCTGGTGTTTTCATCACCTCTGTGAGCCACAGCCTACAACTCCCTTCCTCCTGCAGGCAGCGCCTAGTCACCATCTCTGCCCCTCCTCACCTCTCAGATGCAGCTTATTCTCTACATTGTTGTGAAGTTTGTTCTGCCAGTCTTCACATCATTCTCTGGTTTATTTATTTGGATACAAGTCCTAACTAGTTGTAAACAAGGGAAGGGATGAGCTTAGGGTCCTCCTATTCCACCATCTTCCCAAGCTCCCCCACATATTACACTTTATTAGATATACATGATTTAAAAATATCTTCTCCCATTCCATGGTTCCATCCCATTTCACTCTGTTGTGCACACAAATTTATAATTTTGTTGCTTGTGCTTTTGAAGTCATATCCAAGAAATCACTGCAACATCCAATGTCATAAAGATTTTCCCTTGTTTTCTTCCAAGAGTTTTATACTTTTTTTTTTTTTTTTAAAGATTTTATTTATTTGACAGAGAGAAACACAGCGAGAGAGGAAACACAAGCAGAGGGAATGGTAGCAGGAGAAGCAGGCTTCCTGCTGAGCAAGGAGCCTGATGCGGGGCTTGATCCCAGGACTCTGGGATCATGACCTGAGCCGAAGGCAGACGCTTAACGACTGAGCCACCCAGGTGCCCCGAGTTTTATACTTTTAGGTCTTTACTCTATTTTGGGTTATTATATATGGTATAAATGAATGGTCCAACTTCATTCTTCTGGATGTGGATATGTGTTTTCCCAATACCACTGCTGAAGACTGTCTGTTCCCCACTAAATGATCTTGACATCCTTGTCAATAGTCATTTGACCTAAAAGTAAATATTTTTTTCTTAGCTATTTTTTATTCTTTTCCATTGGTCTACACATGTGTCTTTATGGCATTAAAAAGCTGTTGTGATTACTGCAGCTTTTCGTAAATTCTGAAATCAGGAAAGTTTAGTAGATCTTCAATTTTGTTCTTCCTTTCAAGATTTCTTTGGACATTTGGGGTCCCTTGCGATTTGATATGAATTTTAGGATGGATTTCTCCCCTTCTGCAAAAAAGAGTCATTGGGATTTTGACAGGGATTGCACTGACTCTGTAGATCACTTTGGACAGACTGTCTTAGCAATATGAAGTCTTCCAATCCATGACATTGGAATGTCATTCCATACACTGGCACCTTCTCGAGGCCCAATTTTGAACTGCATTTTTTTCATAATAATACACTTCATAAAAAGAAGCATTCAATACATCTTTGTCACTTGAGTACTTAAAAGAATGAATCACACACGTCTAAAGGAAGAATGTTAAGAAAAAGTTATTGAATTATTGCCAAATTAATTTACTTGTATTTGTAGTCTTAAGATTATCCTATAAAACTTCAGAGTGAGTTCAGGAAAACTACTCCACTTTTATACTCCACTTTGTATGTCCAAATAGTACCTACTAATATATTTCATAAAGTAGAAACAACCTTTAAGTAGTAGTTCCAATCCTATGGTATTCCATTTAGCTAGTGAATGGTTATTTGAAATACTACAAAAATGAGTTGGTCTCATGATTGCTCTAAAGTAGATATTTCAAGGAATTATGACCTATAACATGCTGAAACTGAAGCTAAAATTGCTTAATATTTGATGAAAAATTAATTAACCCCACTTTCTGCAACTTGTGCCACCTGTGTATTAGTATATTATAAATCTTACATAAAAATACCTAACAGTATTAATGGAGATAGCTTAATTTTGTTTTAATATTATATTTAAATTACCAATCAACTTAAGATACTTACTGGCTCATATCTTCCACCTTTACAAAAGGTTTTTTGAGTCTACCTGCTTGAGGACATACAAAACATATTATTAGATATGCATAAATCTAGGAAATTAAAAAAAAAAAAACTACTCTGGCTAAAAAAAAAAAATCCCTCCAAACTATATACGGATCTTCCTCAATTTACAATTAGGGTTACACTTCGATGAGCCCATTTTAAGTTGAAAAATATCATAAGTTACAAATGCATTTAATACACCTAACCTATCAAACATCACAGCTTAGCTTAGCCCTAGTCTAACTTAGAACATTCTCAGAACACTTATATTAGCCTATACTTGGCCAAAATCATCGAATACAAAGCTCATTTTATAATAAAAAATGTTGACTATGTGATGTAATTTATTGAATACTGTACTGAAAGTGAAAAACAGAACGGTTGTAGGTATAATTGGTTGTACATCCTCGTGACCACATGACTGAATGGGAGCTGCAGCTCATTGTAGCTGCCGCGTCACGAGAGTTTTGTATGGCATACTGCCCACCCAGGAGAAGATCAATATTCAAAATTATTTTAAAAAGTACAGTTTCTACTGAATGTATATTACACCATTGTAAAGGTGAAACATTTAAAATCAAACCATCGTAAGTCAAGGATCGTCTGTATCCATTATCTCTTTCATTTCAATTCAGTTTTAAGTCTCAGGTGAACTATTTTACAGTATCAGCCCATTTCCAAAATGACAGAAATTAAGCCTACATTCTGAGATTCTTAAAAAGAAGGGATTCCCTTCAAAGGATCTATGAATAGAATTCAGAAGAATCATGAGCTATAATAGGAAAAAAATCCGATTTTTATTTTCACTGATCTCTAACCAAAATTTAACACTTCCTCTAGTAATGCATAGAAGCAACAGAATCACAATGGTCTTAGCAGTACCTGTAATTCTGAAACCAAATGAAAGAAATACCTTCATATCATATTAGCTATTACAGATCTCAAATCATCATTTATGTTTACCACTTCAAAATTACAGCAGAATCGCTGCTAGCACTTGTTTCAAATGTGTAAAAAAAAAAAAATCAAGTATATTACCATTTCATAATTAAAAAGTTTCTGACAACTAAATTTCATTACTGACTTTCTCAGTAATCTAGTAATTTTTGTTTTTTAAAAACATTATTCTGAAAAGGGGTCCATAGTCTAAAAAAACCTAAGACCTACTGAACATGTTCCCTTAACAGTTGTTTATATCATTTTTCAGAGGATTTTTATAAGAGCTGTTCTACTTTCTAAAAGCATATCAAATACACGTAAGGATATCAAAATACTTACTTCTTGCTTTCTGTGTGCCAATACCTACTCTTTTCCCCTAAAAAAAAAAAAACAAACAAAAAAAAGACTGGGTTTGAAAGTACAATGAAAACAGCAACTGCAACTGCTCATTTTTATCCTGAAGATAATCATACAGGAAAAGAACTATATAAAAGAAGGGTGATTACTATACTTTTACGGGGAAAAAAGAGAAAACTTGCTTTTTTAAAAATCAACGCAACCAAAAAAACAAAACAATGAACATAATACAAGCTCACTTTTACAATACACCCAACAAATACCTTGCGTTCTAGCTATAATTGTTTTTGTCTTTACAGAAAGAAATCAACTGATGAGGAAAAGCTATAGTTAACGAAGTAATCTAAAAATAGTCCTAAAGTTATTTTTATGCTTTTACTGAGCAAACTTTTGTGATAAACAGGAATTAAGAAAATATTTATTAAGTCTATTGATTCCTGTCAAGGTGGAATATGTCCAATATGGTCAAACAGTCCTACTGATTACAACTAAAACTCTGGGAAAAATACGCAACTACATGAGGACTAAAAAGTGAACACAAGCAGGCATATTGGAGAAGGAAGTCAAACTCAGAAACCACCTTTAAGGGGGTACATTTCCCAACCTCTTTTTCTCACAATGTTGCCTGAAGGATGAACCTCTAATTAGAGTTGGAAGCCAAGTAGTAGAGCCAGGAGAAAGACTCTAAGGTAAGGGCAAACACACTTAAAATGATGGAAAGATACAAAAGCTCAGCAGAAAAACTGTAAAAAAAAAAAAAAAAGGAAATTGTAGATAGAAGTCTAGTGAAGACTAATGTACAAATCAAGTGAAAAATACATGATTTGAAATACAGAATTAACTGGATGGGCTTGAAAACAGAACACAGGTGAGTAAGTGAAGTGTCAGTGAACTGGAAGATCGATGAATAGAAATCTTTAATTAGAAGAACAGAGAAAAGAAGAATGGGGAAAAAATAAAGTCTCAGGGACCCAATAAGTACCCTGTATTCTAGCTATAATTAATATAAAAGGTCTAAAATAAGTGTTATTGGAAATGCAGAAACAGAAAAAAACAGAATGGCGAAGAAAAAGAATCTTAACAAAATAACTCAAACTTTCCAAACATAAATTTACACTTTTAAGAAGCTTAGTGAACAACAAACAGAAAAATCTCTAAGTAACCCATGTCAAGGAATATCACAACCAAACGTTAAAAACCAAAGATAAATTAAAAATCTGCTAAGTACACAGGGAAAAATGATCATTATTTATAAGAAAATAACAATCTGAATGATTGCAAATTTTCCATCAAAATCCATGGAGGCCAGAATATAGCTATAGAATACCTATAAAGTACTGACCTAAAGAAATTTTTTATTCCTAATTCGTTATTCAGTGAAAAGATCTCGCAGGAATGAAGGCAAAATAAAGACATTCTCACATTCTCTTCTACATGACTTTTTCGAGGAAAAAGGTTAACACTGCCTGGTGGGTTTTTCAATAAATGCAAATGTAACAAAAATAACTATCAGAAACACTGGTAGGGGAGGATAAAGGGCTCAAAAGGTTTTAGCTTCTATTATTTTATTTGAAATAGAGTTAATATTTAGAAAAGCTACGTAGGTATAGTTTAACCTAAGCAACCACTAAAACAAAACAAAACCAAAAACATGGATACAGACAAAAACCCAATACAAAAATCTTCAAACAATCTGAAAAGCAGAAAAAGAAGAAAAGAGAGGAATAAAATGCAGAGAACACCAACAAAAAAATATTAGTATACGGGCAGGCCTAAATTGTATTACTTATTAAGTATAAATCATTAACACATACCAATTAAAGAAAAAAAGACTGCCAGATCAGATAAAAAGACAACTTTCAATTATCTGTAAGAAACCAATTTTAAAAATAAATACATAGACATGGTAAATGTAGAAGGAATAAAAAAAAAATCATGTAAACACTAATCACAAGGAAGCTGGAGTGGCTGTAGTATATTCAGGGACTTCAGAACAAGAAATACTAACAGGGACAAAGGGACTTTATATAGTAACAATGTCAACTCACCAAGAACCATAAGAATATTAGATGTGTGCACATCTAAGAAGGCTCAAAATACGCAAAACAAAAACTATGATAGAACTAGAAGGAAAAATACACAAACCCACAACATATTTGGCAACTTCAATACCCCCCTCTTTCCATAATGGATAGAATAAGACTGATTATCAGTATGAATACAGAAAAGATATGTAATTTGACCTATTTGACAGCTATAGAATATTCTGCCCACTAACCTTAGAATATATGTTTTTAAGTGCCCATGGAACTTGCATTAAGACAGACTATATTCTGGGGGCACATGGGTGGCTCAGTGGGTTAAGTGTCTGACTCTTGGTTTGGGATGGAGCCCTCTGTTGAGCTCCACCCTCAGTGCACAGTCTGCTTGAGATTCTCTCCCTCCCCGTTCCTCTCCCTGCACAACATGTGTGCTCTCTCTCTCAAATAAATAAAATTATATATATATAAAAAAAAGACAGGGGGCGCCTGGGTGGCTCAGACGTTAAGCGTTTGCCTTCGGCTCAGGTCATGATCCCAGAGTCCTGGGATCGAGCCCCGCATCGGGCTCCCTGCTCGGCGGGAAGCCTGCTTCTCCCGCTATCATTCCCTCTGCTTGTGTTCCCTCTCTTGCTGCGTTTCTCTCTGCCAAATAAATAAAATCTTTAAAAAAAAAAAAAAAAAAAGACAGACCATATTCTAGACTTCACAAATCTTGATAAACTTAAAAGAACTGACATTACACAAAGTATGTGTTTTGACCATAACAGAATTAAAAGAGAAATCAGTAACGGTTCCTTCATTGCTGGTGGAAATGCAAAATTGTACAGCCATTTTGGAAGACAGTTTGACAGCTTCTTCAAAATAAACATACTCTAATCATATAATCCAGTGACCATGGTCCTTGGTATTTATCCAAATGTGTTGAAAACCTACACATGGATGTTTATATATACATAATTTACTCAGAATGTCAAAGCTTGGAAGCAATCAAGATGTCTTTTAGAAGGTGGATGAACTGAAGCAAATCCAGACAATGGCACCATTCAGCAGTTAAAAAAAAAAAAAAAAGATCAAGTCATGAAAAGGTATGGAGAAATTTTAAATGCCTAACACTTACTGAAGAAGACAATCTAAAAAGGCTATATATTGTATGGCTCCAGTTATAGGACATGCTGGAAAAAGCCAAACTATGGAAAAGGGATCAGTAGTTGTTAGGAGTAAGTGAAGGAGGGAGGAAGGAATAGAGGTAGCATGGAACATTTTTATGGAAACTATTCAACTATTCTGCAGGTTAATGTGATGGCAAATATATATCACAATTCATTTGTGTGAACCTATACAATGTACAACACTAAGAGTGAACCCTAATGTAAACTATGGACTTTTAAGTGATGACGACTTGTCAATATAGATATATATACACACATATATAATATAAATATATGTGACATAGGTATAAAAAAACATATAACATATATAGAAATGTAAGTTTATAAATATATATGAAGTTTTACATAAAATGTGTAAAACAGCAGTAAAGCAGAGCTCAAAAAAAATTTTACAGTAGAGCTGGTTCTTTGAAAAGACAAAACTGATAAAGTAGCCCAACTGAGCAGAGGGGACAAAAAAAGGAATAATGATCTTAGAAATTAAAGACATCATTCAGACTCCATAAACATTAAAAGCTTAATAAGGGAATATTAAAAATAGTTTTGCCATCAATTTGACAGTTTAAACAAGTACAAATTCCTTGAAAAACAAACTATCCAATTAAAAAAAAAAAATTACGGGCTCAGAGAACCTTCCTGGTAAATACTATCAATACTTAAGAAATTGAGGTGCCTGGGTGGTTCAGTGGGTTAAAGCCTCTGCCTTCAGCTCAGGTCATGATCTCAGGGTCCTGGGATTGAGTCCCACATTGGGCTCTCTGCTCAGCAGGGAGCCTGCTTCCTCCCTTTCTCTGCCTGCTTCTCTGCCTACTTGTGATCGCTCTCTGTGTCAAATAAATAAATAAAATATTAAAAAAAATACTTAAGAAATAAAAGCAACTCTATAAAAACTTGTTTAGAAAATTAAAATGGAAATACCTTCCAGCATTTTATGAGAGCATTACCCTGACACTAAAATCAAACACATCAAAAAGTAAAAGACCAATATTCCTCATGTAAATATACACAAAAAATCCTCAAAATTTCAGGTAAAATGAGAAAAGAAAAACAAAATTCCAAACATCTTAAATAGTGAAGCAAAATACATTCAATCAACTTTTTTTTTTTAAAACATAAATGCTAACAGGAGTATTTAAGAGAATATAATTAATGACTTAAAATTTATGTTTTAGTGGGCAGATTTAAACATATTCATTCAAGACCCAAAAATGCATCTTTATTGAAGGGTTTGTTTTAGTACTTGACAAGCCAGAAATTTTCCAGAAACATTTTCTTTTTACATACAGAAAAAATTTTCAAGTATTACAAAATTGACCAGTTATGCATTCTGGATTACAAAGATATTTGATATTCTAATCCTTTTGGTTTTGAGAGAAAAGTAAGATGTTTCACAGCTTTTTATCACACTTCTCATTGTTTTTATTTCATGAGGGCAAATACTCCCTAGTGCCTGGCACCTAACAGAACTGAGTATCTGTTGAATACTGATGGTTGCATGTGAAAACAAAATATTCCTGAACACTTTTTTTTTTTTAAGATTTTATTTCTTTTAGATAGAGAACACACAGTGGGGGTAGGAACAGAAGGG
>CM053614.1:64339034-64358709 GCA_028646535.1 Procyon lotor | reverse complement strand
GTAACCTGAGCCAAAATCAAGAGTCAGCCTCAACAAACTAAGCCACTCAGGCGCCCCTCTGAATACTTTTTAAACTATGAACAGTGACCTATTAGCAGATTTAATATCAATTTAGAGCTGCGACTAGTATTTTTAAAAAATGAAAATAGAATACTACAGAAATACTAGCATGAATCACATTAAGGATAAACAATGATATATTTGTATTCACTGCATATGGACAGAAATGATATACTGATATATTCTGAAATCATAATGTCCTTGTGAGTTTACATTTTCATATATTTATTTCTACATACAATCCAAAAAAATCTGCAAAGTGCAATAAAGATAGTTTATATGTATTTAGCTTACTTCAATTACGGAACATTAACTCAGTATTTTATAAAAATTTGGAAATAGCCATTTGGAGGGTTTTTAATTTTTTACTTGTAAATAAAACATTCAAAGTATTAATAGTTTTACTTAAGTACTAAGTAAACTATTTGTTGTTTTCTGTAAATTACTCCTATCTTACACAAATGTGATTAAAAATGTAAAATTCATAAAGACTTTAAGTATCTGTGCATACAACATGCATTTATGGGGTAGTCAAGATGTAAAATAGACTTATTATTGCCAATTAGCTCCAAAGACAGTTCAAAGCCACTGTCCAAATGTCAGTCTTGCCAGCAAACATGCTTTACTGGCAATCAGAAGGTATTTCACCTATCTATTCAATCAGGTTACTTTCCTATTAATAATCTTTCAATAATTTCCCAAACCCTTCCAGATAAACTCTAATTCCTTTATATAATGTTGCAAGGTCCTATGTGAACTTGCTAATTTTTCCTGCTTCCTTTCTTATCATTCTCTCACTCAAAAATCAATGCATTATATTACAGAAAATTTCCCAAACATGCCAATGTACTTATGGCTACACGTCTTTACATATACTCATCTATACAATTTTCTTTTTAGATTTTAGTCATTTAAGTATTAAGTGAAGAAAAAGCAAACCACAAAAGAATACACTGATATGAAAACCATGAGACAACTAAGATGAGAGAAGTTGCAGAAGAAAATAGGTAAATTAGAAGAAATGAGCAATAGCTTACAGAATCTAAATGGTTTTAAAAACTGTTAACTCCATTTGGCAAAGCAGTCAGTAGTTTCCTACCTGATAGGTTCATGAGTGAATAGGAAGCATAAAAGTGGAGATTAAAGAAGTCTGGATGGTACAAAGACTGGATAGTAGTTAGGGAAGGATATAGATTAAGAGAAGTTTTACTGCACTTATTTGAAAGGATGGAAGAGCCTTGATTCTGTATAGAGGCTTTAAGGAGGAAGCTAGTTTTTGAAAAGGGAAGAAACAAAATACGGAAACATTAGGTCTAACACTGCAATGCCTCCTACACTTATTTAGCAAACATTTTAAGGTCAGGCCAGAAAATCATAGTACGTACCAAGACTTTGTTATAACACTATCTACAGCAATTCAAAGAAGTATATTATACATATTAGAAGCTTTTCATGCAATAAGCCAATTATGTTTTCCTTCAGAATGAACTGAAGTGGCTGGTTAAAAGCAACAGCAACCAAAGAAGAAAAATATCCCTGGAACAAATTTTACCACATGAGGAAATCCTCAAAGTTAAACATATAGGATAATTTACTCAAATAACAGAAACATGAATACAGTACAAAGGTTTACCCTTCGGATATTCTGGCAGTAATACTCTCTACTTGGTAAGAAAAATTTACAGATTAAAAAAAACAAAAAAAAAATCAACCTTGATCACTTTCTTCAATTATTTTAAAAATTAAGGAAAATAACATACCACATCTCTTACAGAAGTGCTTGATTTCTTGAGTAAATATAGTTCTTTTTTCTTCTGTTCAATGTAGTATCTAATGTCTTCATTAAAAAAAAAAAGGCTTAAGATTAGCATTTTTACCTCTGGAGTTAAAGACTGCTATTTTCTTTGTACTAGATTTAGGTGAAAGAATATACCATTATAGGTATCTCCTACTATCAGAATTTTCCCTGTGTAAAATCAGGAACCAAATAGCACAAATTAATACTTTTAACAAATACCGTCAAAAATACTGATAACATCCTTACCATCAATATGAAGAATTTTTACTCCCCATGATAAGGCATTTGATAATATACTATTTGAAGGAATAAAATCCTGTAAAATAAAAAAAGGTTTAATAGTTTTTCTAGAAAATTACAAATTTAAATGAGGCTAAATTTTAAAAACTATCTGAAGATTATTGTTCACTTAGGTGGGTATTCAGGACAGACTCTATGTAGTTATAATAGCAATCAGTACATCAGTTTTTTCTTTTGGAATTTATAAATTAGCTCTGTTTAATATATTCCCATATGCTTGACAATTAATGCAACTTTAGTCTTACAGTTAACAGTTTCATGAAAGTTCATCTAAAAATACAAAAATGCCATAAGCTTCATACATCTCCAGTAATATTTTAAAAGGCCACAAGATGGAGATGTTTCTTCATGAAAAGTAGATTCTGTTCTTTATAAAATGAGATCTATGCTGATATTTAGGCTTTTCCTATTAAAAATGAGGAAAGGAAGATTTCAGGAACATCTCCATTTCCACTTGAGTGGAAGAGAATACATACAGTAAATTTTTACATTTCATACTTACATGGTCCTTGATAGCTTTTTCAACTAGTAATTTTCCTCTGCTCAAGCACACCTATAAAAAAAATCAAGAGCTCAAACATTAAAAAGTTTTAACATAGTGCTTCATTGGAAAAAAACTTAAAAATATAAAATAGCTAAATTAATTGATAAAATCTATAAATTTTAATATAAAATTTTAAATAGACAAAATTTGTACAAGTCTTAATGAATATCAACACAAAGTATAGTAAAAGGCATCTTTTAAAGTAAAAGGGTCTTTGTAGTAAGATCTATTAATATTAAGTTCACTTTTTTTTTTTTTTAAAGATTTTATTTATTTATTTGACAGAGAGGAGAGATATCATAAGTAGGCAGAGAGGCAGGCAGAGAGAGAGGGGGAAGCAGGCTCCCTGCTGAGCAGAGAGCCCGATGTGGGGCTTGATCCCAGGACCCTGAGATCATGATCTGAGCCGAAGGCAGAGGCTTAACCCCCTGAGTCACCCAGGCGCCCTAAGTTCACTTTTTTTGATAGAGCAACTGAACAACTAAATGAGAACAAAGCTTAGTTCTGTAGTAAACTGTCTATAATTAACAAGTTTAGATTCTAATTTTGTATTCAAATGAAGATCTGAGAATATGAATAAATCGTGTATATATATATTTTTTGTTATTTCCCATTTTAAATACAACATTGGAAAAGCAATAGAAATGCTACGAGGAACAATTAATTTGGAACTAGTCACTAGTATACGATCTCATTCCTCCAAAAAAGCATTAAAGTGAAAAAATACATGAGCCTTCCTTGACTTTTCTTCTTGTATGTATTTCTATTTTCCCCCCTCCCCAATTTATCCTTCACTGAAACTTCTAACTTGTCAATAGAGTAATAGAGATGTGATACCAGTAACTAAAATAGGGGCTAGCAAACTTTTCCTATAAAGTGCCAGATAGCATGTTTTAGGTTCTGCAAGCCATAAAGTGCCTGTCTGAACTGTCCAATACTTCCTTTATACCAGGAAAGCAAACAGTTAATATGTAAATGAGCAGGTCTGGCTGAGTTCCAATAGAACTTTACTTAGGGTCTTTGATATCTGAATTTAAATTTGTCATAAAATATTTCAATTTTTGCCCAAGCATTTGAAGATGTAAAAACCATGCTTAGCTCAAAGGCTGTAAAAAACAGGGGCAATCTGGACTTGGCCCATGCCATAGTTTGCTAACTCCTTCTGTGACACAAAGAAAAGGTTTCCATTTCTACTTTAAATAATGACCTGCTGTTACTTTTTAGTTGTAAATAACTCTTAAAAATAAAAGCCATCCGCAAAGGCAAAGAGTATTATTTTAGTAGAGTATGACCCCAAAGTATTAGGAGATAAATCACCATTCTATAAGACAGTAACCTTATTGACTGGAAAGCCATCTATAATGTAGATATTGTTCTACCTAAGTGAATTTTGCTGCCAGTCTGCTCTTGAAAATCATGAGATCCTCAGGCTATAGCCTTTCTGAACATCTCAAAGCACATTTAAGAGACTTACTGAATCTGGAGATTTAAATGAACTTCCATCATGGCTGGGATGAGGAGAAGTTGTTTCTGCAGTATATGCAGATTCTGGACTTGGTACAGGAGAAATTCTTCCCAACGTTTGTGCAAATTTAGCTTCCTTTTTATTTGAAATAAGGTAACTAATATCTTTGCTGAGAAATTCTTCAACTCGCTAAAGGAAAACAAAACATTTTCAAATGAGTCATATAAAACAAACCGTTTTATATTTCAGGTACAGTGTAAAATACCAATTTGAAGCATTGCAATATTTTGTAAATTGGTGGTTTTTATACCGTGTTCTTCTGAATCTGAGTTCTCAGGAAGTACAATGGGCGTTCCAATAATAAGCAGCATATGCTAGATAATATTTTTAAGTACATCATATATCCCAATTAATTTAATCCTACATATGTAACAACCCCATGGTACTAATATGACTAATATTCACATTTTGTGGAAAAGGATATTAAAGAGAAGTTACGTGACTTGGTTGAGGTTACATCAGTGTAAGTAACAGAATGTGAATACAGATATTCTGATTCTGTCCATGCTCTAAAAGCACTACTGTCCAGTAGAACTTAATGCAATAGTTAATATTCTTTTTTTTTTTAAGATTTTTTATTTATTTATTGACAGAGAGAGATCACAAGTAGGCAGAGAGGCAGGCAGAGAGAGGGGGGAAGCAGGTTCCCCACCAGGCAGAGAGCCCAACATGGGACTCGATCCCAGGACCCTGAGACTATGACCCGAGCTGAAGGCAGAGGCTTTAACCCACTGAGCCACCCAGGCGCCCCAATAGTTAATGTTCTTTATTGGCATTGTTCAATGTGGTAGCAACTCACCACATGTGGCTATTCAGCACTTAAAAATGTAACAAAGGTAACTAATATGACTGGGCAATTGAATTTTAAGTTTTCTTCAATACAGTATTAATTAAATTTCAATAGCCGCATGTATCAGATGGCTATCATACTAGGCAGGACAGTTCAAAATCAGTTAACATCTTACCATAAGACTTTAACAGGACAAAGGAATCCTTACAGGGTGTGAGACTGAAAATAATTTCTCTACTAAAATGTTTGAAAACCACTGCTTAAATGCCTGAATTTATAAACCCGAGTACCAGATGTCAATGTTATCAAACATTATTCCCATCCAAGGGCAAGAACGTCAAAGTAGAAATAAATACTATTAATCATTAGCTATTTTCATAAATGAAAGACTTCTATAATATTTGAAACAACTACATTTAGTTTCTATAGGATCTCACAACATAAAGGGAAATTTAAAAAATGAAGCCAAGTATGTAACAGATGAATTAATTCCATCTAAGGGATTAGGCAGAATTTGCTGCTTACACAAGTGGCCCCTTGGTTCAGTGTAAATCACTACTTCCCTTTTTCCTGAGCAGCGTTTTCATCAACTAGTAAACAAGATACCCACATTTATTTATTTCAGGGTTTACAAACTCAAATGCTTACAAGAGCCATGAGGAATATAAATGCACAATTTGCACATCAAATGCTTTCTTCATTTCCATAAATATGTGGCCTTAGTATTGCCAGTGGTTCTAATTTTGCAAAAAGAACATATTCTCCTATACATTTTTCTAAAAATTGTGATAAAATATATATTAAATTGACCACTTTAACCATTATTAAGCATGCAATTCAGTGGCAGTAAGTACAATTACGATGTTGTGCAATCATCACCACTACACATTTCTAGAACTTTTCCACCATCCTAGGCTGAAACTATCCATTAAGTGGTAACTCCCCATCATCTCCTCTTCCCAGTCCCTTTTAATCTGTGTTCTACTTTGTTTCTATGAATTTAACTATTCTAGATAATTCATATAGAGCAGCAATAATTATGGGTGAAATCCCATAATTGTCCTTTTGTGTCTGAGTTATTTTGCTTAGCAGTGTTTTCAAAGTTTGTCCATGTTTCAGCAAGGGTAAGAATTTCATTCCTTTTCAAGGTTCAATAATATTCCATCATGTGTACACACATTTTGTTCATCCATTGATCTGCTGATGAAAATTTGGGTTGTTTCCATCTTTTGTCTATTGTGAATAATGCTGCAATGCACATGAGTATATGAATATCTCTTCAAGGTCCTGCTCTCAATTCTTTTGGGTACAACTTGTTTTCCATAGCAGTTGTACCATTTCACAATTCCACCAACCCAAAAGGGTTCCAAACTCCAAACATTCTTGCCAACATATTTTTCTGATACTGACCATCTTAACAGATGTGGCATGGTATCTCCTTCTGGATATTAATCAGATACATGATCTGCAAATATTTTTTCTTTCCATTTTGTATATTGTCCTTTTACCCTCTTGATAGTATCCTTTTAAGCACAAAACCTTTTCCTTTTTATGAAGTCCAGTTGATTTATTTTTTCATTTGTTCTCTATGCCTTTGGATTCATATCCAAGGAATCAATACCAAATCCAGCGTCATAAAGCTTTTCCCTATACTTTCCTCTAAGAGTTTTAGCTCTTATGTTTAGAACTTGACCCATTTTAAACTAATTTTAGCATAAGATGTATGATAAGGGCCTAACTTCATTCTTTGCAGTTCTCCTAGCATCAGCTATTGAAAAGATTGTCCTTTCCCCACTGAATGGTTTTGGCACACTTGCTGAAAATGGACCATATATGCAATGGTTTATTTTTAGGGTCTCTATTTTGTTGCATTAGTTTCCATGTCCTTATGCTAGTACTACACATTTCCTCTGGTTTTCCAGTTCCTATAGAGTTATAACTTGAGTAGTAAACAAAACATCTTTCACAATTTAGCCTCAATATAACATGCTCAAGTCACATTGTAATATCAGCAATTGCTCAAAGTACACAAAAACTATAAATATATTCTTCCCTCTATTTAGTTTGTCCATTCTACCTGGTATATTTCTACCAGACTTTCAAGACTTAGGTTAAGTTCTATCTCTGCTATGATTCCTAAAGGCAAAGTTAATCATTTTCTTCTCTATACTCTTTTAAGTAAGCTCCATGCCCAGGGTGGAGCCCAACATGGGGCTTGAACTCACAAGCGTGAGATCAAGACCTGAGCTGGCATCAAGAGTTGGGACGCTTAACCAACTGAGCCACCCAGGTGCCCCTCTTCAATTATTCTAACAGCAATTTCTACATAACTTCTGTTCAAGCACTGACAATGCTATACTATAAATCATTTAGGTGTCTGATGTTTCCCTAAACTGAGAGCAGTAGACTGCATCTTAAGTATTTTTGCATCCCCAGCAGTTAAAATAGTGCTAGCATATTAAAGATGCCAGTGGAATAATTTTTTAATGAATTTCCATATGCTCAAATCATAATCATCCTTCAAAGCTGACTTCAAATTCTGTCTGTATAACGGCTTTCAAGATTTCTTAATTAAAAGTAATTTCTCCCTCTTGTTGCTATTACATGTTGGGTTATAATTAATTGCACCCATGAAATCTCAACCTAGATCAGAGGCAGGATGGACATAAGATTCATTTTTGAAAACTACCAAAACAATACCATACCCCTGCAGTGCTGACTTAGTTTCATCATGGTCTTCCAATTTATCAGCTATTGTTGAACTTAGGTCTTTTAAAGAGTAAACTTGCAACATTTTTGAGTCACTTAATGTTACAATGAAAAAATAATTCTGTGTTCAAGTTCATGATATGGCAAGGCATCCCTGCTCTTCTCCAACTGTCTTATTTTAGCCCAGAATGTTTACATACGGACCTAAACATGGTTGGTTCCACGTCCTTTTTAGACGCTTTTTTTTTTTTTTTAGATGGTTTTGAAACAGCTACATTCCTTGCCACTATTAAAAGATATTTCCTCATTATGTCAGGCTTCACTGCTGTGCTTTCAGTGGTTGAATTTGTCAGATGTGTACTCGCCAGTAAGATGGGATGTTTTCATTAAGAGTAGAGAAAACAAATGCACAAAGTGGACAATTATAGAAAAAGACAACAATCTGAAGATAAGTTACAAAATGATAAAGGGCCTAAGTAAACCTAAAAATTAAGGAATAAGAATCATCCTTTTAAGGAACATCAATTCAACTAAGTATTTCTTAAAGTTGAACCCTAAAACTCTTAGTGTCTAGAGATCAAGATTCCTTTATAATTCATGTAACAGATCAACAGAAAGAAGTCTTTTTTTTTTTTTTAGGGATAGAGGTAAAAATGCCATAAAAACAGAAAACAGGATATCACTGAATTACTGGAAAGATAAGTGTGGGGAGAGATCATAATTTGATAAAAAAATTTTAAAAAGAGAAATTAAGTACAGTTAACAAGTCAAATTCAGTTGGAAATCCACAGCTTGAAGAAAAAAATGGGAAAACTTAAGTTTTTGTTTTGTTTTTAAGATTTTATTTATTTATTTGACAGAGATCACACGTAGGCAGAGGCAGGCAGAGAGAGAGGGGGAAACAGGCTCCCCACTGAGCAGAGTCCGACATGGGGCTTGATCTCAGGACCCTGAGATCATGACCTGAGCCAAAGGCAGAGGCTTAACCCACTGAACCATCCAGGTGCCCCAAAACTTATTTTTTTAATATGCTCTTTACTCCATTGGTTTACTTCAAACCATTTTAGGATAAAAATTTGAAGTGTATATAACCAAAAGGGCTCCCAATTATTATCAAACGCTGAACTTAATTCACAACTTGTTTCTTGCAAGTACCTCAGTAACTGCTACGGGAATGAGAGCAAAAGGGGGCAAGGCAAGCATCCCTGTACTAACTAGAACTGCTGTTTTAGCTTTAACAGTTTCCTGTTTACTGGTTTTATACATTACACTTCTGAATAACTTTGTTTGAAGTACAAACTTCAAATTTTTACTGCTTAAAATACAAATCTAAAATCACTGATTTACTTTTTTTTTTTAAGATTTTACTTATTTATCTGACTGAGGAGAGAGCGCATAAGCAAGAGGTGCAGCAGGCAGAGGGAGTAGGACAAGCAGGCTCCCAGCTGAGTGGGGAGCCCAATTAAATTTGAGACTTAATCCTAGGATCTCGGGATCATGACATGAGCCAAAGGCCGATGCTTAACCGACTGAACCAAAAAGGCACCCCTGAAATCACAGATTTAGATTATAAAAGGTTAATGGGTTTTTCATCATATTTGAGAAAGCTGTGAAACTATATCAGATAGCTACTCTGTAGCCATTAACTGCTAGCTGAACAAAATGGTAATAGTTTATTAGTCTGGGAATTAGGAGGCTAAACCTACACAGAGCCAGTTATTTTACTTCTCTTGACCCTTAAGCACTTATTTTCTAAAATGAGTAAAAGAAAGGAGTCTTTATTCCAAGATGGCTGTCCTATAAAACATGATTTTTAGGAATGCAGTCATATGGTCATTATGATACATGTTACTGCTATGACAAACGTGACAATGTTTCAAGAAAATGAGTAACAAGGGGTGTCTGGGTGGCTCAGTTGGTTAAGTGTCTGCCTTTGGCTAAGGTCATCATCCCAGGGTCTTGGGACAGAGTTCTGCACTGGGCTCCCTGCTTTGAGGGGAACCTGCTTCTCCTTTCCCTCTGCCCCCAGCCATGCTGTCTTGTGCTCTATTTCAAATAAATAAATGACGATCACAGCTCATTTAGAATAAACAATTCTAAGAAACTTATTACATGTTCTGCAAATTTCTATTCTAGGAATGGCAGATTATTCAGAGTATTCAACAAACTCAAAGTGCAGCACAAATCTTTTTAAATAGGAAGAATTAGGAAAGAAATTCTTAACCTCACTTGCTAAACTTACCCAATGTTAATCTTACTCACAAGAAAGTCTTAGAATTTCAAATTTTCTTATTTCTTAATCATTTACTCAATGTATAGTTAGGAAACAGAGTTTTCAGTATTCTTAACCCAAATTCTGTCCCCCTAATAACATTCATTCTGTTGAGTCAGTTACCACTCAGAGTAATTTAACGCTTTGTGGTTCAAAGAGGTTCTCCTTGTTCTACAAATAATATTCTTCCTGTTATTATGCTAGTCCAGACAAATTTATGTAGTTCCCCAATAACCATAATCAAGGAGTTCCTGCTATCTGGATGACATACAAACATTACAATGAGAAGGCAATCAGAGGTTCCACCAGGACAAAGGAGGAGAGCTCCCAGGCATTTCTCACACTTTGTGAACTTTACACTAGACTAAAATTCACAGAAACCTGAAAGTCCTATTAGACTACAAAAAGTTAAAACAAATAGTTTTTCATTAATGTTAAGCAGCTGATAAAAGTTTTAAGCTTGGTGCTTATACGGTTATGTTTCCCAATATGATAACGTAAAATGATTACATACTAGAAAGTACTCGTTATAAAATTTTCCTTTTTTGTCAAAGTGAATATAGTTTTGACTTACCCCTCCCAGATCCTGAATGTCCTTTTGCAGCTTTTCAGATACGGTGATAGAAGGTAAGTCAATGTAAAATATTTTTCCCCAGAGCGGCTTATATTTGGATTTTTCTGGTTTGTTATCAGTTTTCATAGATTTTAAAGATCTGTTTTTTTCATTTTTGACTTGGATTCCACCTGTTGTTTAAAAAAAATGTAGAATTAGATCATGTTTTATGCAGACAGAAAATTTCTACTGTTTTAAAAATATTTTTATACAGTCATCATATCAGAGGGAAAAATCTTTATAATCCCATCAATTAAAAACTCAATAGCATTTTAATGTATTTCTTTGTAGTACCACCTAGGATAAAAGCAAAATACCATACTTGTTTTAACAGATTCTATATTGCAAAATAATCATCACGGATAATTCCGTGTTCCATCACGGAACAGGGAGATTCTCAAAGGACTCTGTGTGTGGCTGGGGTTCTGACCACAGACCCACCCTATGGTCCAGAAAATTGCAGCAGTTCTAATGAGATTATCATATCCTGTGTTCAGGATCTTATTCAAGGACATTTTGCAGCTTGCCAATGAGAGGCCAAGAACTGCAGGTGCATCGACTGAAATAACACTTCATTTTTATTTTTTCCTTCATAAAATGTTCTGAATGTTAAATCCACCATAAGACTTCAAAGCCACACAATTTTGTTGTGTGTGTGTGTGTGTGTGAGTTTTAATTCTCTGTTTTGGAAAAATCAAAGATGTGGATTATAAAGTGCTAATAAATAAGCAAACTATGACAAGGTTAGCATCACATGCAACAAAATAACACAAGGACATTAGAATTAAAGGTCTTTTTTGGCAGGAGTACACCTCCATTTTTGTTAGGCAAGAAATGTATTTGGAAGAAAGGCAACATGTTAGATTCAATATAAAATGTCTTGTTAAGTCCCTTGCACTAAAAAAAAAAAAAATACCATACTTGTTTTAACAGATTCTATATTGTAAAACAATTATTGTTCAAAGCCAATAATAATTCAACTTGCAGTAAGTATTTATGTATTTGTTCAGGTTTTAAATATTATGGTGGAAACTATCTAAAATCTTTTTGAGAGATTTTCCTCCTTACTATGTAAACTCCAGGGGTATTTACTCAGAAATATTTATGAAGCATCTGCCATCCTGCTGAACACTGAAAACAGGCTTAAAATGTTAAAAACTTATCAATAGAAGAAACATCTGCTACAAATGATGACCTAGTCATCAAAACGTTTCAAGGTTTAGTCTCTATATTTGAACTGAACGGTCCATTTTAAGAGCCAAATCACCATTCACTTCATTATTTCCTTTGAAAACAGATCTGAGATCGAAACAACTGCTTTAAAAATTAACTTTCGTACACAATCTGTTCATACGTTGGAAATTCCTATATATATATACCACTTATATATTCTAGACATATTAAAAAGAAAAAAAAACTTGGAAGCTGTAATGTTTTCCCATACAAAGTAGTAGAAAATGGAAATATGCTTTCGTTTCTGTCTGTAACGTAGAAAACAGCAACGGTGTGTTTGAAATACAAATACTACCCCTTAACTTCACGAGTGAAGAAAAATAAATTTAAGAATAAGGCCAAAAACCCACCCACAATCACCCAACTTAATCATGAACCTAAAAGCCACGAGCACCTCTGCTTTCAAATTGAGAATGCAGCCTCAAAGGGCCTGAGCTGAGTCTCAACATCTGTCGGAGGCCCGGGCAGGTCCCGGGTCCGCACATTGTTTTCTAGTTTTACAACCAACGGCACCCCCGGGAATTTGGGGCCGCGGCTGGAGCGTGAACAGCGCGAGGGGTCCGGTTGAGATCCTTTCCCTTTTGGAGGCAAAGCCCTGGACGGAGCCCTCTTTCGGGCCACAGAGAAGGACGCACAAGCCAAAAAAGAAAAGGAGCAGGGACCTGGGGGAAGAACTCTAAAGAATCAATGGTGGAACCACGAGGGGAGGAAAGGATTAAAGGGACTGCAGTGGAGGAGGGGCTTCATACCCTGGAAAGGTCCTTTGCTGTGGATCCTCATGGCTCCGGAGTTCATGGCAGCCGCCCGGCACCTACATGCTGGGTTCGGGAGAGTGTCGCGCCGGGCGGCCAACAAAACACTGCTCGTCCAAGTCGGTTTTTCAGCCAGCCGCCTCTTCCCCTTCCGCAGACTACCACACCCACGCAACAGAGATGCCGCGTCTACGGTCCGGGTTTCCGGGGCCGGATCCCACTCCAAGGCGCGGAGGAGGAAGAGGTAAAGCACAAACGAGTGGGATGCGGCGGTTGAAGATTTGAAAACGCGTCACGCGGCCGCGGCGCCCATACGCGCGCCCCGCCCTCTCTCACGCCGCGCGCCGCGCCCCGCCTCGCGCTCGCCCCCACGTGCCCGCCTCCTCGCGCCGCGCGCCCCGCCCACACGGGCCGCGACACCGCCCCCCGCCCCTCCCCCATGGCGATGCCTTTCAGGCGTCAGGTCCCGGCTCTTCACCCGAGTCTTCCCGTTCCTCCGCTCCCTTGAAGAGCCCTTGTGACTCCTGTTGACCTAACATAGTGAATGCAGTTAGCCCGGGAGGGTAGCCCAGCCCGCCAGCAGGATCATTCCCGCCTCCTAGGGTCGCCGCGACCGCGTGCCCACCATTTGCCTCCTTTATCAGGTACGCTTCTTGCCCGCGCGGGTCGGCTGCCCGGGAGGCTGAAGGCGCGGGGGCTGCGGCCCCACTAGGACTCAGCCTTCGCCCAGGCCGGGCTGGTTGGCAGCTTGAGCCAGTGCCCCGCACGCCCCGAGGCGCGGAGCGAGGTTTTCCTGCAGTCACCGCCGACCTTGCCGGCCTGAGACAGGCCGCAGAGGGACTTCCAGGGCGGGTGCGGCCTGAGCTGGGGTCCTCGGAGCGGGATTCCGGCTAGGACCCAGCCTAGAGCGAGTTCAGGTCGCCCTGGGCCGTTTGGTACTTATTTGACTGTGAGCTGCTCCTTTGACCTCTGCTCTGCACGGACCTGTTCTCGTTTTATTGTGAAGTGTGTTTCAACAGTAATAAAAAGTGGTATTTGAAATCTTCAAGTCCTAGGGTTTGGGATCTGGACCTGCCTTGTAGCAGCAGGGAACTTTGTGATTAAATTACCTAATCCCTTTGAGTCCCAGGTTTTTTCACTTGTGAAATGGGGGCAATAATGGGATTATAGTAAGGATTTCGTTAAAATATTTTGTAAAGTAAATTAACTTTGTTTTGTAAGTGGGGAAAAAACGCTTCACAGAATTGTTCTGGATTTGTTTGTGCTTACAGACTTGTGAAAGAGGAAGAGGATTAACCTTCTGCGATCTTGCATTCATCAGCTTTTGGCCTTAATAGCCATTCATTGTTTAATGGTTGATATATTTATTTATTTAATTTTTTTTGGAGAGGGAGCGAGAGGAGGAAGAGGGAGAGAGAGAGAGAATGTAAAGCAGGCTCCAACCCCATTGTTCAGTCCAACCCCTGGCTGAGCTCATGACCTAAGCCTAAATCAAGAGTCAGAAGCTGGACCCGCCGAGCCACCCAGGTGCCCTTAATGGTAGATTTTTGAACTAGTAAAGGTCAGAACTTCGTGCCAATGTTACTGTTTCACAAATAAGTACTTTAAAGCATAGACAAGCATGGATTGTAATAACCCTTAACCAAAATGGAGAATCCATAGAGGTAGGTGATTCAGGTTTGCTAAGTGAAATGAGAGTTTAGTTGTAGATGGCTTTTAGTTGAAGGACCTAGGGAGAGAAGCATGGAACTATCATTCATTATTAGGCAGTTGTTTGTCTGTAACTCAGAAGAGACATGGGAGTGGGATGAAAAGAGGAAAAAAATTGATTTGAGAGACATACAGGCCTTCAGCCACGAGATGATGCATAAGAGGGAATTGGATCTTGAGAGGCAGGAGGAGGTATAGTTTGAACAAAATATATTCAACATTAGATGTTCTATCTGGGGAAGACAAAGTATTTGCAGAATGCAAGACTGATGAATCACAACCTGTACCCCTGAAACAAATAATACATTACATATTCATTAAAAAAATAAAAAGTGAACTGCAGAAAGCATAAGATTTTTTGTTTATAAAATGCTTTAAGATTGAGAAACGTGAATGTAGAATGTAGTGAAAGTCATGGAAGGAAATGAAATTGCCTGGGAAAGCATGTGAAATAAGAGAAACAGTGACGAGTAGACGATGATGAAATAGTAAGAAAGATGGAGAAAAGGCCAGAGAGTTAGGAAGAGAACTGGGAACTAAACTTACCATCCAAAGTCACAGAATTAGAAACAGTAGGATCACACAGGCTTCACTGACTTTGGGTCGTTTTGAGCCTGTATTTTAATCTAAGAAAAGGGGGTAATTAATACTTCATTGTGAGGATGAAATGAAACATTTTTGAAAGCTTAATTAGTACACAGAGTGAGAGCTCAGTGCGTACTATACTTCTGCACCGGCTCCTACATCTGCAAGAATTCAAAAAGGCCAAGACTTAAAAAAAAAGCCTTTGATTCCGGTGTTTAAGGTGTCATTGTTTTCTGGAGCACCTGAGTGGCTCTGGGTTAAGCATCCGCATCTGCCTTTGGCTGGGTCGTGATCTCAGGGTCCTGGGATGGAGCCCCACATTGGGCTCCCTGCTCAGCGGGGACTCTGCTTACCTTCAGCCTCTGCCTCCGCCCCTTCATGCGTGCTCTTTCTTTCCCTCTCCCTCTCTTTTTCAAATAAATAAATAAATAAATAAAATCTTAAAAAAAAAAAGATGTCATTGGTTTCTTTAGTGATAATTTACATATATGACTAAGGTATAAGTACTAGTTAAGAACAAGGGACTTGAAGTAGAGACAGATTGAGTGTACTTTTGAAAAAATGTGTCAGTGTAGGCAATTATAGTGATAGGAAGGGAAGATAGGGTCTTTGGAAGGTTTAAGGGATATGGGAAAGATTGAAACATATTTCTGTTGAACGTAAAAAATGAAAACTCATTTTATGTTCCAGTGAAAGCTGAGTTACCTTTCATATTTTTTATAATGAGGAAACAACATAGTTGTATCCTAGCTTTTAGACACACCCTTGACTACATTATAGGTGGTAATGCCAAGGTCTGAATAAGCAGAAAATCTGTTTTACTGGTCAGTGTTAATAATTTTCTGATCTGTAATTCAAGGTTAATTTTTAAAAATATTACTGGAATTCAGATATTTTAGTAGCTACAGGAAAGATTTGGTTATGTATCTATGGCCTGTATGCATAGAAATCTCATCATGTCAATAATCAGGACTATTGGTAAGATTATAAAGTTTATGTTAAAGTATATCCTAAAGTATACTTCAGGTGAAGGATATACATTCAAGGAGAACTGAATGGGGGAGGGGGCAAGGTTATTTGTGGTGAGACGTTTGTTTAAAGATTTGTATTAAGTAAAGTTAGAAAACACTGAGCAGGGACACTTGGGTGGCTCAGTTGGTTTTAGAGGCTGCCTTTGGCTCGGGTCGTGATTCTAGGGTCCTGGGATCGAGCCCCGCATCGGGCTCCCTGCTCAGCAGAGAGCCTGCTTCTCTCTCCCTCTGCCTATCATTCTGTGCTCTCTCTCTATCTCTCTGTCAAATAAAGAAAGAAAGAAAAAACACTGAGCAGAATCATGGTCTAAGTAAATGAAAACTTGGCTGTAAATCAGGAGAAATGAATTTCATTCAGTACTGGCTCTATTCCTAAGAAGTTTTATTACCTTGGGCAATTTCATCTCTTACAGTACATCGTAAATGAAGAGAGTATCTGCTTAGTCTACCCCATTTCTTTTTGTGGTTATCAAATGAGGCCTAATGTGCTTTTCAGACTACCTCACACATCTACCCAAATTTAAGTTTTTTGTTCTAGGCACACTTTTCCTATTGTCTTTCTTTTGCTTAAGCCTCTCCACCTGTTCCTCTCCCTGTCCATAGCAAGTATAGCTTAGATTGAGCTTTATCTCCTGCTCATTTGGGGCTTTATCTAATATTCCTGTTTGATTCATATGCTAACTATTGATATATTATCTTCTTAAATATATTCTCTTGCTATTTTTTTTTTAAGATTTTATTTATTTGACAGAGACACAGCGAGAGAGGGAACACAAGCGGAGGGAGTGAGAGAGGGAGAAGCAGACTTCCTGCCGAGCAGGGAGCCTGACATGGGGCTCAATCCCTGGACCCTGTGATCGTAAGACGAGCTGCAGGCAGACGCTTAATGACTGAGCCACCCAGGTGCCCCCTCTTCTATTTTTTAAATTTAATTTTCACATCTTAGAGTCACAATACGCTGGTGAGTTGGAGGACCTAAAGGTTTTCAGTGGTTGTTAGTTTTGTAGGCTAAGCATATGAAAAGATAGCTGTAGCACTGAAGTCCCTGTCTCAGGTGATGGTGGGCTCAGAAACCAGGAAAAATTCAATGTATCAAGACCTTGAACACAGCTTCAGTGAAGGGTAAAAAGTGGAGAATAAACAAGACAGGACGATTCAGAATTTGAAAGGGGATTCAGACAATATGATTCGCAGGCTACTATGGCATCTGTGGGAACTGTTAAAGATAATGAACTGGTTCAGAGGTGATAACGTCATGCTGAACGAGAGGGTAAATACCTTAAGGGTGGTAAAGAATACATACTGTTTAGCCATGACTGTAAAATAATCTACCTGCTAATCCCACTTCCTTCTTTTCTTCTGCATTCATCACCTACCATATGTTATGCTCAGTGAGATTGGTTTACATAAGACCCCATAGAAATCTCATTATGTAAATTTTTAAATTTCTAATAAAATAGACCCTTTTTAGCACAGATTTCAGTTACCCTCCATCAACCATGGCCCAGAAGCAGATGATTTTCCTTCCGACCTATTGTTACCTAACGCTACTTCATTAACCTCATTCTGTCTGATCATGCAGGTGCTTTATCATCTCACGTTATCACAAGAAGGAGGGTGAGTACAGTAAAGTAAGATATTTTGAGACAGCGAGAGACTACGTTAACATAACTTTTATTCTAGTATAGTATTATAATTGTTCCGTTCTTATTTACTGTTAATTTTTTAATGTGATTTAATTTCTAATTTCTTAATGTGTTAATTTCTAATTTATAAATTAAATTATCATAGGTGTATGTATATAGGAAAAAACATACATTGAGTTTGTTACTGTCTGGTGTTTCAGGCATCCACTGGGGGTGGTGGAATATATCACTTGACAGATACAGTCCCATAAAATGGACCCATTTTAAACATACAGATTGAGTTCTAATAAATACGTATATCCATGTAACTGAAAGACTCTCACTCCCCTTCACCCATTTTGCCTATTCCCCCATCTCCTACCCTCTGGCAGCCACCAGTTCACTGTACTTATGTGTCTTTTTATGCCTTTTCTTTGTTTTTTATGTTCTACATATATGAAATCATATGGTATTTGTCTCTCCATCTGATTTATTTCACTTAGCATAATACCCTCTGGGTCCATCTGTGTTGTTGCAGATAGCAAGATCCCATCTTTTTTTATGGTTAATTAATACTACATTATAGTATATAAGTATATATCACATCTTCCTTATCCATTCATCTATTAATGGATACTAGGGTTGCTTCCATATCTTGGCTATTCTAAGTAAGGCTGCAATAGACATAAGGGTGTATATATATTTTTGAATCAGTGTTTTTGGGTTTTTTTGGTAAATACACCACAGTAGAATTACTGCATCATATGGTACTTCTATTTTTTAAAGTTTTTGAGGAATCTTCATGCTGTTTTCCACAGTGGCTACACTATATATTCCCACCAACAGTGTGCAAGGGTTCCTTTTCCTCCACATTGCCTCTGTGCTTATTATTTCTTGTCTTTTTCATTCTAGCCATTCTAACAAGTATAAGGCGATATCTCACTCTGGTTTGATTTGCATTGCTCTGATGATGACTGATGTTGAGCATATTTTTATAAGTCTGTAGCCATCTGTATGTCTTATTTAGAAAAATGTCTATCTGGGTCCTCTGCCCTTTTTAAAAATCATATTATTTGTGGTTTTGGTGTTGAATTGTGTGAGTTCTTTATATTTTTGCTACCGCTAGTATTGGATAATCAATTTCTTGTATCTTTTCCCATTCGGTACATTGCCTTTTTATTATGTAGATATTTCCTTTGTCAGGTGAGGAGCTTTTTATTTCAGTGTAGTCCCAATAGTTCATTTTTAGTTTTATTTCCCTTTCCTGAGGAGACCTTTACAAAAATGTTGCTATGGTCGATGTCATCAATGGCAAGGAAATTACTGCCTATGTTTCCTTCTAGGAGTTTTATGGTTTGGGGAATCACATTTAGGTTTAATCTATTTTGAGTTTATTTTTGTGCACGGTGTAAGAAAGTGGTCTATTTTCATTCTTTGGCATGTAGCTGTCCAGTTTTCTCAGTACTATTTATTGAAGAGACTGTCTTTTCCCCATTGTTTATTTGTACCATCTTTGTTGTACATTAATTAGCCGCACACGTCTGGGTTTATTCCTGGGCTGTCTGTTCTGTTCCACCGATAAATGTGTCTGTTTTTGTGCCAGTATCATAATGTTTTCATTACTACAGCTTTATAGTATATCTTGAAATCTGGAATTATGATACCTCCAGCTTTGTTCTTCCTTCACAGTATTGCTTTGGGTATTTGAGATCTTTAGTGGTTCCATACAGATTTTGGAATTACCTATCTAGTTCTGTAAAAAAGTGCTCTTTCCATTTTGATAGGGATTGCATTCAATCTGGAGATTACTTTGGGTAGTATGGACATTTTAACAATATCCTTCCAGTCCTTGAGCATAGGATATCTTTCTATTTGTGTTACCTTCAATTTCTTTCATCAAAGTTATATAGTTTTCAGATAAGTCTTTCATCTCCTTGATTAAGTTTATTCCTAGATATTTTATCCTTTCTGGCATAAGTGTAAATGGAATTATTTCCTTAATTTCTATTTCTTCTCCTGTTATTGGTGTACAGGTATGCTCCTGATTTCTGAATGTAATTTACATCCAGCAGCTTTACTGAATTCATTTATTCTAATAGTTTTTTGGTGGACTCTATTTTTTCCCCCC
>CM053614.1:64315037-64338934 GCA_028646535.1 Procyon lotor | reverse complement strand
CTTCCCCTCCAAAACCCTCAGTTTGTTGCTCAAAGTCCACAGTCTCTCATGGTTCATCGCTCCCTCTGATTTCCCCCCATTTATTGGTGAACTCTTTAGAGTTTTCTATGTATGGTATCATGACATCTGCAAACAGTGACTCTTTAACTTCTTCTTTACCAATTCGGATGCCTTTTATTTCTTGTTTGGTTCCTGCAGCTAGGACTCCAGTACTATATTAAATAAAGGTGGCAAGAGTGAACTTCCTTTTCTTGTTCTTAAACATAGAGGAAAAGGTCTCCGTTTTTCACTGTTGAGTATAATGTTTACTTTGGGTTTTTCAGTCTTCCTATCTGGTCTTTATTATAGTGAGGTATATTACCTATAAGTCCACATTTTTGGGGTGCCTGGTGGCTTGGTTGGTTAAGTGTCCAACTCTTGATTTCAGCTCAAGTCATGATCTCAGGATTATGAGATCGATCACCGCATCAGGCTCTGTCCTGGGTATGGAGCCTCCTTAAGATTGTCTCCCTCTCCTCTCTCCGCTCTCTCCCCTTAAAACAAGCAAACAAACAAACACACTTTTTTGAGAGTTGATATTATGAATGAATGTTGGATTTTGTCAGATGCTTTTTCTGCATTTGTTGAAATGATCATGTGATTTTTATCATTTGTTTTGTTGAAGTGGTGTATCACAGTGATTGACTTGTGAATATTGAACCATCCTTGCATCCCTGGAATAAATCCCACTTGGTCCTTGTGAATGATCTTTTTTAACGTATTATTGAGTGTGGTTTGCTAATGTTATGTTGAGGATCTTTGCATCTATGTTCATCAGAGATAGAGCCCTGTGATTTTCATTTTTTTTTGGTAGAATATATGTTTGGTTTTGAAGGTCTTATAGAATGTATTTGGAAGCTTTCTTTACTCTTCTCTTTTTTTGGAATGGTATGAGGACAATAGGTGTAAACTATTTTTTAAGTGTTTGGTAAAATTCACCTGTGAATACATCTGAGTCCGGACTTTTGTTTATTGGAAGTTGTTTGATTATGGTTTCCATTTTATTACTAGTAATTGGTCTCTTCAGATTTTCTATATCTTCATTCAGGTTTGGAAAATGTATATTTCTAGGAGTTTATCCATTTCTTGTAGGTTATCTAAACTCCAAACATATAATGTTTCATATTATTCTTAGAATTTTTTTGTATTTCTGTGGTGTCAGTTGTTACTATTCTTTTGTTTCTCATTTTCTGTCCTCTTTTTTTAATGAGTTTGGCTAAATATACAGTTTTGTGTATATTTTCAAAGAACCAGCTTACAGTCTGATCAATTTTTTTTCTTTCTAGTTCCTATTTCATTTATGTGTTCTCTGATATTACATTATTTCCTTTTTTCTACTCATCTCGGGCTTTGTTCTTATTCTCCTAATTTCTTTAGGTGTAAAGTTAGATTGTTTTTTGATATTTTTCTTCTTGAGGTAGACCTGTATCATTTAAATTTATTTCTTAGAACTGCCTTTGCTATGTCCCAAAGATTTTGGATCATTATATTTTTGTCTAGATGTATTTCTTTTAATTTCCTCTGATTTCTTGGTGTCCTTTGGCCATTTAGTAGCATGTTGTATAGCCTCGACATGTTTGTGTTTTCTTGTGATTGATTTCTAGTTTCATGCTGTTGTAATTGGGAAAGATCCATGATATTTCAGTCTTCTTGATAAGCCTGAAATATCAGTCTTATTTTGTGGCCTTAATGTGGTCTATCCTGGAGAATGTTCCAAATACACTTAAAAAGAATGTGTATTCCATTTTTGGATGGAATGTTCTGTATCTATTTTTAGGTCCATCTGGTCTAATGTTTTGTTCAGACTCTGTTTCCTTATTGATTTTCTGTCTGGATGATTTACCCATTGATGTAAGGGGTGTTAAAGTCCCTCTTAATGTTTGCTTTATGCATATAGGTGCTCTAGTGTTAGGTTTGTGGATATTTACGATTGTTAAACCTTCTTGTTTGAATTTGTCCCTTTATCATTATATAAATCTCTTATTCGTGTTTTATTACAGTCTTCGTTTTCAAATTTATTTTTTCTAAGTTTTTACAACCCAGCTTTTTTTTCTTCTCTGTATGGTATCTTTTTTTCCAGCTTTCTGCTTTCATGGTTTTTGTGAAATTAGTCTCCTGTAATCAGCATATAGATGGGTCTTGCTTTTTTATCCATTCGGCCACCCTATGTCTTTTGATAAGAGCATTTAGACTATTTGCATTTAAAGTACTGATAGGTATGTACTTACTGCCATTTTGTTAATTGTTTTTTTGGCTGTTTTTGTAATTATGTTATTTTTCTTTTTTCCTCTTGCTCTCTTTCTCTGTGATTGATGACTTTCTGTAGTGTTTTGCTTGGCTTTCTCTTTATTTTTTGTGTATCTATTACAGGTTTTTGGTTTGTGGTTACCATGAGGTTCATGTATAAAATCTTATGTATATAACAATCTATATTTAATTTGTGGTCTTTTAAGTTCAAACACATTGTAAAAGAACTTTTTTGCTCCTTTTCCATGTTTTATGTGTATGTTGTCATATTTTACATCTTATTCATAATTTTTTTTTGCTTCTAAGTATCACCTTTTCCACTTAAAGAAGTTTCTTTAACATTTCTTATAAGGCTGGTTTAGTGGTGATGAACTCCTTAACTTTCATTCATCTGGGAACTATCTCTCCCTCAATTCTGAATGGTAACCTTGCTAAGTTGAGTATTCTTGGAGCAGGTTTTTTCCTTTTGGCTCTGACGATATCATGCCACTCTCTTCTGGCCTGTAAAATTTCTGCTGAAAAATCAGCAGATAGCCTTATGGGGTTTCCCTTGTCTGTAACTTTTTTTGTTTCTCTCTTGCTGGTTTTAAATTTTTTCTATCATTAATATATGTCATTTTAATACTTACATGTCTTATTGTGGACTTCTTTGGGTTCATTTTGTTTGGAACTCTATGCTTCCTGATCCTGGATGTCTGTTTCTTTTCCCCAGTTAGGGAGTTTTTCAGCTATTATTTCTTCATATAAGGTTTCTGTCCCTTTCTCTCTCTCTCCTTTCTGGGAGCCCTATAATGTGAACTTTTGTTCATTTGATGTTGTCTAAGAGAAATCTTAACCTATCCTCATTTTTTTCTTATTTCTTTTCTTTTCTTTTCTTTTTTCTTTTCTTTTCTTTTTGTCTGATGCTGAGTTTAGGAGCTTTCCATTGTTTGCAGGTTTGCAAGTTGCATAACTGTTTTTCTGCATCCAAAAATATATTGATTCCCTGTAATATATTTTTCATTTCAATTACTGTATCTTTGAACTCTAATTGTATTTTTTTTTTTTTAATGTTTTCTACCTCTTTGTTGAAGTTCTCACTCAGTTCTTTTCAGTCTCATTAGCATCTTTTTGAACATTGCTTTCCACTCTATCTGGAGTACTGCTTATTTCTGTTCCTTTTTTTTTTTTTCTCTTATTCCTTCATTTGGAGCAACTTCTGTCTCCTAATTTGCTTGACTTCGCTGTGTTTGTTTCTCTGAATTAGTGAATGAATACTTTTACACTTGAGGGAATTGTCTTATTTTATGGTCAAACCCTGTGTTGACTGTGCCTGGTAGCTTTGACTGGCTGGAACTGTCTCTGGCATGTGCTGGGGGGCCTGGAGTATCCCACATTGGGCTTCCCTGGTGGAATGACCAAAGCTGAAGCAGGCATGGGCCAGGACAGTTCCAGGACTCTCCATGAAGAAGGCACTCTGACAGTATAGCTGAAGCTGAAGTGGGTTCAAGATGGGGTATTCTGTCCCCTGAAGAAGGCACACTAGTGGGATGGCTGAGGCAGGGCACAGAACGGGTTCCTGGCAATTCTCTGTAACACATAAATTTGAGGTGGGGCACGAGCTGTGATGTCCCTGGGTACTCTGCATACTGAGCACTCTGGCAATATAGCTGTAGCTGAAGTGGGCTTGAGCTGGGGTGATTCCTGGGCTTTCCACCCAGAAGGTGCCCTGTGAGGACAGCTGAAGCCGAAGTGGGTGCAAGCCTGGGTATCCAAGGGTACTCATTGCAGAGCATACCCTGGCAGGGTGATTGGAGCCAAGGCCAGCATGGGCTAGTGTCCTGGGGCACTCCATGAAGGGACAGCTTTCCAGGGTGATTGGAGCTGAAACAGGCATAAGCCCAGAGGTCCCAAAGTGCTCTGTGCTGGGAGTGAAATGGTATAGGAGCTGAAATGGTATAGGCCTGAGGTGTTCTGTGGTGTTTATATCTGTGTCACCTTGGCATGACAGCCAGAGCTGTAGTGAGCACCCACCAGGGGTCTCCTGGTATATATTGCACTGGAGCTACGTTAGTGGGACTTATAGGTCCAGTGTGGTCTGGACCTGGGGCTCACTGAGACTGTAGGCCCAGCTGTGGCACCCAGACCTTGCTCCTGGGCATGCCACCAGTGTGGAGGGGAACATAACCATGGTGCTTACCAGCACCACTGACCCGGAGAGAATTTTCCGGTAGCTCCCTCGCTGTTTGGTGGAGGTCTAGGTCTGGATCTTTTATATTTTAGTTTCTCTTTTAAACCTATGCGTTTTTTTCTGTGCCCCAGGGTATCCGGAGCTATGGCAGGGCTCACTGAGGTGGCAGGCCAGCAATGTTGCCCAAAACTGTGCTCCATTCTGCATTATCAGGGCAGAGGGTGAACATAAACTGTGGCATTCACCAGCTCCTCCAACCTGAAGAGAGGTTCCCCAGCTGGTGGAATTCCAGATCTAAGACTGGATCTTTTAAACAGAGACTTTTTTTCTATGCCCCAAGGCAGACAAATCTGCTCTAGGTTCCTAAGTACTATCTATTCCCTTTTAGAAGGAGGGAAGGGACAGTAAAGCCTCCCCCAAATTGAAAAGGTACTTTGAGACAGAAAAACAAAGTAGACAGTTTTGTACAGTTTACACAGTTTTATTCAGGGTAACTTACTGACAAGGGAGGTTTAGCTAAAGGATGATCCACGGCAACTGCATGGTTTTTCACTTCAAAGTCTGGACCTCAGTCCACAGATTTATAGAATAAGTGGACATGCAGAAGGGCATTGTAGTGAGGTTAAAGGGTTCGCATGTACTTCAAAGGGTTCTTGTGCACCTAAATGACAGTTACCTTTAATTAGATCTTGTGGTACTACCTATGTGTGAGGAATGGGAAAGACTGTTATCCTTAACAGATTCATGGGAGGCCAAAATAAGCCTTCCCCTATCCTGACCTTGGCAAGCATTTCTGAGGTATGTAGATTAGTCTCCAAGGAGCTTGGAACACATAGCCCAAGAAGGATCATTAAGTTAAATGAACAAGATGGCGGTCCAAAGATGGAATCAGTATTGTCAGCACTCCTATACTTCCACTACAGTCCCCTGCATTTGGGGGTTCCCTTCATTATCTTCTCTCTGTCTCTCTTGCTGTCCTCGATGTGGTCTCTCTAGCCTTTCTTTATATATTCTATCTTTTTTTGTGCAGAAGCTGTTTAGTCAGCCCTCAGTTCTTTAAGAGGAACTGCTCTATACATAGGTGTAGATTTAGTGTATCCATGGGAGAGGTGAGTTCAGGGTCTGTCTTTGTCACCATCTTGGACCAGAGCTCCACCTCTTCTAGTACATTTTGTGGATGTGTGTGGGTTTTTTGTGTTTTGGACGGGGGGTGTTTGGTGGTTTCTGAGGTGATTACAATTAGTATTTTAACTTATAACAATCTGGTTCAGATTAATACTAATTTAATCTTAGTAGCATATAAAAATTTGTTTTCTTATAGCTCCATTCCTTACCTTCCTTCTTTGTGCCTTTGTAGTCATACAGATTACATCTTTATATATTGTATGATACTAGCAGAGATTTACTTTATTGTTTTATCCATTTTTTTATATTTATCCTTATTACCTTTGCCAGTGCTCTCATTTGTTTATGAACTCTTTACTCCGTTCTCATAAATTGGAGGAATTAATGTTTTTATGTTAATATTTTATGTTAATATGTTAAAATGTTTGCACTATCTCTAGCAGTCTACAGATTCAATCCAATGTCTACTAAAATACCAATAGCATTTTTCACAGAACTGAAAGAAATAATAACATTTTCCTGGAACCACAAAAGACTCTGAATAACCAAAGCAATCTTGAAAAAGAATAAAGCCGAAGGTGTCGTAATCCTAAATTTTAAAGTATACTGTCAAGTTTTAGTAACCAAAACAGTATGGTAATGGGAGAGTGAAACAGGATAGATCACATGGATCAGTGAAACAGCCTAGAAATAAACTCACACTTAACATGGTCACTTGATCTGTAACAAAAGAGGTAAGAATAATACAAGGGGGGGGTGTGACAATCTCTTCAAAAAGTGGTGTTGGGAAAACTAGATGGGTATGTGTGAAAGATCAAAGCTGGACCACTTTTTATACCATGTACAGAGATAAAATGGATTAAAGACCTAAATGTAAGACCTAGAACCATAAAACAACAACAGCATAGTAAACTTTTGGATGTTGATCTGAGCAATATTTTTTCCTGGATCATTCTCCTTAAGGGAAAAAGCAAAAGTAAGCAGTTAGGACTACATGAAACCAAAATCTTCTTGCAGAGCAAGGGAAACTATCAATGAAACAAAAAGGCAAGCTAGTGAATGGGGGAAGATATTTTGCAAATGATTTTTCCAATAAGAGGTTAATATCCAAAACCTATAAAGAACTCATACAAGTTAACATCAAGAACATGGGCAATCCAATGTAAAGATGGACAAAGATCCAAAAGACATTTTTCCAAAGAAGATTTACAGTTGGCAAACAGACACAAAGATGCTTATTGTCACTAATTATCAGGGAAATGTAATTTAAAACTACAGTGAATTAACACTGTGTACCAGCCAGAATGGCTAGTATCAAAAAGACAAAAAATAAGTGTTGAGATTGTGGAGAAAAGGAAATCCTCATGTACCATTGGTGGGAATATAAATCGGTGCGGCCACTATGGAAAACATTATGGAGGTTCTTCAAAAACTTAAAAATAGAAATCTTATGATCTACTAATTCCTCTGTGGTGTATTTACCCGAAGAAAACAAAAACACTAATTTGAAAAGATATATGCACTCTGTGTTTATTGTAGTGTTATTTACAATAGCCAAGATAGTGGAAGCAACTTAAATATCCATCAAAAGATGAATAGATGAAGAAGATGTGGTTTATATTGACACTGGAATATCACTCAGCCATTTAAAAAAATCCTGTCATTTTTGACAACATGATTTGATCTATAGGGTATTGTTAAATAAGTCAAATAGAGTCAAATATTATGTTTTCACATATTTGTGTGATCAAAAAAACAAAACAAATGAAGACATTGTAAAGAATGCCCAAAAACATATATACAGACAACAAAGTGATGATTGCCAGATAGTGAGGGCAGTGGGGGACTTGGTGAAATAGGTGAACGGGTTAAGAGGTACAAACTTTCAGTTCTAAAATAAGGCAACGTGAAAAGTAAAGCATAGAGTATATAGTCAGTAACATTTTAATAACTCATGGTGACAGATTATATTATGGTGGTCAGCATTTTGTAATATATATAATTGTCCAATTACCATGTTGTATACTTGAAATTAATATATTCTATGTCAACTGTTCTTCAGTTTAAAATGTTTAAAGATAAAGTAAAATTTTAAATGTGATACATATGCATGTACATCGGAGTATTATTTCAGCCATGAGAAAGAAGGAAATCTTCCCATTTGGGAAAATGTGGTTGAATCTTGTGGTTGTTACACTATGTGAGATGAGTAAGACAGAGAAAGACAAATATTGCATGGTATCACTTACATGGGGAATCAGGAAAAAAAATAAGAATCTTATAAAAAGAAAAGAATAAAGTATCAGCAAACATCATCCTAAAGTGGAATCTTAGAATTTTTTAAATTTAGGAATGGAATAAGAATACTCATTTTCACCACTTTTTAATATTGTTTTGGAGATCCTAGCCTTTACAATAAAAAAACTAATTTGTAACATGATGAATGTGAAGGGCAGAAATTAAACTACTATTTAAAGACAATGTAAGCTTTTACAGGAAAAAACTAGAGTCTATAAACCAATTAGAATCAATGGTTTTTCTTTGGTAAAGTTGGCTGGGTATAAGGTTAATGTACAAAATTACTTCCATATTTAAACAACAGAGAATATATAATTAAAAGGAAAATGCTGTTTATATTAGTATTAGCGACTGTTGGATAGCTAGAGTTGGATCTGTCACGGATATGCCACAAAGATAACTATATGACAAATTTTAAAACTTCTCAAAATGTTAAGGAAGACTCGAATAAATGAAAGAAGAGGCTATATTCATAGATATTAATTATCTCTAAGTTTATGAGTAGATTCAATGCAATTCCAATTAAAATCCTAAAGAGATTTTTCAAGGAACTTAGATAATTTTTAAACTTACATGAAGGACCTGAGGGCCAAGAGCAACCATGATACTTCTGAAGAACAGGTAGGGTGGACCTACCCTACCAAATATAAGGGCATATTATGACTCTATAATAATACAGTGTGATACAGTTTAAGGATAGATAAGTTAATCAGTAGAACAGAATAGAGAGACTAGAAAGAGTTCCACAAAGGAATAGAATTTAGGTATAACAAAGTAGTTATCAGTATAGAGGAAAAAAGAAGGATTATTTGATAATTGGAGCTTGAGGTTGCCTGGGTGGCTCAGTCTTAAAGTGTCTGCCTTTGCCTTGGGTCATGATCCCAGAGTTCTAGGATCAAGATCCACTTTGGGCTTCCTACTCATCAGGGGAGTCAGCTTCTTCTGCTTCCCCCCCCCACAGATGAGCGCCTCTCTCTCAAATAAAATCTTTTTTAAAAAGTTGAAGCTTGGAGAAAGTACTTACTTATTTTCACATGGAAAAAGATGAAAGTGGTTTCCTATTTCACATGCTATTTTAAAAATTCTGCCTAAATTAAAGACTTAAAATTTGTCAGTAGCACAGCTTTAAAATACATAGGGAGAAAATGTAGGCAGATATCTTTTGGACTCTCGGGTAAGGAAAGATTGCTTAAAGAAGAATCAAAAGGTTTTGTCTATAAAGGGAAAGATAGATAAACTTCACTGCGTTAACAGTAAGAACTTTGACCCTTCTCTCACACCACACACAAAAATCAATTCCAAGTGGATTAATGACTTGAATGTAAAACCTGAAATTATAAAACTCCTAGATGAAAACGTGAGGAAAAGCTCCATAACATTGATCTTGGCAATGATTTCATGTATGTAACACCAAAAGCACTGATAGTAAAAGCAGAAGGCAACTTTGACTACATCAAATTAAAAAGCTTCCATACAGCTACAGACAAAATCAACAGAGTGAAAAGACAGTGTATGGAATGAGAGGAAATATTTGCAAACCATACATCTGGTATGAGATTAGTATCCAAAATACATAATGAACTCCTACAATTCAGTAAGAAACAAATAACTAGAATAAAAAATGGGTAAAGGACATTAATAAACATTTTTCCAACGAAAACAAACAAATGACCAACAAGAATAAGACACTAAACATCACTAATTTCCAGGCAAATGAAATCAAAGTCTTAGGATATCACTTCCTACTTTTTATGATGGCCATTATTAAAGACAAAAGAAGAAGATAACAAGTGCAGATGAAGATGTGGAAAATGAGAACCCTCTACATTGTTCGTAAAATGGTATAGCTGCTATGGAAAATGGTATTGGTTCCTCAAAAAATTTAAAATAGAACCACCATATGAGTTAGCAATCCCACTTCTGGATATTTATCTAAAATTATTGAAATCACAGTCTTAAAATACTTGAACTTCCATGTTCATTCATTATGCACAAATTCAAGAGATCTAAATTTTTTGCCCATCAATAGATGAAATGATAATGAAAATGTATGTATATGTAATAGAGTATTATTTAGCCCTTTAAAAAATTTTTTCAAGATTTTATTCATTTGAGAGAGCGCGCACAAGCAGGGACGAAGAGCAAAGAGGGAGGGAGCAGGCAGCCAGATGAGGGGTAAATACACCACAGAGGAATTAGTAGATCATGAGATTTCTATTTTTAAGTTGTCTTTTAAGGTTTTTTTTCATGCCCTTTCCTTTAGGCTCTCTCTTTCTTGTGTGAAAAGATAAGACAATTACTTTCATTTTTCACTACAGATTTTCAGCTACTGATGTTACAAACAATAAAATATTGGAGCATAGAGTTGAGGAAAAGACTTAAACCAGGTGAGTAATAATAAAAGTCTAAAGAAACAATAAAACCACCATTCATTTTTATAAAGTTCATTATTGGGATAGTTGATAAAATTGGAATATAAACTACAGAGTACTAAGTTTCCTCAATTTGATAATGTTACTGTGAAATATAAGAATATTCTGAGGTAATTAGGATAACAGGGTATGTTGTATGCAACCTACTTTCAAACTGTTCATAAAAAAATAAGTGGTATGTAACGAGAGAGTGAGTTTGGTGAAATTCTGGGTTAATAGGAACTTATTTGGGGCGCCTGGGTGGCTCAGTGGGTTAAAGCCTCTGCCTTCAGTTCAGGTCATGATCTCAGGGTCCTGGGATCGAGCCCCGCATAGGGCTGTCTGCTCAGCGGGGAGCCTGCTTCCCTCTCTCTCTCTGCCTGCCTCTCTGCCTACTTGTGATCTCTCTCTTCTCTGTCAAATAAATAAATAAATAAATAAATAAATAATCTTAAAAAAAAAAAATAGGAACTTATTTATTTCCAGTGGAAATGTAAATTGTCCCTCCTTTCTGGAAAGCATTTGGCAATTTGTCTCAAGTTTTTAGTTGAGCCTCACAATCTTACTTTTTCCTCTATAGTAATTCTAGGAAGACTACAAAAAGTTGAGTATATGGAGATATTTATGTAAGAATTTTATGAATAAGTGAGTAAGTAAAATTTGACAGTAACATAAATATCTATAATGAGAGTGATTAAATATAAAAACTATTAAAAATGATAATGTACATCTGTATCTATTGATACAGTGTCTGTATTTTTAAGTGCCCTCTCTGGCCACTAAGCAATAGAAATACTTATTTTTTTAAAGATTTTATTTATTTGAGAGAGAAAGCACTTGGTTGTGAGAGCATGGGGAGGGGCAGGGGGAGAGGGAAAGGCAGAGAATCTGAAGCCTACTCTGCACTGAACATGGAGCCAGACATGATACTCAGTCTTAGGACCCCTTGGATCTTGACCTGAGCTGAAACCCAAGAGTCGGATACTTAACTGACTGAGCCACCCAGGCAGCGGAACCTAGTTATGTTTTTTTAAACATTTTTTTAAATTTATTTTTTATTTTTATTTTTATTTTTTTTAAAGATTTTATTTATTTATTTGACAGAGAGAGAGAGATCACAAGTAGGCAGAGAGGCAGGTAGAGAGAGAGGGGGAAGCAGGCCCCCTGCTGAGCAGAGAGCCTGATGCGGGGCTCGATCCCAGGACCCTGAGATCATGACCTGAGCTGAAGGCAGAGTCTTTAACCCACTGAGCCACTCAGGCGCCCCTAAACAACATTTTTTTTTAAAAGACTTTATTTATTTATTTCACAGAGAGAGGAAGATCATAAGTAGGCAGAGAGGCAGGCAGAGAGAGAGGGGGAAGCAGGCCCCTGCTGAGCAGAGAGCCCGATGCGGGGCTCCATCCCAGGACCCTGAGATCATGACTTTAGCCGAAGGCAGAGGCTTTAACCCACTGAGCCACCCAGGTGCCCGGCTAGTGGTTATTTTTGAAGAAAAGATTTATAAGTGATTTTTATACTGTTTTATATTAACTGGCTTTATACAAAGGAGTATATATATTTTTTCACCAAATTTTTCTAAGATAATGCTTCTTTTGAAGATTGTATGTTTTTATCTTATACCTTCATAGCAACTTCTGGTATACAGTACAAATAGTGATATATTGGCTAACTCTCCATAGATGAGAGTTTCTGAGTAGTTCTTATGAGGCTAACTGCACAAATTCTGAGACTTATTGGTCAGGTGTCTTTCTGTTACGTGGCCAGAGTCTGTTTCCTTACTACTCTCTTACCTGTCTTAAAATATGTTGCTGCTTACACAGCTGAAGTGCATTGTTGTTTTTGGAAAATCAGAGTTACATATTTTATTAATGACACTTGTGTATTGCCTTTGTATAGAACCTGGGTATTCATTTCTTATGTGTGCTTTGATGTTAATACTGGTTGTTTTTATAGTTTAATTTATAGCCATCAAACTTAAAGGCATTTTCATTAAACTTTTATTTTACCTCTTTTCCTTAACAGATTTTTCTTCAGTCAGTTAAAAATATGGATCCTGAATCAGAGGGACCACTGATAACCAAAGTGACACCTCTTCAACAAATGCTTGCTTCTTGCAGTGGAGCTATACTGACATCACTAATGGGTAGAATAATGTTACTGTTGTAGATTATGTAACTGAATGATTTCCGTTTGAGGTTACCATCTGTGAAATAATGTTAAAATTATCATTCATGTTGCATCATGTTCTCTCTCCATGAGCATGATAACATGAAAAGAACCTGGACAGAGAATGAGGAGGCTTGAATTTTATTCCTTACTTTGCCATTCGCAGGCTGACTGCCCTTTGGGATAGTCCCTACTTCTCTCTGAATCTCATTCTTCATCTATAGAAGTAGGGGCTGAGACCAGGAGTTCTTTGAGGTTTCTGTCAATATTGAATTTTCATGACTCTATTAGCCTTTTTAAAAATAGAAAGCAAGAAGATAGAACAAAATATTAGTATAACGAATAATACAGAATTTGGGCAAGTTATAGTGGAAACAAATACAAATTATTTTCCTTTGCTTGCATTAACAGTGAATTTCTTTAATTCCCCTGGGCCACATTTTTCTGGATTTTTAGTCCTTTTCTTAAGATAAATGATTAGAACAAACGTATTGCTTTCGGGTGTAGTATCTTACTTCAGGTCAGAATGTTAATGTTGTAAAGATTTTAGAGATCATCTAATGATTTATTGTGACCTCCTCATTCTCAGATGGGGAAAAGTTTTGTTAGAACCACAATTTGGCATTTTTTTTTTCTACTTGGATAAAATAGCATAATTAATTATTGAATTAAGACCATTCTCCTTTACTGGAGTAACACTGTGTGGTAGTAAAGATGATTTATGGCTAGCTTACTCAAATCTTCATTATGTATAGTTTTTATTTGATACAGCTGAAAATAACAGATGAGGAAGACTAATATATTGTTTGATTATTGATTATTTGTAATACAGAGTTATTCTCAAATTTTTACACAGACTTCCAAAACATTTATTCCTTACCTTAGATGATGTATTTTCTTTAAAATACTAGTATTTTAGTTTTAATGTTAATGGAATTATTGTTAGAGAAGTATTATAAATGACAGTTTAGTAGTCATGAGAGAAATCATTACATTGCTTCTCATTGATCCTCTTTAAAAGAATTCAAGGGCAGAAAATGAGAATGTTACATTTAAAACCATTTTAAGATAATAATCTTACCATATAGTCATGAAGAGGAGTTGATTTGATATATTTTGTGATTTTTGGACAAATATCTGTACAATTTATAGGTATCACTTCCTAATTGAAATTTATGTTTCTTCATAGTGACACCCTTTGACGTTGTTAAAATTCGACTGCAAGCCCAAAATAACCCATTCTCCAAAGGTATGTGTACTAGGAAATGTTATGTTATGCTTTTAAATGTTACTTTATTCATTTTTGCTTGAATAATTCTTCCTGTTAATTTTTAAAAGTTCATACCTCCTTATACTCATGCAGAAATTTTTTTCAGTACTTGTACATTATGGGGTCTAGCCAGAAAACAAATAATATATAAAACAGTTATAGCACTTTAATATACCTATTTAAAGCATAGGATAGCTTAGTATTTGAGTAAGTGCTCACAAGTAAGAAACAGAATTCTAAGCATGAGGGGCCTTAGAATCTAGCTTCCTCCGTAGTCTTAAGAGCGTAGTCTAAGAGTGCACATTCTAAAACATTCACCCAACAGTCATCTAACTGTTGCTTGAGTATGGTGGTAGGAAATGATTATTTTATCAGGCAGCTTGGTTAAGTTGGACAGTATAGTTTATATGAACTTGAAAAGAGTAGTGATACATCTTGATTAGATGGCAAAAATAGCAACTCCTTGATAAACCTTTTTTAGTTTAATAAAGATTATGACAAACATGTTTAAATAGCAGAAAACAGACTGCTTGGACTGTGAGAATGTTGGCTCAGATATGTCACTCTGATGAGCACAGCACAGAGATGGAATGAGCAACAGTCATAGTTCAGATGAGGACAGGCTAGAGGGATTGTAGGAGGAGACCAAAAGGAAAGCAGTTTCCTACACATTTAAGAAATCCTTAAAAGCAGAAAAAACACTTGGGCTTATGTCTTACAAGACTCGTATATATGGTTGAACAGAAAAGATAATTTTGGCAGCCAGGGTGAGTCCAATAATGGGAAAGGGTAGCTATTAGGGAAAGTTGAAGTAAATTGACTGAGAGCTGATGAATGTCTAGAATGAGCAGTAAAAATACAGAAAAAGGACAACATAGCACTGTTTATATTGATAGAGAAGAACATATAAGTTCATATAACATTGTATTAGTTTGAGGTGTGCTGCATGATGACTTGATGTTTGTATACATTGAGAAAAGATTACCATAGTAAGTTCAGTCAGTCCCCTATACAGTTAACAAATTTTTTTTATGTGAAGAGAATTTTTAACATCTACTCTTAACAAGTTTCAGATATTCATTAGATTTCTGCATGTATGTTTATACATACGTATATATATAGATATGTATGTTTAATGTATGTATAGTTAAAAAAAATTTTTTTGTTTGAATTTCCCTTGGGTACCAGAGTTTTCTTGTTGTCAAATAGAGAAGATGTACACCTATGTGCTCATTTCACAACAGGTTTTCCTCTTTGATATTCCTATGCATTCATTCCCTCAGATACTCTAAAAGAATTTGTGTACATTTGCTTACTACATTTCTGAAAACATAAAATTCATCAATTTACTCAATTACTTTTCACCACTTTGAGTTTAGAAGCCAGTGCTTTGTCATTAATTTTGTATTTTTCATCCTAAAAGGTGAAAACGAAGTTGTATCTTTTTTCATAATTTTCTAGTCCACTCATTGTACTATGAATTTGTTCCTCTGTAAAAACAGTACAGTTGTGTGAAATAATTTTTGACTCTTGGGACTTTGTTAGGAAAATGTTTTGTGTATAGTAATGGACTCATGGATCATCTGTGTGTCTGTGAAGAGGAAGGCAACAAAGTGTGGTATAAGAAACCAGGACGTTTCCAGGGTACATTGGTAAGGAGATTATGTTATTTATAATGACATTATGTTTTCTGTTTTTATATTTAATCTGTGTATGAAAAATTTACCAGTTGCAGATGAATACTAAGTCCATGATGTAGTCAGCACACTTACTCACAGTTAAAATGTAGATGTTGAGGCAGGAAAGGGAAATACTTCTTTGCTTTTAATTAACTTGTTACTAACTTGGATCTCTTCATGCTTTTTTATGTGGAAAGAAAAAAATGGAATCAATTTTTTTTAAACTTTTTAACTTTTAAAAAATATCTATTTAATTTGAGAGATTACATGCATGCAAGGGGGATGGAGGGGCAGAGGGAGAGAGAGAATCCACAAGCAGACTCCCTGCTGAGTGCGGAGCCTGACTCGAGGCTTAATCCCACAACCCTGAGGTGATGACCTGAGCCGAAATCGAGGGTTGGCCATTTTACCGACTGAGCCACCCAGGTGCCCCTAAACTTTTTCATTTTAACATAATTGTAGATAGTACACAACTTTAAGAAAAATCTACAGACAGATCCCATGTATCTTCTTTCTCCTTCCCCCCGGAGGTAACATCATACAAAAGCAGTACAACATCACAACCTGGATATTGACTGTAATACACTGAAGGTGTAGAACAATTCTATCACGACAGCATCCTTCCTGCTCCCCTGTTGTAGCCACCTGCATTTCCTTTGTGCTCCTTAACTCCGAAAGCTGCTAATGTGTTCTTCATTTATATAATTTTCTCAGTTTAAGAAAGGAATCATAACATATATAACATTTTTGAATTAGTACTTTTCACTTCGCATACTTATCTGGAGATTCATCCAAGATGTTGCACTTATCACTAGTTTATTCCTTTTATTACTCACTAGTTCCAGGGTATTGATGTACCAGTTTGTTTTCTGGGGTTTGGCCGGTTTAGAGCTTTTTCAAATAAGGCTGCTACATAGATTCATTCTCAGGTTTTTGTGTGAAAGGAAATACTAAGACAACAACAACAAACTAGTCACTGCTTTTCTCTCGGAACACTATTTACAACACTTCTAAACCTGATATGTGGGTTTTTTCCTCAGTGCCCAAGCAATTCCTCAGTTACTGAACGCCCACCAGGTATCCTACAGTTTAAGTCAATACTGACACCGTAAGACTGCTCCCACTTTAGATGACAGTCACAAGCCAGGCTGTCACCTGCGCTGACTAAACTGGCTGTAAATCAGAGGGTCCCACAACCCGTTCCCTCAGGGATTCAGTGAGTTGCTAGAATAGCTCAGGGAACTCCAGAAAACAGTTTAGTAACTAGATGACCAGTTTTTTATGAAAGGATACAACTCAGGAGTGACCAGTTAGAAGAGATGCATAGGGCAGGGCTTGAGGGGTGGGTGTGGAAATTCCTTCTCTTGGTGTGTCGCTCTCCTTGTACCTCCATGTGTTCACCAGCCTGGAAGCTTCCAAGCCTGTAGTTGAGGGATTTTTATGGAGGCTTTCTTATATAGAGGTGATTGATCAAACTTGTTATGAATAACAAAAGGTACTCTTTTCACCTTTATTCTCTGGAGCTATTTTAGGGCTGAGAAAAAAAGGTTGAATATTATAACAAAAGACGCTTCCGTTGCTCTTTGTCAGTTAGGGAGTTACAGTGGTTGTAGGAACTGTGTGCCAGGAACCATGGACAAAGACCAAAATGTGTATTTCTAATTATAAATCATAGTATCATCATAAGTCTTCGTTTCTCTGGGATAAATGCCCAGCATGCAGTTGCTAGGTCGTATGATAGTTGTATGTTTATAGATTAAGGAAGTGTAGCTAGACTGGTGGTACCATTTTGCATTCCCAGCAGCAGTGTGTAACTATTCTAATTTCTTGATATCCTCACTAGCCTTTGACGGTGTCACGGTTTTTATTTTAGCAGTTTTTGAGAGATGTGTGACGATAACTCACTGTGGTTTTAATACGCATTTCCTTAGTGGCTGCTGATTCTGAACATCTCTTCATATGCTTACTATTTATTAGTATATCCTCTCCAGTGAAATGGCTCCTCCATGTCTTCTGTCCAGTTTCCAATTGAGCTGTTTGCATTTTTACTGATAAGTTTTGAGAATTCTTTATTAAATCTAGACAATAATCCTCTTGAGTGTGGATTTGCAAATATTTTTTCAACTCTCTTTTATTTTCATCCTCTTAAACAGGGTCTTTCGTGGAATTAAAGTTTAATTTTGAGGAAGTTCAATTTACCATGTTTTTTCCTGCTATAGGCATCAAATCTTTTTTTTTTTTTTTTAGGCATCAAATCTAAGAATGCTTTATCTTTAGCCCTGAAGGTTTTCTCCTGTTTTTTTTTTCTATAAGTTTTATAGCTTTATGTGTTATATTTAAGTCCTTGATCCATTTGGAGTTATTATTATAGGAGGCATGAATCTGAGGTTTACTTTTTTCATTGTTTCCATTCATTTTGCCTTTGGGTGTCCTGTTTCATTTGTTGAAAGCTGTCTTTCCTCCAGTAAGGTGCTTCTGCACATTTGTCCACACTCATTTGGGTATACTGTGTAGATCTGTTTTGGGGTTCTTTATTCTCTCTCATTTATCTATTTGTCTATTACCTATATCAGTAGCACAGTCTTAATATAAGAAGTCCTGCAGTCAGGCAGACTGATTTCTCCCACTTGATTCTTATTTTTCAATATTTTTCAACACTTCAATGTTCAAAGTTGTTTTAATCATTCCTAAAATTTCTTTGCCTTTTCATATAAATTTCAGAATGTTTTTTATCTATAAAAAAAAAATCTCCCTAGGATTTTTATAGAAATTGTGTTAAACCTAAATATCATCTTTACTGTGTTGGCAATGAACTGGATTAACAAGAGAAAATCAAAGTTAACTACTACATATGAACAGGGGCTCCATAAGAAAATATAGCCCATAGGCAGGCAGTTGGGTTTATTTGTCATCCACAGTTAAAAAGGGGAAAGGGTCTGGGATTTCAAGGAAGGAAGACAATTCACTAAAAAGTGAAAAAGTAAATGTTTGTAAACAGATGTGTGCTAGGCCACACAGAAACTGTGGGGCACAGAGAGGAATTTTAACAGACTTTGCTAGGTTCCCCCCTGTCTACCACACCTAGTTTATATTACCCTATAGTTACCTATGGTGATAGCTCCCTTCCTAGAGCAATTCCTCTTTCTAAACTCTTTTAGACAGAGAGGTCAAAGGTTCTTCCTGAACCTTCTGTTTCTTAAAAATATTCAGCCTAAAAGAGTCTATATGCCAAAGAGTTGCAGTTTGTGATTGCCAAATTTTGTTCCCCTATAACAGCATAAAATTAAGTTATTTTTTAAACTATTCTGTCAGTTTTTATTTTTTAGTTGATGTATTTAGACTGTATTTAATAGAGTTACAGATACTGGATAACTTAACCCTTGTTAAAAAACAAAATTCAACAGAGTAAAAAGATCTAATTGGCTTTATTCAACAATTCGTGATTTGGGCGGCATTGCATCTAGCAAGTAGAAAGGAGCTCTGAGGAGACTTTACACACAGAAGACTTTTATAGTCAGAAGAAGATGGGGCTAGAAAGTGATTACTCTAACAAAGAGTGATTGTTACAGACAATGTCACCTTCCTCTGAGGGCAGTTGGGGGGTCTCTCAGACATATTACCTCACTAGTGCTAACTTGGTAAATACACATTGACTGGTTAAAGGTCATGTTCTTAGAAGAGGCTGAAACTGCAGTTAGCTAAGGTATTGTCAGTGTGCTGACGTGGGGTTAGCATAAGCGACTCCATTTGGGGCCTGTTGTTTCATCGTTAACAGCCTGACATTTCCTTTTTGGGTTTTTTGGTTTTTTTTTGGGGGGGGCGGGTTTATTTTGGTTTTTTTAATTTATTTGAGAGAGAGAGTAGGTGAGAATATGAGTGAGGGGAGGGTCAGAGGGAAAGGGATAAGCAGACTCCATGGTGAGCAGGGAGTCCACCTCGGGGCTTGATCCCAGCACCCCAGGATCACAACCTGAGCTAAAGGCGGATGCCTAACTGACTGAGCCACCCAGGCACCCCCCACCCTTCTCTTAGTTTTCTGTTGCTGTTTTAGTGTTCCTCCCTTCTGTGCATTACTTGAATATTTTTTAGAATTTCATATAGAATTTTGGTGTGTATATTTCTTTGCTGAGGCTTTCTTATTTTTCCTTTGTTTTGGATGTGTTCATAAATGATCATTCAGTGACTTTTATGTTGACCACTTTAAAATCTACGTCAGTTAATTTTATAAGTCTTATCTCATTGTTGGCATCTATTGTCTTTTTTCATTTAGTTTGACATCTTCTTGGTTCTTAGATTGACAAATGATTTTTTTACTGAAGCCAGGAAATTTTGCATATTATATTGTGAATCTCATTTAAACATTCTATTGTAACTGGCTTTTTTGACATTTAACTAAGAGGAAAGGGGTGCCCCCTTGTTAGTGCTGGATATAGCTGCAAGATCAGGCTCCTCACTTAGCATCCACGGACACACTGTGTTGTGGAGGACCTTTTTACTGTTGGACAGGTGCTATGATCTGAATGTTAATGTCTGCCCCAAATTCATACATTGAAATCCTAACAGTATTAGGAGGTGGAACTAAAGTTGATGAGGTCATGAGGGTAGAGACCTAAGGAATTAATGACCTTGTAAAAGAGGCCCAGAGTGCCCTTGCCCTTCAACTATGTGAGGATATAATCAGAAATCAGAGACCTGGAAGAGGGACCCTCTGACCTACCTGGCATCCTGATCTGGGACTTTCAGCCCCCAGAAATGTGGGAAATAATTTTCTGTTGTTTATAAGGTACTTGGTTATAGCTGGCCCAACAGACTGAGAGCAGAAAGGAGTTCTGGCTTCCCTTATAGTTTGTGCAGACACTGATGGGTGATCTCATTCCTCGTGGGTGACGGCGAAAGCCCTGACTCCTCACTGTACCCCCTCTGCTCCTCTGACACTACCGACAGAATGCTTGCCATATTCGTCTTAGTTATTGTAGATTCCGAGTCTGAGAATTCCAGAATCTCTGTCATATGTGAGTGAGTCTGGTTCTGATGCTTGCTCTGTCTCTTCAGACTGTGGTTTTTGCCTTTCAGCATACTTGGTAATTTCTTTTGTTGAAAGCCACACATGTTCTATTGGGTTAAAAAAAAAAACTGAGGTCAGTACAGGTTTATTGTCAGGTAATAGGTTTATCTGATTCTAGGGCTGTGTTTACTTCTTGTAGCTTTGTTGTCAGAGAACAAAATTCCCTCCAGTGTCCTCTTTTTGTCTTGCCTGTTACCTTTGAGTTTCCTTAGAGACCGTTCAGATGGAGTCTGAGTCTTGTGGTTCTGTCAAAGCCGTGATCCCCTGTTGTTTTACAAGAGTCCTGTAGATGCGGTGATAAGGTTTGGAGGAAGAGAAGTAGAAGTAGTGTGTAGTTCTGGGACCAGGTCTTATTCTTAAGGAAAATGAGTTGGGTGCTTCCTTTGCCCAGGTTGGTTAGATTTTGGTAAAACTACAGTGGTTTAGGCTCTGATTAATATAGTTTACCTTCAGTATAGGCTTTATTAAGGAGAACACAGGTTTGGGGTATATTTCAAAACTGGTTACATTTCTCCTTCCACTGCTAGAAGCAAGAGGAGATTTTGCCCTGATCTTCACAGTGAGAATCTAGTAGGACTCATAGAGTTAAAATTCATGAAAGGATAGGGGTACCCCTTCAGTGTTTGATCCTCAAGTGATTATATCCTGACCTTTCAGCCAGTTTGTTATTTATAGTTTAAAGTATATTTATTAGTATTGGTTCTAACTGCAGGCTTCTACTCTAGTAAACTGTGAGTCTCTGTATCTATTAGTCTTTCACAGTAGCAGTTTGCCCATGACTTCAATTATGTTATAAATCTAAGAGGAGTTAATTTTTTTAGTTTGTTGAGCTTTTTTCTTGTCATGAGTAGAGAAGTGACCACTGTGTCTTTCAGGGCACTAAACTTGATATAATTCAAGTTTTAGTATTAGTCACTTGAACTATTTTTTTTTTTTTTTTAAACAAACCCATGTGTCGGGGGCTGACTTTCAACAGATAGCGGCGAAGGAACTGCTCTGCTATATACGAAACCCCAACCCAGAAGCAGGTCGTCTATGAATGGTTTAGCACCAGCTTCCCCACGACCGTGCGTTGCATGATGGGTGAGGGGGTGACCCCCTTTCCGGCTGCGCCCCATTTCCCGAGACACAGTTGAACTATTTTCTAATTTCCCTTGTAATTTCTTTTTTTGTCATGGTTATTTAGAAGTATAATATTTAATTAATTAATAATTAGATCTTTTCTAGAATCCTATTGTTTCTGATTTCTACTTTTATTCCAGTCAGAGAAATATACTTTGTAAACTCACAGATTTTTGAAATTTATTGAATCTTGCTTAATGGTCCTACATATGATCTCTCTTGGTGAATATTTTACGTCCATTTTAAAACCTATATTCTGCAATTGTTGGGCATAGTGTCCTGTAAACCATAAGGTCAGGATGGCTGATGTTTTATTTAGATCCCCTAAATTCTTACTCATTTTTTTCTTCAATTCTGTCAGTCACTGAAAGAGGATATGAAAATCTTCAGTTTGTTTCTTGTTTCAAAATCTTGACTGTTTCTTTTCGCTTTGAGTTCTCTCAGGTTTGCTTTATGGATATTGAAGCCCTGTTTTAGGGACATACACATTTATACTTGATACGTTTTTCTGATACATTTTTATTTTAATGAAATGTCTTTCTTGTTCTCATTGGTAATACTCCTTATATTGACATCTTTTGTCTGGTAGTAATGCAGCCACTCCAGCTTTCTCATATGTTTATAAGGTTTATTTTTGTCTGTCCTTTTACTCCAAAACAACAGAGCTGGCCTTGTTTTTTTTTAGTTCCCTCTCTGACAATCTCTGATTTTTAATTGGAAAACTTAGTACTTATCTTTAAAGAACTTCCAACGTGGTTGTGTGTCAGTCTACTATCTTTATATGTTTTTTGCTATTTGTTCCCCCTGTTGTTCTTTGGTTTTCTTCCTTCTTGCCTTCTTTTTGATTAGTTGAATTATAATAATATTACACTGATTTCTCTCTTCCCATTTCTAGGGAGACAATTCTCCAAGTCTTTCACGTTTCTACGTATCTTGGGACCAAGCTGCTGACTGCCCTTAAAATGTTCCTTACCATCTTTTCCAGGATGTTTGTACAGTGAATAACCTTGGAAGGTACAGTGTCTCCCTCTAGAGCAAAGGGAAGGTATCCTCACTGCCCGTTATGGAGGATTTGGGTCCCCTCAGGTCAGATTTCCCCTGCTGTAATAAAGGCCACTGCGTGTTCGATGTCATCCAGCCTTCCTCACATAGTCCTGCGGAAACTGGGGCTCAGGAATTGGGTACAAAAATGCTGATACTCTGGCCGCTGCTGTTCCTGTGAGTAATAAACTGTCTTTCACGTCGTAAGCCAGAGATTCTTGTCTTCCACCAGCTCTTAGGATACCATGGCAGGCTCACTGGTTAATTTGCAAGTCGAGCACATGTACTTAGACTCCTCACGGTTCTTGACAGGATTCACTCTTTCCTCTTTCTTTGTGCTGTGGCTGCACGTATAGTACATCTTTGTACATTACAAATTCTGCAACTCACTGTTAAATTTTTTATTTAGAGAGTCTTATGTACTTTCCAAGTAGTTAAAAGGAGAAAGGGAGAAAATAAATTTTTCACATATAACTGTATGTTTACCATTTCTTCTTTACTTCCTTTTTTGAAGATCTTAGTTGCTATTTGGCATCGTGGCCCTTTTTCCTGAAGAACTTTTTTTCAGCATTTCTTTCATGCAGGTATTTTGGCAGTTTTTCTCTCAGTTTTTGTTGTACAGAAATGTCTTTGTCAAGCATTTTTGAAACCTGTTTTGGCAGCATACAAAATTCTGGCATGATTTTTTTCAGCACCTTAAACTTGTCATTCATTACATTATCTTATGACCTTCTCTGCGTCTTAAATGAAGTTAGCCTTCATTTATATCATCCCTTCTCTAGATGTGTTTTTGCCATTTTGCTTTTCTTTTTCTGTTTTCATTGTCTGTTTTTATTTTGCTTGGGATCTTTTCTGATTTGGGGCTCTGTAAATTGATGTCTTACACACATTTGGGAAAGTCCATCAATTCTTTAGGTTATTTCCTTCCTCTTCTCTCTCTTTTCCTCTGTGATTCCAAATAAACCTGTTTTACCACTTGATGTTTCCCATCACGTCCCGTCACATTTTTCTTCATTCTTTTTCCTCCTCCTCCTCTTTCAGACTGAAGATCTGTCTTCAAACACTCAGTGACTGTATCTGCGGTCTCCTTTCTGCTGCTAAGCCCACTTAGTGAATTTTTCAGTTCAGGTTTAGAATTTTCATTTGGCTGTTTTATTATGGTAATTGTTTTTGTGCTGAAATTCCACATTTGTTCATTCATTAGCTATACATCATCTTTTAAGTTTTTGAATATATTTATAATAGCTGCTTTAGAATTCTT
>CM053614.1:64304243-64314537 GCA_028646535.1 Procyon lotor | reverse complement strand
CTGCTTTAGAATTCTTGTCTGCTAATTGTATCATCTGAAATTTCAGTGTCGGTTTCTGTTGACTAGTTTTTCTTTATATATAGGCACATTTTCTTGTTTCTTTTTCTGTTTTTGGAATTTTGATTGTATGGTAGACATTATGAATGATGCATTGTAAAAACTCTGGGTTTCTTTTATATTCTTCTAAAGAGTCCCTTTTGTTCTAGAAGGAGTTAACTTTGGCTGGATTCACACTCCAAAGTCAGGCTCACCTTTGTTGGTTTGCAGCTGAAATTTCCACTCAGCCTTTAGCTGATGTTTTTTTGGGGGTGGTTGGGGAGCAGGACTTTGTTGTGCTCTGGGATTGCATAATTTATTGGTGAGCCAAGTTTGGTGGCAGATTTTGTATGCAAACTTGGGGCCTTATGCTTTCTGTAGTGCCTCCTTTTCCTACCTAAGTTTCCGAATATTCTGTCAACCTGAATTGTATATTTGCCATCTCAAGCAAGTAAATGTGCAGTTCTTTGCCACTTTTACAGGCAAAAAACTGCACATTTGCAGATCTCACTCATTGCTCTTTGTCTTTTAATAACAGACTTCCTACTGATTTTTACCTGTGGTTTGATTCCTTTCCAGAGATTTCAAGTACTGGATTTAAATAATATTTTCTCAGACTCCTTAGTTGTTCAAGAGAGTTACTGTGACCAGTTCTCCACCATTACTCAATTTCCTTTTTATAATACTCTTTTAAAACTAGGCATCTAAGCCCTAAGTAGAATACTCTATAGCTGAGTAACATAAATTTTATTCTGTAAGCAGAAAGTATCATTCAGAAATGTTTTGCATATATTTAAAACTTGAGTCTCCGTAGCTCATGGGTTAGAGCACTGGTCTCATAAAACTTGAGGACAATTCCTTTAGTTGTTTTTTTTTTTTTTTTAAGAACAGATAAAATTTAAATCTGAGAAGCTCATATTTTGAAAATAAATGCTTGAAATAATAGAAGTACCAATTATTTACCAAAAAGTTTATATATCAGGTTCAGGGATATATTTTGACTACTTTTTCCTTTTATAATTTTAGGATGCCTTTTTGAAAATTGTTCGAAATGAGGGCATTAAATCCCTGTGGAGTGGCCTTCCCCCTACCTTGTAAGTTGCAATTTAATATTTTCTCACTAAATAATGGTTGCTGTTTTGTTTTGCCTTAAAATTGGCATGGTTGGATAAAATTGTGCATTTATAATATTGGGACCTTTTCATTTTCTGAAGCATTGTTTTGTGAGTCCCACAACCACCCACCCATTTGATGATTTGTTTGAAAGACTCAGAGGACCTAAAGAAGGTTCTAGTCATGTCTGTGACTTACTACAGCAAAGGCTACAAAGCAGAATTAGGAAGGGAAAAGGCACAACAGTAGCTGACCAGGCAGGCATATGGCATCCAGAGCCCTCCCTGGGGACATGCCATAGGACAGGCTTATTCTTCCAGCATTGAATTGCAGGGGCATGTGCAAAGTGTTTCTACTTGAAAATGTTTTTGAATGACAGAGTCTGGGGCTTATATTGGAGATTGAGGACATAGGCAAATTCTTTGTGACCACGATTACCAAAACCCAGACCCCCAAAAAGAAAGCAAATGTTTACCAAAAGTCACATCATTTGCACAAAACAACTTGAAAAGTTGATTTTGTGCTCCAGACATACCTAAAAAAACCTTATTATAGGGAATATTCCAAGGGCTGCATTCCTTGGAATTGGCCAAAGGTCAAACATGCAAAAGGTGCTCCTGAAAATAAAGGAGACTTGAGCAACCAGGCCTGCTGTGGTCAGTCTTTGGTGCAGAAACATAATTTTTTTTCATTTTCAGAAATTAAGAACTTAGTGTTATTTGACTTTTTGTTTGACAAAAATAATAAGAGACACTGTGATATGCATACTTTCCCTTTTCTGGATAATTTTGATTCTCTACTAACTAGCTATTGTATGAGTTAATATAATAAACTAGTTAGGCTAAATAAAATTCCCAAGTAATACATTTTTTTGCTTCATTTCTTTTTAATGTATCTCTTTTTGTGGAGCAAATTAGTCACTTTGAGGCATACTTTTTTTTTTAATTTAGAAAATAGATTTTATTTATTTGACAGACAGCAAGAGAGGGAACACAAGCAGGGGGCAGTGGGATAGGGAGAAGCAGGCTTCCTGCTGAGCAGGGAACCTTACACAGGGCTCTATCCTAGGACCCTGGGATCATGACCTTAGCTGAAGACAGATGCTTAATGACTGAGCCACCCAGGTGCCCCTGAGGCATACCTTTTAAAAAGTGCCTAAGGTTATAAAGTTAGTGGCTGATCCAAGACCGGCCGTATATTCTGTTTCTAAATTCGCATGATCAAAATTCACTATGGAACATTAGACATTTCAAAGTATGGTCTGTGAATGTCCCTTAGACTGTAACCATAAACTGGTTTTTTTATTGTATTAATATATATAACATGACAGTACCTGAGACTTTGCGTTTAATTTTATTAATAATTCCCCTTTGATAATTTCATTTGAAAGAATATTTCTTTGGAATATCTTCAAAACTACATATGTATAATTCTGGCAATATTAATTGTGATTTATTTCTAGATACAAGCAGGTATGATACTCGGTCCGTAGTTCAAAAATATTTTACAGATGTTCCTGTATTTTTTACTTTAGGGATTTTCATGTTGCAGTGAATGTAATGGGAAAGGAAGATTTTTGGGAGACCAGAAACAATAGAACTAATTAAGGAGGTAGAGTAGTCTCCTCTTTAGTCTTTTCCTATTTATGACCTGAGCACGTGCTCTGTGACTTATCTTCACAACTAGAAGCTAAACTTCTGTAGGGCAGGTATCTACTGTACATCTTTTTGTTGCCTACTGAGTTAGCCACTAATAATTTTAAAAGAAAAATCGATCTCGTTAGCTGGCTTGTTACGGTTTTCACCTTATACACAATATAAGGATTTAGCTTATATTTAATAATAATACATTTAAACCTTTTGACAGTTTTATATAAATCTTTTTGTTGGTGTGTTTCAAACAGAGTGATGGCAGTTCCTGCCACAGTTATTTATTTTACCTGCTATGATCAGTTATCTGCTCTTCTAAGATCAAAATTAGGAGAAAATGAAAGTCGTATACCAATTATTGCTGGAATTATTGCCAGATGTGAGTAATAAACTTACTGTATTTTCATTTTGATTTCTGTTTAAATCTTCTTTAAAAATTTTTACAGTCACAGATAATTTTGTAGAAAATGCAGGGTATTGTAGTTTATAATAATTTGTTAATATCTATACTCTAGAAGTCATATAGTATGTAGTGATTGCCATCAGAATAAGATGGGATCAACCTATCCCTGTTGAATCTTGGACAGAGTTGAGACTTTAGATTCTAGATTTTATTTTATTTAAAGATTTTATTTCTTTATTTGACGAGAGAGAGAGAGAGCACAGGCAGGGAGAGTGGAAGAAGGAGAAGCAGGATCCCCGCTGAGCAGGAAACCCAATGCAGGACTCGATCCCAGGACCCTGAGATCACGACCTGAGCCAAAGGCAGTCGTTTAACCATCTGAGCCACCCAGGCGCCCCTAGATTCTAGATTTTAGAATGACATCAGATGTCAGATATCAGATGTCAAGTTGATGTCAAATTGATGACCAAGTCCTGAATCATTTTCCTTTATGGACTCTGGGAATCAGAGTTTATCAGAAGGAAATTTACCTCTATGCAGAAAGATACTTTTCTCTGTGCTGTGGGAGTGAGATTTTATAGTAGTTTAATTGATGTGTAATATTTCTGAAACTGCTCATGAAAGAGTTGAAACCAGGGGTACCTGGTTGGCTCAGCTGGTGGAGCACACGACTCTTGATCTTGGGGTTGTGAGTGTGAGCCCCATGTTGGGTGTAGAGATTACTAAAAAAAATAAAATCTTGAAGGAGTTGAAACCAGAGACGGAGTTATATGAACACAGGCTTTTAAGAAATACCTTTATCAAGGAAAAAAATGTGCACCAATATGTTGGCATCATTAGATACTTGATTTTAAAGTTTGCAGACATTTCAGAATGAAAGTTATATATATAAAATGCATGAAATATTTTTGCATGTGTGTTTGCATAGTACATGGCTTTTTGTTTTCTTATATTTGCTTATTTGTATTAGTTGGTGCAGTAACTGTGATAAGTCCATTAGAATTGATTAGAACCAAGATGCAATCTAAGAAGTTTTCTTATGAAGAATTGCATCGGTTTGTCAGCAAGAAAGTGTCTGAAGATGGTTGGATTTCCCTTTGGAGGGGCTGGGCTCCTACTGTTCTTAGAGATGTACCATTCTCAGGTAGGACTTATCTTAGTATCTGTTAAATTTTAGGTAGCGTTGTCTTAGGCATCACTTATGCATATCACTTCTATTTTTATTTTTTTTATTCAATTAGCCAACATATAATACATCGTGGTTCATTATATATAATGTATTATTTGCCCCAGGAGTACAGGTCTGGGAATCATCAGGCTTACACATTTCACAGCACTCACCATAGCAGATACCCTCCCCAATGTCCATCACCCAGCCACCCCATCCCTACCCCCTATACCCCCGCCCTCCAGCCACCCTCAGTTTTGTTTCGTGAGTTTAGGAGTCTCTTACGGTTTGTCTCCTACCTGATCCCGTCTTGTTTCATTTCCCTCCCCCACCCCCCTATATATCACTTTTAAATTAAGTAAATTTGAAGTCCTTTCAGGCTAAAAGTAAGTTATCTTCTTCAGTGACCACAAACTCCTAGTTCAGTGTTGGGCTGTCAGATCATCATGAGTCTTTATGGGACAAGTAGTTTCTAATTCAAGCCTGACTTTCTCTTTTCCTTCTGTTTCATTTTTTTTTAAAGATATTAATTGGTATATATTCACATTTAGATAAAACAGACTACTTTTAACACTATCCTAGATGCAGTAATTACTAAGGTAAGTGAACTGCTACAAATCAAAATATAAAATATGTTAAGAGCACTTGTGAATTATATTGACTTCTACTTTGTCATTGATGAGAGATAAAAATCTTCCCCTTTAAATGAGTATCCTGCAAAACACTGTTATAAATCAGATAGGAGATTGTGCTGATTACTGAATTGTGAAGAGGAAGAAAATCATGAAAAAGAAGTGCAAAACTAACAAATAACTTATAAAATGTACATGCTTCAAAGTTCCTCCTTTTTCCCTTCAATTAATCTTTTTCTTGTGCTCTCTTCACATCTCTGTGCATCTTGCCCTTTCCACTAGTATTTGTCTTCAACCTTTTGTGTTTAGGTATGTGATTTAAAAATGCAGATTCCTAGGCCAATTATTTGTCTTCATTTTTTTATTATATTTGACACATAAAAAGTAATGTATAAATTATGAACTATTTTATTAGAACACTTGTGAAATCACCAGTCTCTGAACTAGAACCCTGTAGTTTTTGAAATCATCAAACCACATATATTCACCTCTACTGTCATACCTCCAGTGGTAAATACTATATTGAATTTTATCATTCATTTGATTTTTAAATAGTTTTACCACATGTGTATTACTGCCAAACAATATGTTACTTAGTTTTGCTTTTTTTTGAGCTTTAAAAGAATGCTTATTTTACTCAAAAATCTTTAGATTTTTTTATGTGAAACTTTTTTCTCATTTTTACTCTTGTTTATGAGTAAACAAGTGTTGTTTTGAATATATTTAACAGATTTTTGGTGTACACATACAAAGATTTCTCCAGCATCCGATTTGCTAGTTTATAAATATACACATTATAATTATTAATATCAGATTCTTTTCTAAAGTGATTGTATAGATCAGTACACCTACCAGATACCAGTTTCTTCATTTCATACCCTCATCAGTCCTTTTACTGTCAAAGTTTTTTTTGTTTTAAAGATTTTATTTATTTGACAGAAACACAGCGAGAGAGGGAACACAAGCAGAGGGAATGTAGCGGGGGAAGCAGGCTTCCTGCCGAGCAAGGAGCCCGATGTGGGGCTTGATCCCAGGACTCTGGGATCATGACCTGAGCCGAAGGCAGACGCTTAACGACTGAGCCACCCAGGCGCCCCCTACTGTCAAAGTTCTTAATTTATAGTAATTTAAAGTGGTATCTCACTTTAACTTACATTTATTAATGAGGTTGAGCACCGTTTCATTGGCCATTCATTTATCCATAATTGGTTTGCAGTTAAGAACTGAGATAAATACTCAGCTGTATCCCCGCTCCTATGGAGAGATGGTTACCCCAGCATCATTTATTGAGCCCCCACACGTGCTCCAGGGACTTGCAGTACCACCCGTCACGTCCGAGCTGCATGCGTGCGTGTGTCTGTTCCCCAGGCCAGTGTGTCTGAACCTGTGCTGATACTGCAGCGTTGTCCACATGACTAGCACATTATTAAAAATAAGGTGTTGCCTTATTTTTTCTCCTAGGAATGTCATCTCTTTCTCTATTACAGAATTCTTTAACATGTGTTAGTAGAGTTTTAAATTTTTCTTCATAAATAATATATACAATCCTTTTTTTTTTTTTTTTAAAGATTTATATAGTTACACCCATTTCCAACTTTGGTAGCTATTTTAAAAGCTCTATTAAAATAAAAATTCCAAATCTTAGGCCAGTGCAGTGTTAAAATTTTCCTGTGTTAGATTATATTTAATATTCCGCTACTTTTAAAACTATTAATTTTACTTTGCCTATCTTTTGGATTTTCTGTATAGATCTACATATGTAAATTATAACTATTTTGTTTCTTCATTTTTAATCAACAAAACTTTTGTTTTTTTTTTTTTCATCTTACTATGCTTCCTCTGACAGTTTTGAATAATAGCAATGTTGCATCCCTATCATTTTCTCATTCTAAAGGAAATAATTCTGTTGTTTCACCATTAATTACTTTTGCTAAAGGTTCTTGATGTATATATATCCTTTTTCTAGTTAAAGAAATTTCCTTTTATCCCAAGGTTGCCAAGAAATTGCTTTGGTATAAAAATGAAAATGGGTTGAATTTTATGAAATGCTTTTCCATTAGTTTTAGATGATCCCATGGTTCTTTTAATATGGAGTTTGGCATTTAAAGGATTTGTTATATTTGCTACCTTTGTATTCCTCTTTTGATAACCCAATTTAGTCACAGTATACAATCTTCTATGAAATACTTCTGGTTTGGGTTGCCTTTTTTATTTTAAGAGTTTTTATGCCTATGTTAATCAATGAGATTAAACTGCAGTTGTCCTTTCTCCTAAGGTCCTTGTCAGATTTTGGAATTAAAGTCCTTGATGCAGGGGGGTTGTTTATAAGACTGCTAGAGTATTTTTGAGAACTTAGTTCCCTTTTCCTTTTTTTCAATCTCACCTAGTATGTGTGTCTAAGCGGAAAGGAGGGTGTGTCAGGTTTGAACTTTCCCTTTCCTTAAATATTAATTTTATATATTTAAAGTCCACATTTCACTTCTAAATAATGTGTCATTTCATTTTCTGTTTTTACAGCAATGTACTGGTATAACTATGAAGTTTTAAAGAAGTGGTTCTGTGCAAAATCTGGTTTATATGAACCAACATTTATGATCAACTTTACGTCAGGGGCATTGTCTGGTTCTGTAAGTTGATATTCTTTTCTTGTTAATATTCCAGAATAATGGTAATTATCTTATTAAAACAAAATGAAAGATTACATAGCATTTCATATCTATCAAGATACTACCTTTTGGCTGCACTGCTTTAAAAATTTTCTAAGTATTGATTATCCTATTTTGAGGAAATAATTTTTTAGCCACTATTTTATTTTTAAAGATTTTATTTGTTTCAGAGAGAGAGAGAGAGAGAAAGAGAGCAAGCATGAGTTGGGGGAGGGGGAAGGGAGAAGCAGACTCCCCACTGAGCAAGAAGCCCAACGCGGGGCTTGATCTCAGGACCCTGGGATCATGACCTGAGCCAAAGGCAGATGCTTCAGTGACTGAACCACCCAAGTGCCCCTAGCCACTAAGTATTTTAAAATTCACTTAGTGTCTGTTTTTACAAATAATTATTTTACAAATAATTATTTACAAATAATTTTTTTACAAAAATTATTTGTAAATAACTTTATATATTATATATAATCATATACTTGTATAATTATATTTTTATATGATTATATATTGTTTTAAATAAAATATAAACAAATTGTGTTTTATCTGAAAATTTTTTGATTTGTTAAATTATAGTTATAATATTTTAATTAGTTTTTTTATTTACCAAAACTTTGTCAATTTGTTCATTAAAGTAATGCAAATAGATCTACTTAGGTAATATTTCATAGAGTGTCGGGGCACCTGGGTGGCTCAGTGGATTAAAGCCTCTGCCTTCAGCTCAGGTCATGATCTCAGGGTCCTGGGATCAAGCCCTGCATCAGGCTCTCTGCTCAGCATGGAGCCTGCCTCCCCCTCCTTCTCTGCCTGTCTCTCTGCCTACTTGTGATTTCTCTCTGTGTCAAATAAGTAAATAAAATCTTTAAAAAAAAAATTTCATGGAGTGTCATTTCGTATGTATAATCAGATTGATTTGAAGTAATTTCATCCTCTGCTGCTAATTCCTGTTTCTTTGGGAATATTTTGGCTAAGTATTTCTTAAAAGAATTTTAACAGAAAAAGACCAAAGAATTTTAACAGAAGGGAGGAATCTCAAATGACCATTTTTAGATAGAAGAGAGTTCACTGTACCCCTCCACATAATGTAAAGCTGTTGTGTATTGGTCTTTTATGCAGATCCATATCTTCATGATCTTGGCCACAGAGTTTTCTTATCTCCACAAACTTACAAAATTAATTTGCGATGACCTAGAGTGAGATACTGACCTACTAAAACCAAATGAAAACGAGAGCGAAGCAGCATAGTGAAGGGATGGAGACCTGCGGGAAATTACTGGAATAATTGTACCAGAAAGCCTGGGCTAAAGAAGCCACTGTGGTTGGGTTCAGAACATAGATATGAGTGTTCCCATGCCTGGGGTCTGTCAGATTAACCCTGGGATTTACAAGCCTATGGAGACAAAAGAGCAGTGATTTTGAGTAACTTATAAGTAGTTAAACATCAGCAAAATGTTTCCATTATCCTTCTTATTTTTGAGGTGATTAAATGTAACTTAATGGTATTGCATTTATATCTCAATCCATCATGAAATGAAAAAAAACCAAGTACTACTTGTATAGAAATTCATAACAGTTGAATTACAAAACTAATTTGTACTTATAAATAAATGCTTAATGTCTTTGTAAAAAGCTGAGTAATGTGGGGCACTTGGGTGGCTCAGTCAGTGAGCCTTGAGTGAGCCTTCAGTTCAAGTCATGATCCCAGCGTCCTAAGATCAAGTCCCACATCCAGCTCCCTGCTCACTGGGCAGTCTGTTGTTCCCTCTCTCTCTGCTCTCTCACTCTTTCTCAAATATATAAAATTTTTTTTAAAAAGTTGAATAACGGCTTCAGGATGTTGTCCCAGCTTTCTGGTAATAGGAAGGAAAATTCTGTATTTCACTATTTCTGTTTAAACATAGAAAATTAAATTTAAAAAAGTTTTTAATGATCTAGAAAGTATCTCTGCCTTTTGACAGTTTTTGAATAACAACTTGTCTCCACAACAGAAGCACATCAGTGTGACGTTCAGGGCTTCTGTCACAAAACTGAACATCATTTTAGAAAGTGTCAAAGTCTTACATAACATTTGTAGCTACCTTTTGCTACTACATGATAGATTGTGGAGAGGGAGAAATACTGATTTATTTTTACTTACCTGAGATCTTTGAAACTCATTTCAGTTCAGAAATTTAAAACAGCATTGGTAGGGTGAAATATAAGTAATTTCAGGGAGCGTTTTAGGAGCATAATGTCAAATGTGAACTGGGAAGAAAAAAAGTTTTTACTTTGCATGGCTGTTATATCAGTTATTATGAGACTTTTTTAAAAAAAAGATTTTATTTATTTATCAGAAAGAGAGTGCACAAGCAGAGGCAGAGGCAGAGAGAGAGGAAGTAGCAGATTCCCTGCTGAGCAGGGAACCTGATGCAGGATTTGATCCTAGAACCCTGTGATCATGACCTGAGCTAAAGGCACATGCTTAAATGACTGAGCCACCCAGGTATCCCTATTATGAGACATTCTTAAGGAAATTTAACTATTCTTTCAGAAAACTTTCCTTGTTTAATTAAGTCATTATGAAGATAATCATTGATTTTGAGATTTTTTAAAGTGTGATTTGTGAACTATTGTAACTATATTGTAACTATTGTAAC
>CM053614.1:64282428-64304143 GCA_028646535.1 Procyon lotor | reverse complement strand
AAATAGATAAAAAAAACCTAAAAAAAAAAAAAAAGTTAAAAAAGGATTTGTGTAAATTTTTTAATTCTAAGACATTTGTTGAAAATTTTTAAATGCTTACTACAGAATTCAGAAATTCTGCTTTAAAATATGTATTATACCTTCATGTGTAGTAAAGGAATAATAGGACATACAGAAGCATCAGAAATTGTGAACTGGATTTGGAGTCTCAGTGGTCCGTCTGGTTGTAATTCTGCCTCTCCCACTAGTAGTTGTGTGACTTCAGGAAAGTAGGGGAATTTTTTGGAGACTATTTACTTCTAAATTGTGGGAGAAATACATAGGACAATGTTATCTGTTTTCTTTAATAAAAACTACTCTTTGAATATATCTGGCTTCATCTTAAGTTTCAATTTAATTATGATTCCATTATCCTTCAGTAATGTGCTACTTAGAAGAATATAAAAATATTAGGAAAAAATTTAAAGGTGGATTTAAATTAATTTTACTTTTTAATAGTTTGCAGCTGTTGCAACTTTGCCATTTGATGTGGTAAAAACGCAAAAGCAGACTCAACTTTGGATATATGAAAGTCGTAAAAGTAAGTTTAATTCAAAACATTTTCAAGATGCCATGATTGTTTTTATTTTTCTTTCCAGATGGGACTCTTTAAATAAGAAAAACAAGATTTTTTTTCCCTCTGCTGTTTTGACTGAAACTAATACAGTTAGAATGGAATGCTCAGAGGAAAAAAATACTCAGCCACCTCCAAAACTTAATTTAAAAATCTGTGTATTTTGCCTGCCATCAGTTAAGTCTCATACCTGCTAAAGAGAAGATGACATAGTATATAACTATTCTTTCAAATAAATCTAGACAAATTAGGGTGAAGGATAGGAATTTAGTGGGAACCCTTTTTCTCTTGGTTGTTTTGTTTCATTTCTATGTGTATACATTTCATTTTTTTCTTAATGTTTTTTAGCTTCCCTTCCTTCTGATATATTTTTTCCCTACCTGTTATCCTATTTTTACCTCTTTATAACCTGTAACAACTTCTTAAACAAAAGTGTACTCTTAGTTGCCTCTATTAGATTCCTTCTGTCATTATTTATTATCTATAGAAAAGTGTAGCAAACCCATGGGAAATTACCTATTACAAAATGGTGTCATGTAAATCTTGTGATTGATACAATAATATTAATTGTTCTAGCCCACCAGAGTATTCTGCAAACAAGTAAGACAGGTATTATAATTATTGAAAAAAAACACTTTACAGACAATTGAATCTCATGAATATTAGTGACTACTTTGTCCTTGACTTTCCAAAATCCTAGTCCATTCTCATAATAGGAGCTAACTAAAACCTGGGCAGGTCAACAAAGTTTACTATCAGGGTTCTTCAACTTCTGTTTTGAGTGGGAGCCGTCTAGCTGCCTAAGTCCTATCTGTTCTCCCTTGATAGTTCAAAATTATTTTGTTTTATTCTCCCAAGTCATCAGAATTCCTGTTTCTTCTATTACATGTGATTCAAGACTATGGCCATGAGCCAAGGGTCATGATGATTGTGAGGGAGAAGATAGGAATCTCTACAGTTAGATTCTGATGCTGACTAAGGTTTGAGAGCCTTATTTGGGTCAGTAATCTTTGGAGTCACCTTGGGTGATCTTTCATTACAGGTAAAGCCAGGTACCACCCCCAGTGGCCTCTCAATAGATCTAATAGGGGGCTCGAACTTGTGTATTCTGCACATGTTCCCCATGTTCCCTAGGCGATAGTGACTGTACATCCTCCTTGAGATGGGCATCAGGGAGGCATCTTTCACTAGATTCAAGTCTTACACTGGTTTTTTCCTAGTGTTTCTCCAATAAGCCCCAAAGGAGAAATCTTAAGTAAACCTTAGGTCTTAATTTTATATGATTATCGTTGGTCACTTCTACCTGCTACTCTGCTTAGCTATGAACCAGTTATGTTTAGCAAGACATGCCTCTACTGAAACTACACTTCTGATGTGAGTAACAGCCCATATTTTTTCTCATTTTTATTTATCATATTATTTATCCCCACTGCAGAGGTAAATCAGCTCCTCTTCCATTTGGAAGTGGCTTCCTCCTCTCTGTAACTCAGCTACACTGAATCCATTATCTCTCAGCAAAAAGAAAAATAAATGTTCTATAGGGAATGATGCCAAGTTCCTTGTAAGAATCTGATCTCTGTAGCAGCGCACGTCGACCGTGTCTCCCATCCGTTAGTCAACTCCTGATTGAGTCTCTACATTCCAATGTAGAGGTCTCTCTACTGGTCTCTACAGTCAAATGAGGCTGTCTCCAGGTCCTCAAACAGTTCATAATGTAATGGAAAAGAAGCATATTAGGAAGTAATGAGCGCCACATTTCCTAATAGAGGTAACTTTTTCCTATGAGTCCATCATTTATAATTTAAAAAAAATTCGGGGCGTCTGGGTGGCTCCGTTGTTGGGTGTCTGCCTTTGGCTGAGATCATGATCCCAGGGTCCTGGGATGGAGCCCCACATCAGGCTTCCTGCTCGGCCGAAGCCTGCTTCTCCCTCTCCCACTCCCTCTGCTTGTGTTCTCTCTCTCCCTGTGTCTCTCTCTGTCAAATAAATCTAAAAAGTATTTTAAAAATAATAAAAATAAACTTAATATCACCTTTCAGCTTTTGAAACCTGACTCAGATCCACCCATTTTTGACTGTTCCAGTCAAACTTCTTTTTCTCTGAACATACTCAGTTATTTTAAAATACTTGAACAGAAATGTTGAAACCATTAAAAAATGGTTATATGTGACAGATTTGTGAAGAAAATCTCGATCTTAGTAGTCATGAAGATGATGCCAACCAGAAGGGCAGCAAGAGGACATTTAATCTGTGCTGGGTTTTGGGGGAGAACATGGAGCAGTGGGAACGCTCCTGCCTGGCAGGTGAGAGTCCAAGTTTGGAAAATAATCTTGCAATCTCAGAAAGGCTCTTTGAACAAGCAGTTTCACCTTCCATATGTGCCGAAGAGAAACATCTGCACATGTACAAGGATACTCACTGGAGGATTCTTAATCCCAAAAAGTTAGAAAGCATGGAAATAGGCCTTGGACAGGAAATGGGTAAACTGTGATAATCCATACAATGCAATACCATACAGCAATTAAAATAAATCAAATACAGCTGTTCTTGCCAATACAGATAATCCTAAAAGCATATTACAAATGTACAGTGTCACAGCATTTATACAAAGTTTAAGAGCATGAAAAGCAAGAGTATATGTTATTTATGGATATGTTCAGATGCAGTGCAAGTTTAAGCATGAGAAAGATAAAGGAAAAAAGACAAGAGAGTGGTTACCTCTCAGGAGAGAGGAAGAAGAATACTGAGAAGGAATATATTTGCTGTATAGATGCTAAGATTTGATAAATGTGGATCGTCAGTAAATGTTTCTTCTATTGTTACCTATGCTTGAAATACGTAATAATCAAACGGTGTTTCCTTACAAAGTAAGAAGTTGCTTTTTACCTGTAGGAATGGAACTTGGCAGGGTACTTCCAAGATCCCATTAGAGTGTGAATGAGGCTTACCTTCAGTTACAATGCTTTCTGTCCATTCTCTTCCGAATTGCATGCTGCTATTTAAATAGGGACCACTTTGGGGCGTGAATTCTACAAGATCAGAAATACCTGGCTACTTGGCTTCTTTTCTTTCACGAGGTGTTTCCAAAATTTAAATGGAATAATTTAAATATGAAGAAGTTGCCGACTTGGAATATAAAATTTTGGCCATTGACTTTAGAAAGTTAAATTTTATTCGTAAATACTTTGTCCTTGGTTTCAAAAATGCATCCTTCCTGTTGGATTGCTATAGTTGTTATCTTTATATTATTTATATTGATCATATCGCTAACTAAATAAATCCAAAGCCCGATTTATCTTCATAGAGAATCTCCTATTTCTGTAAATGAAATTTGAGATAATGAGCGCATTCCATTAAGTGGTAAAATTCTAAAAAGCCATTTTTGAAAGCTTTCTTTCTCCAGCCTTTTCCTTTTTTTTCCCTGGGCACGCTTAATAATACATACTTTAATCTTTCTGAATGACTCAAGTTGTCGTGCACGTTCACATTGAGTGTCATAGTCGTAGAATGTAGCTCTGAGCAGCTAAAGAGGATACTAGAGCAATGTTTGCCCCTCATCCAGTTGATCACAAACCAAGACTTTGACAGCCTCAGTGTGTCAGCTGTCAACACACTACTGTCCATGCGGTAGTGTGCCTGCTTTAGCAGACTCTTTTTGTACTTACTGCATCTAGTCATCTGTGGGCTAAGCCAGATGCTTAGAATCATTGTAAAATGAAGGTAAGTAAACTTTGTGCATGAACAGCTCATTCATAGCTGTATATTTGAACCTCAGTGACATCTATTTTTGTTTTTAAAAAATAATTTAGCTTTTTACTTTCAGATTTTTAAATGATTGCAAATAAGACATTACTGTTAGTTAAATGTTGGAGATGCCAAGTGAAGTGTGCATTTTTTTATACTTCTAGTGACTGTAGAGTTTGAAATACTATTTTTTAATCATATTTTATAAAAATCCAGAATTTTTATTTTAAAAAAGGCTTAATCTACCTTTGGAAGAGACAAAACTGACATCTGGCACAAGACTGGCACATCTAGGGGCTCCTGGGTGGCTCAGTCAGTTAAGTGTCTGCCTTTGGCTCAGGTCATGATCCTGGGGTCCTGGGATCAAGTTCCACATCGGGCTCCCTGCTCAGAGGAGAGTCTGCTTCTCCCTCTCCCTGCCATTCCCCCTGTTTGTGCTCTCTGTCAAATAAATAATCTTTAAAAAAAAATACTGGCACATCCTATTCAGAAAGGTTTTAATAAAGGCAGACAGACCTCCCTAGGGAGAATGAGCTATTCTTTTCAGAACTTCTTAGAAAAAAACATTTTTTAAAATACATACAATAAAAATTTAATGAAAAATGGTTATCAAGGCTTCTGTTTGGCTTTGGGAACCCCATGAAGATTTCTACACGTCTTTTAAATTTTTTATTATGAAAGATGTTTAAGGCAGGGAAATACATATAATGGATACCAAGTTTAAGAAACTTAATTCAAAGAATCCATCTGTATATTCCTCCTTGATTATATCCATTCCTATACACCTTAAAGTTATCACCTAAATTTTCCTTTTAATGAATCCAACTGTTAAAATTTGGGGTAAATTTTAGGTAAATAGATCTGTTCTTATTACAATGCTTATACACACCCAAAGGCCATAAACATTTTAGGTAAATAGATTTGTTCTTATTATAATGATTATAAACACCAAAAGGCCAGTACACATTTTATGTGTATTAGAATTTATTAAATGATTATTTATAATGTATCATTCCTTTATTTTAACATTTAGTTTCTGTACCTTTGCCTGTGTCAACCTGGACTATCATGAAGAACATTGTTGCTAAGAATGGATTTGCAGGACTATTTACAGGTAAAAATACTAGCTTTACCAAATTGTTGAATAAAATGATAACTTTTATATCCTAAATTAACTTTAAACAGGAAATTATTGAAAACATTCCACATTTATGAAAACATAACACATTTATGATGTTAAAGCGAACATCTTAGGGGCGCCTGGTGGCTCAGTCAGGCATCTGCCTTCCGTCATGATCCCAGGGTCCAGGGACAGAGTCCCCATGCCAGGCTCCCTGCTCAGCGGGGAGTCTGCTTCTCTCTCTGCCCCTCCCCCTGCTCGTGCTCTCTCGCTATGTCAAATGAATAAAATTGTTTTAAAAACTTAAATTTTTTGGGGCGCCTGGGTGGCTCAGTCGTTAAGCGTCTGCCTTCAGCTCAGGTCATGATCCCAGGGTCCTGGGATCAAGCCCCGTATCGGGCTCCCTGCTCGGCAGGAAGCCTGCTTCTCCCGCTACCATTCCTTCTGCTTGTGTTCCCTCTCTCGCTGTGTTTCTCTTTGTCAAATAAATAAAAATCTTTAAAAAAAAAAAAAAAAAAAAACTTAAATTTTTTAAACATAAAGTAAAATTTGTTCTGATTTTTTTTCTCTTCTCTTTTCAGGCCTCATTCCCCGTTTAATTAAAATTGCTCCTGCTTGTGCCATTATGATCAGTACCTATGAATTTGGGAAAGCATTTTTCCAGAAGCAAAATGCTCGAAAACAGCAATACCAGTGATGCCGTTTCGACCTGAAATAACAACCAAAGCCAAGTGATAAGATGGACACTCTTAGGCAAGAATTCTTTGACTATTATCTTAAAATGATTTTATATATTTCTTATAGTTTAAATGAGCAGTAATTTTTACTTTGCCTCTGAATCATAACCCTAATTTTAAAATAGTTATTCTGATTTTTGAAATATTGAAAAAGATATTCCAGAAATCACAATCATTAGGTGTTCCTGTAAAGAAAAGAAAAATTATTCTTTAGCACTGAAAATGAAAATCTCTGAGAGTCTGATGTTATAGATTTCGATACAATGTCCCCAGGATGTGTCACATAGATCAGAACAGTTTGAATTGTGTGCTGAATGATGTGTAGAGTCTAGAAGAAAAATGCCCTTCTTTCATACACACTTAAATCATGCACGCAGATATTTAAGTATTCCAACAAAGTAGATAATAGATGATGGCAGTCTTTAAATAACATTATTTGCATTTACCTAATTATCTATTAGATACTTTAATTCAAATGCATTAGTTTTTTGGTTTTTGTTTTTCACCTCCCATTGCCGTTTTAAGGTTTCACCCGTATTAGGATTTCTTTGCTCAAAGGTATGGCTATTTTATCTTTATGAACCAGAATATAACTGTTTATGTGATAAACATATTTTTGGTGACTAAAGACTCTCTATTATCTACTGTTTCTGCAAGAGAGAAGGAGTCTTTACTGATTGTGTTAAATGTTTGGTGCAGTGAATCTTGGGTGTGCAATGGGAAAAAACCACATTATACATAGTGTGGTAAAAACAGTGTTTCAGCCTGGGAAGGGCCTCTGGTTTCAGCTGTCTTGGAATTCAGGTATCACTATTTGTGGAGCTCTCCAGATCACTTGTATTGTCTTTTTTATAACAACACTGAGATGAATCCAGTACCACAAAATATTTCCAAAACGTCCTTTGATTTTACACATTTCATGTTAGTATGCTACATCAAGAGACTAGAGAAGCAGCCGTTTCCTTGAAGAAAAAGCTTTTAGTCACTACACTACAGGCTACTGCCTCAGTAATGGAGCTTGTGGCTGTAGGAATGAAATTAGGCTATAGCGGCAGGACAAAAATAATTTTTTTAAAAAATTTTCTCAGGATCTATATCCTATAAGAAAAAGCACTTTATTGCAGTCTATGTGTATGTTATGAAAATGTGAGGTATTTTTTTTCCCCCTAAAATAGAGTCATATAGTTAGGTGACAGTTAGGTGTTGGTAGAGGAATTATGTATTTTGTGTTTTAGTAGAAAAGAGTTCATATGTTTCATCAGAAATAAACTATATAGGGTTTGTATGTAATCTTCTGTGTTTACTTTATCCTATGTTGATTTACCTTAAGTTTGCAACATTCATATCTGTAAAATCATAGATGTTTGACTTTAACTTATATTTTCATTAAAATATTTTATGCTTTCTTAAAATTATCACTGTGCTTCAAACTAAATATTTTCAAATAAAATTATGTTAATGCTATACTTTATTTAAGAAAGTTTATCTTGAACACTGCTGTTTAACGGTATTAAATTTAAATTTACCTTTGCCCCATTATGCTTCTTTTTGGTAATTGGTAGAAAAGAGAAAAATTTAAATTTATAATTATTAAGAAGCAGTCACATGTTTCAGCTTAATAGAAAAATCCCCACCGCCCTCCCTCCCCCAAAACAGACTGTACTTATGGAAAATTCTTACCATTTATGCTTAAAATAAACAAATCTAATTCCCTAGTAGCTTTTCTAGTATATATTACAACCATGTATCTGGATGAAAAGGGTGAATTGAAGTTTTCTTTATACTTAAGTGGTAAAGAAGCATTAATGCTTTAATTTCAATTAATTTAATTTTAATTTAAACAAAAAATAGCCAATGAAAAGTACTTGGCGAGAAATTATATTCTTGGTAATATTTCTGAAAGCAAATAGTTTCAAACAAATATATTTACTCTCTTAGGTGTGTGTACATTTTTTAAAAAGAAATTCAAGTATTACATGTTTGCCACCTTCCATACAAGACACATTTGACTTTTTGAAAAAATAGGTATGAAGTTAAAATAAATTTTTCTTTTATTTCTAGGAAACTATTCACTATGCATATTTAACCATATGATTCCTTTAAATTCTTCCCTCTTTCTGGAGCATGAATTCCAGGGATATGGGAAAGTTTAGTGTTTCAGATTTTAATTTTTTTCCAAAATGAACTTGTTAAATAAAATTTAACCTATCATTTAACATTTCGTCAGATTTTTTATGTGGTTGGCAGTTTAAGGAGCACATGAGAGTAGAAGTGCTTCAGATACTCACTGGCTACAAGTAGAGGGCAGAGCTGCTGATTGACAGAGGGCTGCAAAGGGAGCGACGGCGACGTTGGGGAAGCTGAGGAATTCTCCACTGAGCTTGGGGACAGAGTGTCAGGAAATGCTTCTGAGACAGTGAAACGTACCTGTAGGTGGGAGTCTCATTCAGTCAGTGGAATTCAGTCCCGGGGAAGGAAAAACAGGAAGGCAACTGGAAACCAAGTATTTCTGGCACAGGTCTAATGATTACAGAGTTGGTTGTTCTTGTTTCTTTAATTTCCCCCAAGACCAGCAACTATTTTAACTGAAAAGAAAAGAAGGTAGCAGAGTTGAGCACAGCACCGCACACAACAGAATGTGTCAACTGGAGTAAGGCTGAGTCTTATGTAGTGAAACTTTGGTGTCAGTGGGTTTAGAGAAATAATCAGTGCTATAGAAAACGGGGACTGACTTACATACTCGGGATTGGTTTGGACCAGAATAGACTTTGAAAAGGGACCATAATGACATTGATGTGATTTTTATCTGCCCCTTCCAATCAGTTAAAAAAGACTAATGCTAAAACTAAATAGAAGCTGCTTTGCTTCCAGAAGAAGAAAGGGAACCAATTAAAAAATATTTAAGAGCCCTGATGTTCAAAGCAGTTGTGTGACATTTCAGAGGTAATCCAGCATATTTGTGGATCAAAACTGGAGTTTTTACCTAATGACGGGAACTCTGACAAAGAATTTCCCTTAGTTGGACATTTCAGACACACTTTTAACCACTTGAAAACTTGTGTGTAAATCTAATAAAGATGATTTAAATAAAAACTTATCATTCAATGCTGACATCATCTTGATGCCATCATAGGTGCTGAGATGATGATGTTTCCATTTTATAGGTGAGAAAACAAACACGGCTCTTACATAATTATGTTAGCACTGCCACAGTCACTACTGTATTGTACCACTTCAACAGATACTGTGTATTGTAAAGCAGATTATTTTTTTAAATAAAAGATATTTGAGTTGAAATAAAGATTTCTCCAAAACTTTTTGTCATATTAGTATTTTAGTGTTGAGTAATGTACACTTACCATAGTTGCTGAAACAAAGTTCAATGTACAACCTGAATCCAGTAACTTGTCTTGAAGGAAAAAATATAACCATAGACTAATGCATGGTACAAAACTTTTAATATACATGCAACAAGTATAGTACATCAAGGCAACAAAATACACATGGAATTATTAGCATATAATTCAGCATTCTGTTTTGGGTAGGGTGTGTAAACAGTAAACACCACCACCTAAAATTAAAGATTGAGTCATACATTGTTTCCTCATGCAAACATTAACTACATGTATAACTAGTGTGAAATGAACTGTATAGAAACCTGAATTCACATTAGCAGATGAATTTTATACCAGGAGCTCCAAGAAAGGAGGAAAAGTCATGATCCTCAGATGCCATGTTTAAATCTGCATTTAGCAGCATGTTAAGATGCACAAGTTACTGTATGCATTAGACAAATCTGGAAAATCTTATCAATTATGGAATCTTGAATTTCTTCCTATATTATAAAAATGTATGGAAAAAATTTAACAATGATTTTTTTAAATTACTGAGGAACAATAAATGTCAGTTGAGAGTGGACCATGGATAAAGCATTTTAAACATTCTAATCATTTTTTAGGAAAGCAGCAATAGTGCTTGAGGCCAACATAAAAATTTTCAAGTTCCCCTCCTTAGCCATTTCTTACTCCCTCTTCCCAAGGTTTCCACTGTCCTCATTTTGTATCTTCCATCCTCGTGCTCATTAATAATTGCTTTGGATACCTCACGTACAATAAGGTGTACTGAATTAAGAGTAGGTACCACTATAGGGTTAAAGGTACCATTTTTCAAGAATATTTGCATTTTTACAAGTACTAAAGCCTTAAGCTAAAGAAATAAAGCTCTGAGTATGTTCTAGTACATCTTGGATAACTTATTTTAATGGCTTCCAGGCCTCCTTTGTCCCTGAAATGACTTCGTTTGAACTTTCATATAAGACTGGCGTTGTTACTATTATCTTAAATTCCAAATTATGAGAATAAAGCTCTAAATCTTGCAGAGAACCACCACACTCCTTCATTTCTAATACAAAGAATGATGTAAGTTCAGCGCTCTTGCCTCCTCTGATGAATTGTGGTACTGTTCCTACATGTCAAGCTACTGAGTTTGAAGATAATGTTTTATTAATAAACAAAAATAGCATATGAAGTCCCCATTAAGTATTGTGTCCTCTTCATGTAAACAATGTATAAAACTTCTTTGGCACAACTGATCATGTTTTCCTCATAGTACTTACTAGAAAATATACTTCATACATTTTCTCTTTTAATATGGTGGAATTTTGATGGATGAAATCTATAAATTCCAAAAGCTGCAAAAAGATTTTATAGCACATAATCTTTTTAAAAAGGAAACTAATTTTTCTTTTACCTGTAGAAGTGTAGAGATTTCGAACATTAACATCAGTTTTTAATGTTAACATGGCATGATTCATTGTTGCACACAGGGAGAACAAAATAGCACTGTATGTCAGACATATTGTTGAGTATGGTGAGACTCAGTGATCCTTAATTGAAGGTTCTCAAATCCTTAAATGGACTCGAAATCTTTCCTAATAAAATACTTATCAACATCTGTTCTACATTTTTAAATGTTTCCAACTACTGAGGAATATTTGATATTTTTAAATAATTTTTAACTTTTAAGAAAATCTTGGGAAAACAATTCATTCATTTTACCAAAATGGTGTAAAATACTTTCCCTATGACCCTGACAAATTTAGTAATGGCCTAAAGACATCTTCCTACAAATTTTTAAAATGTTAATGGAATGTTGGACCAAATGATAACTACTAAAGAAAAACTGAGTAAGCCACTATGAAACCAGCTGAGAACCTCCTCTTCATATGAAAAACAAGGCATTTAAACACCCAAACCTAGGAAGAAATGAATGAAAAAATGAAATTAATAAGTCATTTTTAGAAAATGTAATCACTGAATAAAAGAGTACAAGAAAATACTTAGCTTCTGTCTCTGGAATAAAACCTTGAACTCAGTCTCTGGCGATTATGGTACATTTAAATACATGAAAATCGGCTGAATAATAAATATATGTCACAATTTGCAATGTATTATTAATTTAGAGAATATTTGAAAGTTTTTTAAGCCTATTCATTTTTAAACTTCCTCAATGATAATTATAAGAATCTTAAAATGGCAGGATCTTTTTCACTCAGAAGGGCACATGGAGTGGACTGAATTCTCTTAACAGAAGCAATAAAATTCCAGACATGTGCCAGAACAATATAAAATTCCAAAGGTTTTCCCAGCAGTCAAACTTATGTAAATAGAACATTTGCAACATAAAAACCTGTGGCTCTGACATAAAATTTTTCAGGATGGAGTTAGGCCTGGACTCGTCATCTCTGTTGTGGGACTTGCAAGGTAGTCATTAGATTTGAGACTTGTTAGAGATTTGTAACTTGCCACTGATGTTAGAGATCCACAGAGACCGAGTAATGAGGGAGTATCTTCTTTACCTGAAAGTTGAAATAAAATAACAACTATTTAATTGCCCTTGAAGAATGATACCAAAAGATCCTATAAAACTAAAAACTTATGTAACTTTACAAAATACTGCAAACATACCTAATTATATATTTCCATAGCTTCAGTGTCACACTTCAAAAAACATTACCAGAGGATTATGTGTGCTCCTCCTAACAGTTCCAGTTTGGAAGTTTGAGACACAATGTTTTAGGACAAAAATAAAAACTTTATCTTTTTCCAGAATATGTTCATGTTCACTTAGTAAAGGATAATAAACGAACAGGACCAATGCCCAGGCCACAGAAATACCAGGAAATCCCTGTGTAGGTTAAGTAACGCAGCAGAAGCAAAACTGCTTGGGTTCAGGAGGGCTGGACTGGGAGAGCTCTAGCTCACTTACTGAGCAGACATTTATTCGGCTTCTCCCTTGCCTCAGGAACTTTCTCATGTCCTGGACTTCAGTAGGCCCGCAAAGGAAGACTGGCAGATCTGTTTTCACAGCTGGGGAACACAGGTTCCTTCCAGAGCTGGTTAAGTTTGCATATACCAGCCAGAAGTGGCTAGTTTGAGGCTGTGAAGGGCTGAGGTCTTTAAAAATTAGCAGGTTTCCAAAGTAGATAAAAAGCTTAAGTTTTTACTCACACAGTTATAGAAGTCTAAACTGAACCAGACAGCAGGTGTTTCTGAATGCTATCTATAGTTTCAAATGGCCCCTCTGAAGAGTTCCTATAGTCCTTTGAACTCTAACCCACCTAGTTATACTGTATGATAATTGTGGGTTCTCTTTTCTTCTATACACTGAGAAAGGACATGGTATTTGTTATGTTCGTTATTATATTCCCAGTGCCTAGCACACAGGAGATGCTCATTAAATAATTATATAATTAATGAGTCACAATTCCATAAGAACAGTACTGGGACCCAAGAGAGCTCCTATGTCCCTTTTAGCTGTATGACCTTAAGAAAGGTATCTTCTCTAAGCCTATTCTTTCCTTTGTAAAATACTAAAGATGACTAGCTATGTTAACTTCATGGTTTTGCTAGCAAGTACAATACAGGAAAATATAATAACATAAGAAAAAGATACAGAAGAGTAATTGTTAAATTCCAGTTTAAAATATTTCTCATGTTATTTCAGGGTCAAAACATTTAGATGTTTCAAGGACCCTTTTAATGTTTAAGCTTAGTGACCCATCTCAGGTCAGAATCAACTTTCTGGAATTCTTGTTAAATGTTCCTAGAACTCAACTGCTTTAGACAGTCTTTCCAAATTTCATATTTTAAATGGACAATTCAGTGGCATTAATTATATCCTCAGTATTATGCAGCCATCACCACTATTTCCAAAGATTTTCATTATCCCAAACAAATTTTCTACTCATTTAAGCAATAACCATCCATTGTCCCTTTACTCCTACTCTCTGGAAACTCCAATCTACTTTCTGTCAATGAATCTGCCTATCATACATCATTCTTACAAGTGGAATCATACACTATTTGCCCTTTTGTGTCTGTCTTTATTTCTCTTAGCATGTTTTCTAAGGTTCATTCACGTTGTTGTATGGATCAGAACCTCATTCCTTTTTCATGACTGAATAGTATTCCACTTTATGTTTACACTACTTTTTGTTTATCCATTCATCTGTATGGACACTTGGGTTGTGTCTACCTTTTGAGTACTGTAAACAGTGCTGCTGCACACATCGGCACACCAGTATCTGTTTGAGTCTTCTTTGCGATTCTTTGGGAATATATACTAGAGAACATTTTTTAATATAAAGATTACAGTAATGCAAAAGATGAAATGATCTAAATGTCTAACACAGTTACACAAGGAGGTACTGTACAGCTGTAAAAGAGAATCAGAAGGATCTCTACTTCTAGGTATTGATTTCCAGGATACCTGGATTATTTTAGGAAATGTTTCGCTGTTGGCACAGAGAATGATACTGTGAGCAGACACAGCAATGTTTTCTGATTAAATGACTCAGAAGAGATTGACTCTGAATATGAAGTTCTTTACAACTGAATTCACTTTCCTTTTCCATCTCATAGGTACAGAGGAGTGACATGAATTTTTTAAACATACACTTAAAGTCTAAAAATAAAAGAAACAATGAATGACCAGAAACTGAAATTAACAATTCCATTAACAATAAAATCTAAAAGAATAAAATATTTAGGGATAAATTCAAATAAAGAAGTGCAAGAGTTGTACCTTGACAACTACAAACTATTGTTAAAAAAAAATTCAAGGTTGAAATAAGTGGGGAAACATTCCATTTTTCCATGGATTAGAAGACAATATTGTTAAGATGGCAATATTTCCCAAATTAATCTACAGATTTGGTATCATCCTCATCAAAATTCTGCCTTTTTTTTTTTATAGAAATGACAAGTTGATTCTAAAATTCATATGGAAATTCGGTGGAGCCTGAGTAGCCAAAACAATCTTGAAAAAGAACAAAGTTGTCCTGATTTCCAAACTTAACTATAAAGCAAGACAGTGTGCTACTGTACTATGGATAATGTAGCACTGGTAGAGGCATACAGACCAACAAATCAGAACTGAGGATCCAGAAATAAACCCATACATGTATGGGTAATGCATTTCAGCAAGAGTTCTAAGACCATTCAATTGGGGAAAGAATAATTTTTTCCAGCAAATGGTCCAGGGGCAACTGAATATCTACCTGCAAAAGAATCAAGTTGGACAGTTAGCTCACACCAAATACAAAAACTTCGAAATAGATCAAAGACCTAAATGTAAGATCTAAAACTATAAAACCCTGAAAAACAAAACCTTGGACTAAATCTGCATGAGCTTGAATTAGGCAATGATTTCTTAGATGGGACACCAAAAGCACAAGAAACTGAAAGAAAAACTAAACGGGACTTTTTCAAAATTAAAAATCTATGAGTCAACACTAGCAAGCAAGTAGAAAGACATTACTCAGAATGGAAAATATATCTACAAATCATACATCTGATAAGAGTCTACTATCCAAAATACACTACTGCAACTCAAAAATAAAAAGGCAATGCAATTTTTTTTTTTTGAAGATTTTATTTATGTGACAGAGAGAAACACAGCGAGAGTGGGAACACAAGCAGAAGGAATGGTAGCGGGAGAAGCAGGCTTCCTGCAGAGCAGAGAGCCCGATGCGGGGCTCGATCCCAGGACCCTGGGATCTGACCTGGGCCGAAGGCAGACGCTTAACGACTGAGCCACCCAGGCGCCCCAGCAATGCAATTTTTAAATAGAGCAGTTGAACATTTATCTGAAGATTATATACAAATGGCTGATAATAAGCACATGAAAAGATGTTCAACATTATACACAGTAGGGCAATGCAAATCAAAACCACAAAATTCCATTTCGCACCCACTAGATTGTATAATTAAAAAGACCATCAATAACAAATATTGGTGAAGGTGTGGAGAAAATGAAACCCCCATACATTGCTGGTGGGACTATGAAATGCTACAATCACTTTGAAAAAGTATGACGGTTTATCAAATGGTTAAAACATGCTCTGGCCAATTCCATTCCTGGTTATATACCCAAGAGAAATAAAAATATATGTTCACACAATAACCTGTACATGAATGTTCATAGCAGCATTATTCATAATAGCCCCAAAGTGCAACCTATCCAAATGTCCAAAAGATGAATGGATAAACTGGTATATCCATACAATGGAATATTATTTGTGCATAAAAGGGAATGAGGCACTGATACTTGCTGCAACATGGACAAACTGAAAACAATGCTAAGTCAGAGAACCTAGACAAGGGGTGCCTGGGTGTCTCAGTCAGTTAAGCTTCTGACTTTTTTTTTTTTTTTTTTTTTTAAGATTTTTATTATTCGTTTGAGAGCGAGAGACAGGGACCACAGTGGGGGAGGAAAGGGAAAAGCAGGCTTCCCACCTGCAGGAAGCCCAACAACGGGCTCAATCCCAGGACCCCAAGACTACGACCCAAGCTGAAGGCAGACGCCCAACTGAGCCACCCACGTACCCCAAGCTTCTGACTCTTGGTCTCAAGGTCTCAAGCTGAAACTCAAAAGTCTTGATCTCAGTGTTATGAATTCAAGCCCTGCATTGGGCTCCATTATGGGCATGGAGCCTACTTAAGAAAAACAGGAACAAAAAACCTAGACAGAAACAGCTACATACTATATGATTTTATTATATGAAATGTCCAGAACAGACAAATCCAAAGAGACAAAAAGTAGATTAGTAGTTACCCAGAGATGGGAAGAGGGAGGAATTGGGACCAACTACTAATAGGCTTTTTTACTGGGTAATAGCAAAGTTCCGGAATTAGTGGCGATGGTTGTACAATATTGTGAGAATACTAAACACCACTGAAGTGTACACTTTACAATGGTCAATTTTATGTTCTGTGAATTATAATAAAAGTTTTTTTAAAAGTCTAAAGGGTCTTCTTTTAGAGAGAGTGTGTGTGCAAGCAGGGGGAGGGGCAGAGGGACAGCAACAAGACAGCATCCCAAGCACAGAACCCAACAAGGGCCTCGAACCCATGACCCTGAGAAAATGACCTGAGGTGAAATCAATTGTCAGGTCCCAACAGACTGAGCCATCCAGGTGCTGCAAAGATCTTTCAAAGTAAATATAAAAAATGCTAAGAGATATGTAAACAATGTGTTATGATTTAATTGTTGGCTTTTTTTTTCTTTTTTGGGGCTAAATAAAATATTGGTGTATTTTAAAACCCAAGACATCCTAGATTTGCTGAAATATGGGTAGCTACTAGTAGTTACTAGCATAACAACTGTCCCATATGAAGGGCTTCATCAATTCTTGAAAAAAATGCCAGCTTCTCACCCTTTTCTACCAACACTTATGGTGCCACTTTAACTTCTGAGATGATCTTTGTGAGATTTTATTTATGTATTTATGTATTTATTTAGAGAGCGTGCATGCGCCAGTTGGGGGAGAGGCAGAGGAAGAGGAAGAGAGAGAATCTAAGGCAGGCTGAACGCAGAGCCTGATGTGGGGCTCAGTCTCAGGCCCTGAGATCATATCCTGAGCTCAAATCAAGAGTCAGTATTCATTCTAGAAAAATGAAGAGAGGTTCACAGAAAAACTTGCAAACCAATGTTCACAGCAGTATAGCCCATTCGGGCTGCTATCACAGAAATACTATCAACTGAGTGGTCAAAAAGCACAGAAATGTATTTTCTGTTTTGTTTCTCAGCACTCTGGATGCTGGGCAATCCCAGAGGCCGTTACCTGCAGATCCTGCGTCTAGTGACGGCCTGTTTAGTGGCTCACAGACAGCAGGTTCTCGCTGTGTCCCAACGTGACTGAAGAGGCCAGGGAGCTCTCTGGGCCTCTTCTTAAGAAAGGTGATCGAATTCACGATGGCTCCACATTCTTCTATCATCAGACCAGAGATTACGGAGTTGGGAAACATATACATTCAGATGAGAGTTTTATAGCCCCTACATAGAAACTCAGATGTCCTTCAGTAAATGGCAAGGCTGGGAAGGAGGTGAGTATGATTACTAACACAAGGGATCCTTGTGATGATGGTGCCAGTGTTCTGTATCTTGGCTGCGGCAATGTAGACACACACCTACGAGTGTGATCAAACCACATGGAACCAAAAACACACCCTGAGGACAACATGCACATCTGAATGAAATCACTGCACTGTACTGTCAGTTTCCTGGATGGGAGGTTATACTACAGTTTTGTAAGATGTCACCACAGAGGCAAAATGGGGAGGGGTACACGGACCTTCACTGCATGCGAATCCATAATTACCTCAAAATATGAAGTTCAATTTTAAAAAAGGTAGCTAGAGAAATTCCTTAAAACGTGATAAGCATTCAGGGAAAAGCGCAGTATGTGAGGGAATACTGAAAGAGCAGGATAATCTTGTGCGTATGTATTTCTGTACCATTTAAGTATTTCTTTGGGGTGAATTCTGAGATGGGTGATTGCTGGATTTGAAAATAAAAGCATATGTAGGAGTATGTTAACTTAACATTAACTTAGGGAAGACTTAAAGGATCTCTTTCCATTTCCTTGACTCTACTTTTGGGTTTCTTAAGAATGGTTTCTAGCTTTTCTCATAAAAGGAATAAATTTAACAAGAAATATACAAAGTGTAAATAAATATCTTCTCTTGCTATTTAAATTCTTCCCCCTCACTAATAGAGTCTCTCATTGCTTATTGTTTGTACGTGTGAAAGCTACTGATTTCTGTATAATTTTATATTTTGCTACTTCATAGGACTCCTTTTATTGTGTATTATTACTTTTGTTTCCCAGGGTCATGCTATCATCTGGAAAAACCCAGTTTTCATGTCTCTAGACACTTCTTTAAATATCATTAGTTACTACCTCTAGTATAATGTTAAATAAGGAGCAGAATCAACCAGCATCTTAGTATCTCCCCATTAAGTAAGATGCTGGCTTCCAAACAGACATACACACATACTAGTGGAAAGGAAGTATTATTCAGTTTTTTTGTCTTCAATGTTTGTATCACACAAGTGTTGAATTCTGTCCAGAGGTTTTTGGCCATCAGTGGAGATAACTTTGTCTATCTTAGATCTATGAATATGGCGTTATAATAGATTTCCTAATATCGAATCAACCTCACATTCCTGGATCAAATCTACACAGTCATGGTGTATCATTTCTTTATGTGTTGCTATATTCTGCTCATTAATATATTATTTAGAATTTTTATATCATTATGGATAAGTGATACTGGTCTATAATTTTTTAAATTTTTCATACTGTTTTTATCAGGTCATACTTATCCCCTACATTTTCATGTATTTATTCTTTCTTCCTCTATGAGTAAATTAGCTAGGTCCCAAATTTGTTAATTAAAAAATGGTTTTATTAATTAGGACTGTTTTTTCAATTTATGGTTTCACCTTTATTATTTTCTTCAGTGGCTTTTTATTTACCTTGTTCTTTTTCTACCTTTTGGGCTGAGAAACTTAATTCATTTATTTTCTTTCATTTTTAATGAAAAAGTATATAACAATTATTAATTTCCTCTGATTACTGCTTTAAACATATCTCACAAAGTCTGCTATGCCGAGTTATTATTTTTTAGAAATTCGTAATTCTACCTTATATTCCTTACTTGCTATTTCTTTTCTTATATGATAAAAAGTCTTTTTGTTTTAACTTCGTGTTATTTTGGAATGGTTTGTAGTTTGTTCTGTTACCTTTATACAACTAGAGAAGTGTTAATGCTGGTCTCAGTCTCTTCCCCTTACAAGCTATTTGATCTTTTTGCCCAGAAGCCCTGAGTATGTTTTCTTTATTGTTAATATCTAATAGTTTTAGTAGATATGCCTTGGGAGTTGATTAATGCAGGTAATTTTCTCAGGCACATTGTCAGCCCTGTCAATTTGTACATTTCAGTCTTTTATTTCCAGACATTTTTCTTGGACTACAGATTCAATATTAGTTCTGCTCCACAGTTTTCCCTTCTTCAGTGACTCCACTGATATAAAAATTTTATCTTCGTCTTTTTATAAAATTGATTTATTAGAGAGAGAGAGTGTGTATGCGTGAGCAGGGAAAGGGGCAGAGGGAGAGGAGAGAGAGAATCTCCAGCAGACTTCCTGCTGAGTGTGGAGCCCAATGTGGGGCTCAGTCCCACGATCTTGAGATCGTGACCTGAGCCAAATCGAGAGTCAGAGGCTTTAACTGACTGAGCCACCCAGGGACCCCTAAATTTTATCTTCTTTGCTTGACTTCTAATTCAAACACCTCCTGACTCATTTCACTTCTTTCTTCATTGCATTTGCATTCCCTTGGTTGCTTTCCTGCCTTTCTTCGATGTTCTATATTAAGTTCTCTTTCAAATTTATTCTTTACACAGCTTATTCTTTAATATTTCTTCTGATACAATTTTGCCTTTTCCTCCATTTATTTCTAGAGTATATTAAACATTTCTTTTTTTTTTTTCTTTGAGAGAGAAAGAGGGAGGGTGGGAGAGAGGGAGAGAGATCAGGTGCTGGGCGGTCAGGGGTAGGGGTGGGAGGGGAGGAGGGGGAGAGGGTATCCCAAGCAGACTCCCTGCTGAGCTTGGAGCTGCATGCAGGGCTCGATCTGATGACCCTGAGGCCACGACCCGAACTGAAATCAAGAGCTGGGTGCTTAACTGATTGAGGGTCACCCAGGCACCCGTCCTGAACATTTCTGTTCCTAGTTTTTTATTTCTATTTTAAAATGGTATCACAGCTTTAGATGCTTGTTGGAGGGTACTTAACAAAATCATACGGTTGTACTACAGTCTTTTTCCCCCCCTGCTTCATTACTGTTTTTCTGGGGAAGAGTTTCATCAGCAGAACTGTTTTTCTCAACCTAGGTGATTTTTTTAAAGAATAATAATTTTGTACACATGGGAGGGTTGGCTGATTTGCCTGGTTTGTGAAATTTTTAACTAAAAGGCACTCTTTTGTATCAGTGTATCGATGTATGGTTTCCTTACCATATGGCTCTTATGGGAGGGCAGGAAGGATGCTATGGGTAGAAAGAATATGTGTTCTCCAAGTTTTAAAAAATTTTCTTTAGTGGGACACCTGGGTGTCTCAGTCAGTTAAATGTCAGACTCTTGATTTTGACTCAAGTCACTATCTCAGGGTCAGGACAATGAGCCCCGCACCGGGCTCTACACTCAGGGCTGGGAGGGGGGATCCTGCTTGAGGTTCTCTCTCTCTGCCTCTACCCCTCCCCTCCCAAATAAATACATCTTTAAAAAATAAAATAAAATAATTTTTCTTTAGTTTTACACTATCCTAAATATATTACAGCTCTTTTTTTGTTGCTGGGTTTTAGTTGATAAATTTTTTGGCAAATATTTTTTTTTGATCATTTTATTAGCTAATTGGGGAGGGAAATTCTGGAAGTAATACTTAATCTATTAATTATCCTGAATTCTTAAAGTCAGTACTTCGCTCTCCTTGTCTTTGTGTATTCATACACTTTATTTTTTAGGGTAGTTTTAGGTTCATAGCAAAATTGAGCAGAATGTGCCAAGATTTTCCCTATCTCTACACAGAACCTCCTCTTATGAACATCCCTCACCAGAGTAGGACACTGGTTACAACTGATAAACCTATGCAAACACATTATCAACCAGGGTTCACAGTTTACATTGGGGTTCACTCTTGGTGATGTACATTCTATGGGTTGGACAAATTTATAATGACAAGTATCCACCATTTTAGTACCATATAGAATAGTTCACTGCCCTAAAAATTCTCTATGCTTCATCCATTCATCACTCTTCTATATATGTTTTTATAGTACAAAAATTACCCATTATCAATCTTGACCTATTACTATTAATATGCCTATAATGATAAACTAATTTAAATCCTAAATAAATGTGTCTTCTACACAGAGAGTCATCACAGATAAATCCAAAGAGTGGATTAATTTTTAAAATATACATATTCTAAGAGTCCACAGTCTCTCATGCTTCACAAACTGAGGGTTTTGGAGGGGAGACAGTGGGGGGTTGGGCGGGCCTGGTGGTGGGTATTGAGGAGGGCACGTATTGCATGGAGCACTGGGTGTAGTGCATGAACAATTAATCTTTTTTTTTTTTTTTTTTTTTTTTTTTT
>CM053614.1:64153187-64281928 GCA_028646535.1 Procyon lotor | reverse complement strand
AGTGAAGATGATGAATCAGTGTAAACAGTGTGTGTTGCGGGGGTGCAGACAGGACTTCCGAGTAAGCAGACGTGGAGCTGTAAAGGGGAAGAGTCGAATCTCGTGATGTGTGTGGTGGTGCCATTTACTGCCGTGGAGAAGACGGGATAAACTGGAGACCCAGAGGAGTGCGGGGCCCCTGCGGTAGGGACTCTTCCCCAGCCCCCACCTCACACACACTGACACGCAGAGAACTGGGACGCAGAGATAAAGGACCTGCGTGCCGTATCACACCAGCACCACTCACCCAACCCAAATGCTAGAGTCACAGCCCGAGCCTGTGCTGGGGCAGGAGAAAGTAACTCTGAACCAGCTAAGCTACTGGAGTTTAAAAATGCACAGGCTGAGTCTTAGAAAATGAAATGCAATCACTGAAAATGGCCTGAAATGTTCTGGAATTGAACCAAGATGTTGCTCAGGAAGATGCCACACAAGGGAAAGAGGGGTGGACGGAGTACAGCTGAAAACAGGAACAGGAAAAACTGAAACTCTCATATTTGTTCCCAAGGTTTTCAGAATACTCAAAAAATAAGGTACTAAAAGTGACTCAAGAATGAGGAAGTGGTCAGCTGTATCCAGAGCTGCTAAGAAGTTTAACAGAACGAAGACGGAAAACTGACTTTTGAACTCCAATTCAGCAGTGGTCAACCACCTTGATAAAAGTCATTTTAGTACGTGGGAGAGACACAGCACACCCAATGGGCAGAGGTAAAAAAACAAAAAACAAAACAAAACAAAAGCAGACTTTTTTAATCCTACTGCAGCTTGATTCCTCGATGCTGCACAGAAATGTCACTGCTGTTCTTCAGCATTCTGCAACCAAAGCATACACGGTGCAGGAAACAATAATTTCCAAATAGATTTTGTTTCTCTTACCTTCACTGATTAAGTTTAACATGTCTTGTTTCCCATCTCCTTCTTGTGACTGACCCGGATCCAGTGAAGTCTGAGAAAGGCTGACTTCAGCTGATAACTGGTCAAGACTCTGATAACTTTTTCTGTAAAACAAGGGCGAAATACTACTTGGATTTCTTCTCACAAAAACGAATTTCTAGAGATATTCTTTAATGATTTGCTTCAATTTATTGAATTTCTGGTTTATTTCTCCCCAGTTCTTCCCTTAAACTCTGTCTCTATTGTGGCTACAATATCTCCATTATACTTTTCCCTCCACACTCTCTGGAGTTTAATCTATTGAAAGAGAAGAAGAAAAACAATTTGTCAAACTAATTTAAATCCTTACACCAATTTTCGATTATTTAGCTAGTGAGAAATTGGCAACCTTCTGATTATCAATCTTCATAGGAGCAGAAAATCTATAGATCACTCTTAATGCAGAAACCAAAATGACACAACTTAATAATGACCTAGTATCTCCTAGGCACTTCAAAATTCTTCAATGTTTTGCTATTTTTACAGATGGTTTTTATGTAATAATAATTACAAATGATCACAAATTCCTGCAATTTAGAAGTTTAAAAATGTTGGATAATAAAATAGCTGTTTCTGTTAGTACACTATCAAGATAATTAACCTCCTTCCCTCGTGTATTTGCTACTGTGAGCTCAATTTCCATTAAACAAATTAATGAGAAATGAATTATAATAGAGGGAAAATTCAGTTATAAATGGAAAGTTATTAAGGTTTATTATTACACCTTCCTCATACTTGTTTTGTCAGGATGAAAACAACTCAAGAAATGTATGCAGCTTTGGTGTTATTGACATTTTGAGAAGAGAATGAAATTCATTATTATTTCCAAATACATGTGATCCACGAGAAAGAATATGCTTTTCAGGTTTAAAATCTATTTCCCAAGGTAGCCAAACCCTAACTAATTTCTTAGAAATGTCATATATTCCATGATAACATTATAGGAAAGTATATATAATTTAAATGATCGAGTTCGGAGCTATGCTCTATTCATACACACAGAGTAAACTTACAAATTTATTGAAAGTATATATGTTATGTTTGAGGGGATATATAAAACAGTATCTGTTTTTTTCATCTAAGAAATGAAGGATTAGATGATGGAATAATTTTACTAGTTTACAACGCAGCCAGTCTTCTCATTTTATACTATGATGACTTTTCTAATGTCAAGTATAAGAGTTCTTATATTTTCAAGCAGTAGAAAATTCTATTTTAGGAAACCACTGATAATTATTATAATAGATAAAACATATATACGCTATAGAACACGTAATAAAGAAGGATACCCAGTATTTATATAATGCTTACCAAATGCCAGGTACTGTCCCGACACATTTTATATATATTAACTTATTTAATCCTCACAACTACCCTAAGAGGTTGGAGTTACTACTGTTCCCATTTTATAGTAAACTGGGGCACAAAGAAGAGATTACATTTGAGCCTGGTAGCCTGGCTCTAATTCTGTCCCCATAACTTCTGGGCCATCTCCTTCTCCAATACAGAAAGAAAAAATTTAGTTTTCTGTTTTATTGAAAACCTTCTTAAAGAGCAGCCTTATGGCTGAGACTAACCAGGTAAACTATACTGTACTGATTTATATCACTGAAAATTTCACTTGACTTTCATTAAGTTTCTTTGTTTAGCTACAGAAGAAAGCAGAAACACAGTAATTCAATAAAGTTATAAATTTCTTTTCCTAATATTTTTCTGTGCCTAATAGATAGAAGGCTTGTTTTTATGCTTTTGGCTTTAAATGAGTTTCTGACACTGATTTTTTCATCAGAGGACACTTGGTAGTTAATATTAAATTTTAAAAATTCTAGAAACATTTACAAACAAAATACTCAGAATCAAAAAAGACATAAAATTCATTTGAAAATTATAAGGACTGCGAGCTCATTGACACACGTTTACAGCAATCCAGGACAGTCACTGTCACTAGCTGTGGGGAGGACAGCCTATTAAAGCCTCCTCTGATAAAAGCAACACAAAGTGAACTTTCTACATTACCTACCGAAGCTCCTTTTAGATACTACATTTCCAAATGGAAAGTGATTGTGGAAACTATCTACCCTTCAATTTGTTTCATTTAGTGAACAATCATTTTATAGGCTTCACTTAACCAAATGCCAATGAATATAGAAATAGAACTTGATAGACTATGACTTCTGAAGTTATAATAGAAAGTCCAAGTCAAAGTAAAGCCCCTTATTCAAAAGATACTCCTAACAGCACCAGGTAATATCTTCCTTGCGTGAAGGTGATTACAGAGCCACCACCTGGGAGTACTCTAATCGAACTCTTTGCAACAATGACAAGGAATGGGTTTTCCACACTCTTACCTGATTGTCAACACAAGTGGTAGCTCCCTCTGACAAGCATGTTGCCCTGGAGTAAACTGTGGGAGCTCTGCCTTTACAAGGTCACCACTAAGTCCTACTTTAGAATTCTCGACTCCTTAACATCATACTGTAAGATGCAAATGTAACCCACCAGGCAATCAAACCAATCAACAGTCTGTTTCCTAGAGATTTTTTAAAATAGCAATATCTTACTTCATCAAAGAACGAACCCTAGACAGTAAGGCAGGAATCACGTCAAGTATCATAAACACCTGGGATGTAATAAACCCATTATATTCAATATCTAATTATTTAAAATTTTAAATCACTCAAATACAAGCTATTACACAAATAGAGGCAAATTAAAAGAAACTTGAGCAACAGGCCTGAATTCACTTATTAATGAATTCTCTATCTTAAACTTTATATCAATGATCAGAAGTCATGATATGGATAATCTACATCACCTATTTGCCCAATAGATATAGTGAGGTCAATAACAATTTACATTATCTGATAGTCATTGGGCAAAAAAGAGTATTTGGCTCAGGAGATGTTACCCACATGAAGAAATAAATAAAAAAATAAACACAGAGATATGCACACTGTAGATGTAGAGGCACCTGAATGTGCATGGAGCCAGTGATGGGCTATTCTTTTTATTCTTGGTCTGATTTTCACAGAAATGTACTTAATGAACAATACAAGCATTTCCTTTACAGAATATCTATATACTCTTAATCTACTAAAATTAAGGGAAGGATGCATGGGAGTGAAAGAGAAGGCCGTATGTGAGTCAGGTCAATGCAAACCTCGTAAGCTGTAAAAGATTTTTGCAGCCTCGTTGGTTTAGGGAGTCCTACTCCAAAAATACTGGGAAAATGCACACGAGGAAGAGAACTTTTAAGACATCTGAAGTAATTTGGGGCACCTGGGTGGCTCAGTCGTTGGGTGTCTGCCTTCGGCTCGGGTCATGATCCCGGGGTCCTGGGATCGAGCCCCGCATCGGGCTCCCTGCTCAGCAGGAAGCCTGCTTCTCCCGCTACCATTCCCTCTGCTTGTGTTCCCTCTCTAGCTGTGTTTCTCTCTGTCAAATAAATAAAATCTTAAAAAAAAAAAAAAGACATCTGAAGTAATTAATATCCACTCATAAGTCATCAAAAAAATTAGCCTACATAGATCATGAAGGGCATAAAAAGGCTCAATAATTCTCAATAATTTGGTGAATGAAAGCCAAATTAAAAGCAATGATAAATTTAGAAGATTAAAAAAGCTTAAGTAGAAAATAAAAATATGATGACAATGAATCTCATCTTTTAGGATGGAAATGAGTGAATTAGGCAATAATCTTACTAGGGTATATAACATATACTCTATGACATATACTCTAGTAAGATTATATAAACAGTATCTAACAATCTCATGGCCTAGACTTTACATATAAAAAACACTAAACAGAACATATTGGAAACAAAAAAGTAACCAATTGCTCTATGTGTGTGTGTTTTTTTTTCTTTTTTTCAAAGATTTTATTTATTTGACAGAGAGAAACACAGCGAGAGAGGGAACACAAGCAGAGGGAATGGTAGCGGGAGAAGCAGGCTTCCTGCTGAGCAGAGAGCCCGATGTGGGGCTCGATCCCAGGACGCTGGGATCTGACCTGGGCTGAAGGCAGACGCTTAACGACTGAGCCACCCAGGCGCCCTATGTGTATGTTTTATATACTTATTTATTTTTGAGTTTTTACAGTCTGTAATGCTTTAAAAATTTTTAACATGATATTCCTATGTCTGAGATAAAGAAAAAGATATAAAACCCAGCATAATTAATTAGACCTTGCCAGGCCTAAATAAGCAAGAAAAAACTGGAAATGAGATTTTTAAAGTTTTACAAAGAATACAGTAAATGAAAATAAATGTGAGATATTCTACTGTGAAAAGGCTTCTTCTATGATTAGGTAACAACATAGCCAAGTTACCCCACCACTCATTTTAAGAGATGGCAGCTAGACAAAAAAATTCACCAAATTGAACATCAAATTATCATTCTTTTAGAAGCTAACTCAACAAAGCTCCTAGAGAAATACAGACATCCCACATTCTTAGCAGGAAATTATGATTATAATATCATATAATGACTATAGGGCCAGTTTCTCCAAATTATCAAGAGCACTAATATTCCTTATTAGGAGATTTTAGCCACCTGTTCCATAATTTGTAGGTTCTTGATGAATGTTTGTTAAACTTGCTGAAAATACTGGCCAAATTAAGAGGAATCAATGATGAGGTTAGTTCAAGAGCTTTGGCTCATAGTGCAGATTTGGGGGAGGCAAAAACTAGACCTGAGAAAAGCAATCACTTGTTTCAAACATGATTTACTAAGTACTACTATATTCTGGAAATCCAAAGTCTCCATTTTTACATTAAAAAGTTGGGATTAATTTTCTCAGAACAACTGGGAATCTGCTGGTCACTTTAATTTTACTAAGTTTTACAAACTCTTTAACAAAGTAAAGTTTAGGATGGTGGGTGAATGAATATTCTCCAAACATGGAGGATACAAAGTTATATAAGAATACACGCCAAAGAGATTATATGGAATATAAATAAAGATGGCCTGAGAGGTAGTAGATGCCATGCAATTTATTACTGACTTGAAGAGGCATTAACCCCAGAATTACACGTGCAGAAGGTAAGAAGTGTTGCCTACTGTCGTTACAGAGCAAGGAGGGTAGCAGAGATTACTTCCAAGTCCTGACCCTAAACTCTGGGTCCAGTGATCTCCGTACTACACCCCAGCTGCACACAGTCTGTTCAGGAATGTAGCACTGCCATCTAACACAGCACCAATGCCAACGGTAAGGCCAGAGGAAAGAATGATGCTGAGAAGGCGAGGGGATCCCTTCTTCAGCTAATGGAGCAGCTGCATCAGGGAGGATAAAGTCTGGATCCATGCCAAACAGACCAAAAGGCCGTTTTACTCCTTTCTTTCTTTTCTGATACTGCAATTACTTTTGCTGTTGCTCTAATACTTCATAAAAGCCAGTCATTATTACCACATGCAAAAGTAAACTAGAAGTAACTCTTCCACTCAGACTTACTGGTTCCTCAAGACGTAGCTCTACAGGTAGGGCTACATATAGAACTTTTGGCTAAAATATTTTACTACCTACTATCTAAAATGACAATGTGGTTATTGTAATAAAAAGCATACTATTAGTCTTTTAACTTGTCAGGCGTTAATGTTATAATATTTTTAAAGTTATAAAAGCAGGAGCATCTCATGTGTTATAGAGAGAGAAGTAGATCAATTACTGCAATAGATTGTTTTTCAATCACAAATCAGAAATATGAATAAATATTCTTTTCTCATTGGTATATGTCATAGAAAAATAAAATTACAGACCAATAAAAGATATATTCTAGTTATTTATAACTTTCAGAGGATGTATAAAGGAACTGGGTACAATCCATGAAAGACTCAGTCAACACCTGTAATCATACTGAGCAGCATGGTTTAGTAGATGTTGAAAAGAGTTCTACTGATTTATTCTGTAAGCAGTCTGTTCACTTTTCCCTGCCTATCTCTAGCAATCAGTGAAACAAACAAACAAAAGAAGCATATTTTAGCAACAGAAGGTCAAACTTCTTTTGAGTACTCCCTTTGATAAATGAAAATAATCACACAGTAAAGCAGGTAGAAATTGTCTATGCTAAAACAATCCCTGTAGAAATGTCTGGCTACTAACCACCTAGTGAAAAGCACCCGGACTGTAAAAGAAGAGTGGAGAAGAAATAAAAAAAAAAAATTAAAAAGAGGGAGGGAAGAAGGGAGGGGAGAAGGGAGGAGGAGGAGGAGGGAGGAAAGGGAGAGAACAGAAGGGGATGGAGGGACAGAAGGAAATCATTAGAAAACTAGCTGAAGAGAGGAAAATAAAGATACTGTAAAGGTTACCAAGATGGGAAGAGTGGCTAAAAGCCAAAAGAAGCTAATACAACTTATATGTTTCAAAATGAAGATACTCCAAAGGAATATAGCCTAAGATTTTGCAGCTCACTCAACATTTCAACACTATGACTTAATGAAACAGTCCTAAACAGCGGAACAAAGAAATACAAAAAGAATCTTACGGCCCACAGGTGGGGTGATTATATTTTCTACAGCCTCCAAAACTTAGATTTTTTTGAAAATAAAAAAGCTTTCTCAGACCCACCAAGAACAAGTACCTTTTCTTTCTTTCATGAGACAGAATTTTGTGTTTTCTAACTAGCAGGAAAATTAATGCTAAGGCAAATACTAATACCAAAGCTAAAATTCAAAAATAGATGGCTCATTAAACACGAGCTCATAGATTTACTGAAGGACTGGCTGAAAACTTAAGGGAGAAGCAGGTAGCTGGTACAATACTGCATAAGAATTTCTTAGATTTTACTTCCCCAGGGTGCCTTGGCTTCAAAACGTTAACATAGTCACTGCCTTAATCTGACTTTATCAAGCCAAAGTGGTCTTAAGTTCTACTTTTGCCCTAATAATGAATTCAGAAAGAAGAATAAGTGAGAAACCAAAGTGGATAACCATGTGTTTTGGTACAACTAAATTTGTAATTAGTTGGAAAAAAAAAAAGTATTACACTTACTCATACCACTGTTTATTGTGTTTTCGGTAAAGCAACGTATCCAAGGCAACAGCATTGACATCCAGAGCTCCTGGGGAAGGCCACTGGTTGGTGAGGTGGGCAGTTAACTCTTGTCTCGATCTTAAATCATTATTCTTTAGCACAGTCCTGTGAATATTAAGATGGTGAGTGCTTTTATCTTCACTGCTCTGCAATGGCAGAGGAACCGAATGGTATCAATCTGGCCCCCAAAATTCATCTTTTTAAAATGGTATGTTAACCAATTGTCAACAGAGCTACAGGAAGGCTATCCGGGGCTAGTAATGTCTCCTACCACATGTGGTTTTCATTCTTTCTCTACAGGCTACATCAAATCACTAACGTGGGAAATTCAGACTTCCTATCTTTTTCGCAGAGATATTACTAAAGGACTAAAGGTGCATTTTACACCTTACCTAAAAATTTTTGATATCTTAAAGTTATAGATTATCAGATTCTAGTTAAAATAAGATTCCATGTACATGATTTTCTAGCATTAACATTCATACTCTATTAATTTAACTTAGTAAACGAAAAAGAATTAAATTGAATAAAAAATAAAACTAAATGCAGAAAAATACTAAAAAAATCCATAAGGTTTCTGTAATTTTTTAATAGAAGTGACTACCAATAAATTTTATGAAAATAATTAAATCACTGATAACTGAACAACATAACCCACTGGTAATATTTCAACTACAGAATAAGGGCATTGTAACAGCTCACAGCTCACTCTCATTTTTGTAGAACTGTTACTCATTAATAACAACTTGCAAAAGAGCTAACTTTTGGCCAAAATTTAAACCTCACAAACCAATTAATAACCATCACAAGACTAATTCAACTTTTGAACTGGTGGTTAAAGATAATTTAAAAGCAAAATTCTGTTTGCAAAGGTCCTATTCTACCTCTAAAAGGCTTCAAAATACCACAAAGGCAAGCCGCCCTGCCTAACAGGAGTCCGTGACTTTGGTGTACCAAAGTCTGAGCCATCAGCTCAGAAGCCGGAAGGTCCTATGTGCCTGCTGCTAAGAGTCCGAAACAATCATCCTGCTGTGGGTGGCAGAGTCAGTGGTGTGCTGGCAAGACAGTCCAGCATCAAAAAAAATGAACCTACACAACACCTCTAGCTTTAAACCATGATTCAAATGGAAAAACTCCATTTATATGTCTCTAACAGGCTACCTATGAATATTTCTGATTTTACAGGGTATCTGTGTACATTTAAAAATGTCTGCTCCATCTATGCCCACAAAGAAACATTATTTGAAGTAAATATTAGATTTTATCTCAGAATGGAATACTAAAAGGTGAAACACGCAGAAGTCTGTGAGAAGGTATCACATTAAGACATTCTTATAGGCTGTGTGTAACAATTTCATTTCACTGGAAAAAGAATGAAATTTTTAAAAAGGACTTTTAAGGTATTTAACATGGGTTTTTATGAAAATAGTAGGATTCAGAAAAACTTCAAGACTGACAGAAAAATCATGTTAAGCAGAAATGGGGAAAACTGGCCAGAAAATCTATTAAGTCACCATTATTTTGGCTTCTCTTATTAGACTTTTCTCTTTCACATATTTACTCTGTCTAGGGTCTCTAGTGAGTGTCACTGGGAAACCCAACGTCAATGTCATCACTAGTTTACAGGAAATATTCAGAGCAGAATACAAGAAAGGCCAAAGTGCATCTGTGAGGAAATGATGTTGGAAAAATCCAGTTAATCTAAGTAATTGAACCACCTCCAATTTAGAATATATTCTTCCTGGAAAGTGAAAAGTTTTACACTGCTTAAAATGAAAAAAGGAAACTAAATTTCACAAAAGTTTTTACACACTACTTGTTCATGGAAAATTTTTGCCTAATGACAACTTATCATATTGTCTTGAGTAGACGTCTGTGTTTAGAAATCCCCTTGACGTTGTTGCTGGTGGGGAGCTGCCCTGTGCTCTGAAACAGGAGACAGAGATTGCAGTGTACTGGACAGGCCCAGCTTCCATCCATCCTGCACCTGCTTTCCACCTTCTGTGACGAATTTGGAGACAGACCATACTGGCTCTTGCCTTGCCACTGCAAATGGAAAAGGTTCTTGGAGAACCCTGATGTAAGGCCCTGTCTCTCACCACAGGCAAGTGGATTAAGGCATGTTGAAAACCTCACCTCTGAATTCTGAATCTCGACTCTCTACTTAGATAATGAAGAAAAGCACTTTATTCATTCCAGCAGTGGGCCCTGACCAAGATGACCAGCAAGAAGACAGACCTCAAGTTCCCACTTGCTAGCCCTCTGAAGTAGTTCAGCCTACCTCTTTCCAAGCCTACTTTTCCAGTCTTTCTTTCTACTCCTTGAGTTGTTGGCATCAATCTAATGAATTCCATTTATGCTTAAGAATTGACTGTGCTTTCCTATAATCAGAGAATCCCGTTATTCACTGAGAACAAGCAAAATATACCTAGTTAACTTTAAGACCTACACAAAGGTAATCTAAATGCAGTTAATATGGAGAATGAGGATACTTTTCTCATTGGCCAAGATTAAAAATAGGTTCATCTTAAATTTTTCAGCAATTACTATTATCTCCTAGTGTGAAATTAGTGGCAATTTAAGGTAAAATTATGTGATATTTAGCATTTAACTTTACTTAAAACTCTAACCAATGTTAACACTAAAAAGTTAATCTAAAAATTAAATCATTCTATATGAGAGAGATTCTACTTGTCACTTCTATCTATGATACAAGTCTCTTGGGGTGCCTGGGTGGCTCAGTGGGTTAAAGCCTCTGCCTTCAGCTCAGGTCATGATCTCAGGGTCCTGGGATCGAGCCCCATATCAGGCTCTCTGCTCAGCAGGGAGCCTGCCTCCCTCTCTCTCTGTGCCTGCCTCTCTGCCTATCTATGATCTCTCTCTCTCTGTCAAATAAATAAATAAAATATTAAAAAAAAATAAGTCTCTCATTAACAACTGAACATCTCTCATTAAGGTAATAATTCTACAGAAAGATACAATAAAGGAAAATTATTTATTACAAAAGTAGCAATAACATACTTATCACAGCTAATTTTAAGAACTTTCCCATGGTATCTACCCTTAAATTGGTAGATAATTTCTCTTTAGATTTTCAATAGGAATTATCTAAGAAGTTGGCCACAAAAATTCTAATTCAATCCCCCCACAGCTTTACTGAGGTAATAATTAGCAATTAAAAACTGTATACATCTAAAAGGTACAACTTGATTTTGTAGACATATACAACATAATCACCACATCCAAGTTAATTAACATATCCATCACCTCACAATTGCCTCTTTTGTGTGATGGAAACACTTAAGATGTACCCTCTTAGAACACTTCAAGTATACAATACAGTATTAAGTATACTCATGTTGCTGTACATTAGAACTCCATAATTTATACATCTTGTTTAACTGAAAGCTTTTACTTTTTGAACATCATCTCAACTCCCCTTCTCTCCAGGCCCAAACAGGTACAATCATTCTAATCTGTGCTTCTGTGCTTTTAGATTCCACATATAAGTGAGATCATGCACTATTTGTTTTTCTCCATCTGGCTTATTTCACCAAGCATAATTTCCTCAAGATTCATCCATGTTGTTTCAAATGGCAAGATTTCCTTTTTTAAGGTGGAATAATTCTCTATAGTGTGCATGTGTGGATAGAGACACAAAGTTTTCATATACCACATTTTCTTATCCATTCATCCATCCGTTCATGAGGTTCCTTCCACCTCCTGACTGTCGTGATTGAGATATATATATTGAGATATAGCATGGAAACAGCAGTTTGAAAAACACCTGGGATGTATGGGAAGGAGATTATTTACCAATTTATTTACTAGCAGAATGTGTGCTTGTGGAGCAGGGATCTTTAGGAGACTTCTCCAAGAACAAAAGAGCTGACGGGCACCACTTCCCTACTCTGTCCCCCAGCCTGGATATGCAGATTCCTGCAGAACTAGTGCAAGCACTGTCCATGTAGCTTGCTAACAGTGCCGCCCACCCCTGTGCTCTCCTGGGGACTGCCCCCTTCAACTCCCACTGGGGAGCTCTACAAAGTGGCTCCAGCTCCCCTCCCACAGCCAACCTACTCACCTTATTAAAAGTGTGCCCCACCCCCGCACTGATCTGCAGACCCGCACTATCCAACCTGCCCTAAACAGCAGTCCATCCAAAGTGGCTCCACAAGTCTAGCATTCTGCAAGCAGCTCAACAGTGTCCAACACCACTCCAAAAAGACTGCTGCCCTGACGAAAGGGAAATATACCCATATACCAGCTCCACTGCAGTCCCAGCAGTGGGCTGGGGACAGATACCCAGCCTCACTGCAGGCCTCGCCCACCAATGAAAGTCTCTCAGGGGGCAACAAAGAGAGAGTGACCTGCAGTTTGGTGTGCCCGCAGTTCTGGCAAATGCCTAGTTTGACCCTACTCAAGTCCACAGACCTACTGAGAACAAAGGGACCAAATGCTGCTTAAAACAGGCAAAAGAGCCAATGCAGATGACTGAAGGGAAAAGCAGCTCAGCCACAATGGTAGGGTGCATGCAACACACATAGGAGATGTCCTTGAAGCTCCAGGTTCTGGTGAAGAGAGGTCATTTTCCTCTTCGGGAAAAGGTTCCTTTTCAGGACACATTAGGACCTTTTCTTCATAAGGCCACTACATTCAAGAGCAGGAGATTTATCTGACTTTCCTAACACACAGAAACAGACAGAGAGAGTTAGACAAAAATGAGGAAATAGAGAAATATGTCCCAAATGAAAGAAGAGGACAAAATCACAGAACAAGAGTTAACAAAACAGAGACAATAAATATGTCTGATAGAGAATTTAAAATAATGGTCACAAACATAATCACTGAACGTAAGAGTGGAAGACCTCAGTGAGGCCCTTAACAAAGAGAAAATATAAACAAGAACAAAGAGATGAAGAACTCAGTAACTGAAATTAAAAATTCACTAAGAGAATAATGAATAGACTAGAGGAAGCAGAAGAATGGATCAGTGATTTGGAGGACAGTGTAATGGAAAGCAATCAAGCAGAAGAGGATAAAGAAAAAGAAAAAGAAAAAAAAGAATAGATTAAGGGACCTCGGTAACACTATCAAGTGTAATAACATCTGCATTGTAAGAATCCCAGAAGAGAAAAACAGGGGGCAGAAAATGTATGTGAAGCAATAATAGCTCAAAACTTCCCAAATCTTGGGAAGAACACAGAAACCCAGATCTAGGAGGCAGAGAGATCCCTCACTGAAATCAATCCAAGGAGGTTCACACCAAGACACATAATAATTCAATGACAAAAAGTAGTGATAAAGAGAAAATCTTAAAAGCAGCTAAAGAAAAGAAAATAGTTCCATAAAAGGAAACCCCATAATGCTATCAGCTGATTTTTCAGCAGAAACTTCACGGGGCAGAAGAGAGGAGCATAATATATTTAGAGTACTTAAAGGGAAACATGTACAGCCTAGAATAGTCTATCCAATAAGGCTATCATTCAGAATAGAAGAAGAGATGAAGAGTTTCCCAAACAAAAATTAAAGGAATTCATCACCAAGTAACCAGCCTGATGAGTAATGTTAAAGGAGATTCTTAGAGTGGAAAAACTATAAATAAGAGTAAGAAAAGTAGGAAGCACAAAAGCACTAAAGTTAAGTGTATATACAAAAACCCGTCAAGGGACTCATTGAATAAAAGGATGTAAAGTATGACACCATATATGTAAAAATGTGGAGGATGGGAATAAAAATGTAGTGCTTTTCGAATGGGTTCAAATCGAAGTGACTATCAACTTAATATAGATGATTATATGCAAAGATTTTATATATAAGCCTAAAGCTAACCACAAATCAAAAACTGGTAATAGATAAAAAACATAGAGAAAGGAATTCAAGTATATCACTAAAGAAAGCCACCAAACCATGAGAAGAGAGCAAGAGAAGAAAGGATCAGAGAAGAACTACAAAACAATCAATGGCATTTGAGTACATACTTATCAATAACTACTTTGAAAGTAACTGGACTAAATGCTCCAATCAAAAGAAATAGGGTGACGGAATGGATTAAAAAGCAAGATCCATCCATATGTTGCCTACAAGAGACTTATTTCACAGCTAAAGACACATGTAGATTGAATGTAAAGGAATGGAAAAACATCATGCAAATGGAAGATAAAAGAAAGAGCTGAGGTAGCAATACTTATATTGGACAAAATAGACAATTACCTAAGCTGCTTCAGTCTGTAGAGCATGCAACTCTTGGAGTTGTGAGTTCAAGCCCCATGGTGAGGACAGAGGTTACATTAAAAAAATTTTTTTTTAATTGGACTTTAAAACAAAGACTGTAACAAGAGACAGAAAAAAAAAAAAAGACACTACATAATCATAAAGGGAACAATCCAGCAAAAACATATAACTGTAAATACTTATGCACACAGCATGGGAGCCTGCAAATACATCAAGCAGCTAATAACAAACAAAAGATGTAACAAAAAAAGGAAACAAAAGAAATAACAAACAAAAGATGTAAACAAAAGATAGCAATACAGTAATAATAGGGAACTTTAACACCCCACTTACAACAACATATAATCCACACAGAAAATCAACAAGGAAGCAGTGGCTCTGAATGGCACATTGGACCCAATGGATCGAACTGATATATTCAGAACATTCCATCCTAAAACAGCAGAATACACATTCTTTTCAAGTGCACATGGAACATTCCCCGGACCAGATCACATTTTAGGCTGCACAACAAGACTCAACAAATTAAAAAAAACTGAAGTCATACAACACATCTTTTCCAACTACAACACTATGAAACTAGAAATCATCCACAAGAAAAAAATCTGGAAAGAACTTAAATATATGGAAGTTAAATAACATGCTACTAATCAATGAAAGGGCCAACTAAGGAATCAAAGAGAAAATCAAAAAATACAGGGAGACAAATGAAAATACAATGTTCCAAAATCTTTGATAGAGAAAAAGCTGTTCTAAGAGGAAATTTTATAGCAATACAGAACTACCTCAAGGAGCAAGATAAATCTCAAATGAAAAATCTAAACTTATAGCTAAAGGAACTAAAAAAAGAAAAAAAAAACCCAAAGCAAGAGAAAGAAGGAAATAATAAATATTAGAGCAGAAATAAAAAAATAATAGAACAAATTAATGAAACCAAGAGCTGGCTCTTTGAAAATACCAACACTAATACTAACACTTTAGCCACATAAATCAAAAGGATAGAAGGCTCAAATAAAAAAATCAAAAATGAAAGAGGAGGAGAAATAACAACAAAACCATGAAACACAAGCAATTATGAGAGAATATTATGAAAAATTATATGCCAACAATTAGGCAACCTAGAAGAAATGGATAAATTCCTAGAAACATATAACCTCCCAAAAACTGAATCAGGATTGTGGTCTCCATCACCTATTTCATCCATCCCCTCACCCACCTCCCCTCAGGTGACCATCAGTTTGTTCTCAAGAGTCTGTTTTTTGGTTTTCTTTCTTTTTTTTTCTTTGTTCTTTGGCATTTTAATTTTTAGTAGAGACCCATCTCGGGTAAAAATGTATAATCCCAGTAAAAGATACTTTATTGTTTCCAGAAAACCTATTTGCTTCTAATACTTTAGTTTATATTTTATCATACTGATCTGCCTCATATGCTTTATACCCATATTTCCATATGTGGTCTTCTTTTTACCCAGAATAACCTTCCTCTTCTTCCTCTCACCTGGTCACCTAAAGACCTTCTGAAAAGCCCTATTCAAACACCAACATTTTAGTGATGCTTTCTCTGGACCACTATTCCTGTTCTACTTATGTAAAGTGCATATACTTTTATTACTATACTTATATATATGTCTCTATACACTCATTACACCATTTAGATATCAGTCAACTTTGAGACCCTCAAGGCTATCTTACTATGATTTATGTTTTACTTTTTTAAAAGGATTTATTTGTTTTTAGAGAGAGAGGTAGGGGGTTGCTGCATGATTGGGAGGCAGAGGGAGAGGGAGAGAGAATCCCAAGAGACTCCATAGTGAGCATGGAGCTCCACACAGGGGCTCAGTCCCATGACCCTGAGATCATGACCTGAGCTGAAACCAAGAGTCAGATGCTCAACCAACTGTGCCACCCACGTGCCCCCTTTCACATTTAAATTCTTAGTATATAGCACAGTTCCTACGAGAATGTAGATACTCAGCAAGTGTTTATACATTAGAAAGTATTATTTCAGAGGTTTGTCTTTCTAAAATGGAAATCTGAGCTGATATAATAATGGTAACTCCATAGAGCCCCATAACATGGCATATAAAGTCTCTTCTCATCTAGTCCCACATACATACACACTTGCCTTCTATGTTTGAGTAACAACGAGCCACCATGCAGTTCCATATGTTTGCTGGACTCTTTAATCTTTTTGCTTTTGCTGTCTTCTCTGCCTGGGAGGCCCATCTTTTCCCATAGTAGTCTATCAAATTAGTATAAACATCTAGTATAACCTTCTTAAACCCTTCACAGTTCATTCTCCTTTACAATGAAATCCTTTGTTTCCCACTGTATCCCCTACACAACTCTACCATAGCACTCGTGACATCTTACTGCTCTTGCTGTTTCTATATGGCTTCTGTAAGCACTATGAGGATAGGAACTAGATCATATTTATTTTTGTATTCTTAGCACCAAGCCAAGTACCCAGGATAGAAGGGCTCAATAAATGTCAGCAGAATAAACAGTTAACTATAAATCAGCAAATTTTATCTTTATCAAAATAAGCTATGGCCTACTTGTTTTAATCCAAAGGACAACACAGAATCTTAAAGAAAAGATCTTAGAGAAAATATCTGCAGGGGAAGATAGCAAATACAGAATATATTCTACTTTAAAACTATTAGAGGGGCACCTGGGTGGCTCAGTCAGTTAAGCATCTGCCTTTGGCTTGGGTCATGATCCCAGGCTTCTGGGGTTGAGCCCCACATCAGGCTCCTGGCTCAGTGGGAAGCCTGCTTCTCCCTCTCCCTCTATCTGCTGCTCCCCCTGCCAGTGATCTCTCTCTCTCTCTCTCAAATAAATAATTATAAAATCTTAAAAAAAACTATTAAGGTAAATACCTAGTAGTGTAATTGCTTGGTCATAGGGTGGTATATATATATATATATACAATGGAATACTACACAGCCATCAAGAGAAATGAAATCTTTTTTTTTTTTTTTTTAAGATTTTATTTATTTGACAGAGAGAAACACAGCGAGAGAGGGAACACAGGCGGAGGGAACGGTAGCCGGAGAAGCAGGCTTCCCAGGGAGCAGGGAGCCCGATGTGGGGCTCGATCCCAGGACGCCGGGATCACGACCCGAGCCGAAGGCAGACGCCCAACGACTGAGCCACCCCGGTGCCCCAAGAGAAATGAAATCTTGACTTGCAATGACGTGGATGGAACTGGAGGGTATTATGCTAAGTGAAATAAGTCAGTCAGAGAAAGACAATTATCATATGATCTCTCTGATATGAAGAATTTGAGAGGCAGGGCAGGGGGTCATGGTAGGTGGGGGAGAGAAATGAAACAAGATGGGATCAGGAAGGAGACAAACCATAAGAGACTCCTAAACTCATGAAACAAACTGAGGGTTGCAGGGGGGTAGGAGGGTATGGATAGGGTGGCTGGGTTATGGACATTGGGGAGGGTATGTGCTATGGTAAGTGCTGCAAAATGTGTAAGCCTGATGATTCACAGACATGTACCCTGGGGCAAATAATACATTATATGGTAATAAAAAAAAACCTATTAAGATTTTTATTTCCTTGATACCAAGTGATGTTGAGCATTTTTTCATGTGTCTGTTGGACATTTGTATGTCTTCTTTGGAGAAATGTGTGTTCATGTCTTCTGCCCATTTCTTGACTGGATTATCTGCTTTTTGGGTATTTTTTTTTAATCTTTTTTATTTTATTTTATTTATTTATTTGACAGAAAGAGAGAGAGATCACAAGTAGGCAGAGAGGCAGGCAGAGAGAGTGGAAGAAGCAGATTCCCTGCTGAGCAGAGAGCCCGATGCAGGGCTCAATCCCAGGACCCTGAGATCATGACCTGGGCCGAAGGCAGAGGCTTTAACCCACTGACCCACCCAGGCACCCCTGTTTTTTGGGTACTAAGTTTGATACAGCAACTCTGGAAAACAGTACAGAGGTTTCTCAAGAAGCTAAAAAATAGAGCTACCCTATGATCCAGCAACTGCACTACTGGGTATTCACTCCAATGATACAAAAGCAGTAATCCGAAGGGGCACCTATACCCCAATGTTTATAGCAGCAATGTCCACAATAGCCAAATGTGGAAAGAGCCCAGATGTCCATCGACAGATGCATGGATAAAGAAGATACGGAGCGTGATATATACACACACACCAACACACAATGGAATATTATTCAGTCATCAAAAAGGATGAAATCTTACCATTTACACTGATGTCTATGGAATGGGAGGGTATTATGCTGAGCAAAGTCAATCAGAGAAAGACAATTATATGGCTTCACTCATATGTGGAATATAAGAAATAGTGCAGAGGATCAGAAGGGAAGGGAGGGAACACTGAATGGGAAGAAATCAGAGAGGGAGAAAAACCATGAGAGACTCTTAACTATTGGAAAGAAACTAAAGGTTGCTGGAGGAGAGGTGGGTGGGAGGATGGAGTAACTGGGTGAAGGACATTAAGGAAGGCACATGATGAGCACTGGGGGTTATTTATAAGTGGTGAATAACTGATCTCTGTATCTGAAATTAATGATGTACTCTATGTTGGCTCATTGAATTTAAATTAAAAAAAAGTTGAAGCCCACTATTATGAATTTAGTCCTGAGAGTGAGTAGCAAAATTCCTACCACCATAGCAATAAAATTTTGTTTTCCACTTATCACTTACTGTCAGGTATGCTGTAATTCTTAGGATATATTCTAGTACCATTTGTGACATGGCATACTGAAAAAATCCTAAGCTATAATCATCATGAAAATAAAAGATATAATATATCATGACTATAGGAATGCAGAATTTTATGCTGATGGACAGAATGGCTGTGCAGAAAGCCCTGAAGGTCAGAGAAAGAGAAAGCCACCAAACACAAATATAAAGAAGTTTCCTCTAGACAAAGATGGGACAATCTGGGCATTGAAATGAAAAATGTATTTAAGCCAATAGAAGCACACCAACTTTAAGAATTTCTGCTAGAATACAGAAACAAAATTAAGCGTTCTGCAATATCACACTACAAATAACTGGCCTTATGGGGAAAAACAGAGTTAGGAACTAACAATTCAAAACCTGTTCAACTTTCTAACGAGAACACTAACAAAAAAGTGTCCATACTAATAAAATTCCAAACCAAATTTAAAATATTGGTTAAATTCCTATTAAGTAAAGAAATATTACAATAATTTTACAACTTTAACAACAACAACAACAAAGTAAAAGCCATGTGACAGGTTGAGGATGCTGACCATGAAGGCAAAGACAAAATACACAAAACTGAGGTAACTACCAAAAAACCTTCCTCAAGGTGAAGTTCACTTGCACCAGAGGAACACACAATAAAAAGTAATACATATGGTGAGAGAAAGCCACCTATTGGTGCATTGCAGTATTTGCCCATACTGGTGTATTCTGCATTCTGTTGGTGTTTCTTATTGAGAAACATTAGCCTCTAAGAAAAATCGGCTATGACTCAAAGTGATTTCTTTGCTATGCTGACATCATTCCCTTATCTTTGAATCCTGTATGATTAAAAATTCACACTATAAAATTCATTACATAGCAAGTGCATATTCTGAAAAATAAAAGAAAGTAAACAAAGAACAAAATCTTCATCTCATTGGTAACTGAGGAAGGCATCAGCATCTTCTTCTGAAAGTTAACAATATCCTATAAGGACTAATATAAAATCCTATAACAACTAATAATATCGTATAAGAACTAATAATACACTATAGTCCTAACTGGTGAGGGAAAGGTCTTGTGTAGAGATTCTGGCCAAGGTGCATGGAGGGAAAATAATTAGGAATCACCATTTTACAAATCCTACTGAATGAACAGCTCCAGGTAATGCTCATGCTCATTCTTGGTTCAAGCCATTAGATAAAAGTCTGATAAAAACTTTTACAAAGGAGAAATAGAGCTGTCACCACCTGAATCCACTGTTCAATATCAGGGTCATTAGAAGTGGGACAACCAGTGTGCTTCCCAATACGAAGTCCACAGGACCACCTACAAAACATTCTTATCCAAAAAAGTTAAATTCATATTTAACCAGCCTCTTAGGACGCTGTCTCTCAGCCTTGACTACACATCAGAACACTTGAGCAGCCTTTTACACTTTGCTGAGCCCCATCTTTGACCAATTAATGTCCCTCAAAGTGAGGCTCAGTCAGGCATCCTTATTTTTCGCAAAAAAATACTTTTAAGAAGCTCCCTGAGTGCCTCTAATATGCAACCAGAGTCGAAAAACCACTAATCCAGAGTTAAGAGGATATACTTTACAGGATATACAGCACAGAGCAGTGATTCTCAAACTTTAATGTGCCAATTAAACCCCTGAGGATCTTGTTAAGGACAGATTCCCATTTAGCAGATCTAGGGAGGGAGCAAAGAATCTGCTCCCCGATGAGGCTAAAGCAGCCAGTCCCCTGTGAGTAGAAAGGAAAAAAACCAGTGCTAACAGAAATATAAGAGTGGCATATATAATTTAAAATTTTCTAGTAGCCACAGTAAAAAGAATGAATTTTAATGATGTACTCATTGAGCCCAATATATCTAAAACATTACCATTTCAATATGTAGCCAAATATAAACAGCTTTTAACGAGATATTTTAAATTCTTTATTTCATGCTGACTGATGTGGATGTTATACTTAGAGCACATCTCAGTTCATACAACTCACATTTCGAGTGCTCACTAGCCACATGCACCTAATAGCTAACAGCCTGGACAGCACCAGTAGAGAAAAACGAATGAAAGAAATCTCAAAGAACTAAAGCCAGATATTCTATAGGAAAAGTCTGCAAACAGATAATGACAGGACAAGTACAAATGGGCAAAACTAAAGTCTTCAGAGACATAATTCTATGTCATGTATGACTTTGATTCTTAATTCAAAAATGCAACTACAAAAAGGCTGGATTTTCTTTTTAGACAATTGAGGAAATTTGTTATAGATGAGCACTTAGATGATAAAAAGAATGTCCCTAATATTACCAGGTATGATTATAAGATTATGTGAGAAAATATCCACTTTGAGATGTGCAAAAAAGTATATAGGAAGAAAGGACAGGATTTGATTCAAAGTAGTTCAGCAAAAAAAGAAAAGGAAAATGAAAAAAAAAAGAGATAAAAACAAATGTGACAAACGCTTGGCAACTGTTCAATCTAGGTGATGGGTAATCAGGGCTTTATTATACAAATCTCTTTTTTGTGTACACTTGAAAATTCTCTAATAAAAATTTTAAAACGTAATAATAGCATTAGAATTTAAATGCTAATTTTATTTTTTATAAAGGTCAACTACATGCTGAAGAATGGAAATAAGTGAACAAAACAACGGTATTTATGTATTAATAATGATATGTGTGTTACTTACAAATTGTCCTTTAAGGAGGCCTCCTTTCTTTATGTACTCAGTGTAAAACATTTACTAAGTAAGGATGCCAAAAGTGAGCCTCTTTTCTAGTCTGAGTCACTTCTTCTCTGTGAAACACTGTCTTGTAGTTCCAACTGCTGCTAGGCCCCTTGCCCAAATATGCTGACATCTGCTATCCTGAAGAATCTGCCAGCAGTTTTAATCAAATATCATAACTAAAGCCAATGAAATAACACCTCTGTCAAATCTGTAACCTTTCTTGTTGTAATATGTAATTTTCCATTATCACTCAAGAAAATATAATATAATGTAGCTTGACCTATCTGGTATCTGATTTTTTTTCTCTTCTGGATGCATCTTCTTGATTTTTCTGTGTTTACATGGATAACAGAGTGTGCAATATATATTAACATTATGTTAACTCTTATTAATAATTGTTACCTGCCAAAAATAGACCTGATCAGGAATTATCATAATTTGCCCACTATTAACTGGGCCAGGATGACATACATCACTGCACTCTCTCATTAGGATCGATGCCACTCGCCCTGACCCTTGTGAAGCAGGATGCTGCAGCATCACTGACTTCTGGTTTGCAGGCTGACAGATCACACCATCACTACCCACCAGGAACTACACAAACATGGTTGTTGAACTATAACAATGTCCTAGTTTTAACAATGCATGGTTCTTTACTTCTGTTAGCTAGACTCTTCAGTTCCTTCATGAGGAAGCCTTAGAGGACATGTTACTATTCCTATAGCTTTTCACACCATAAATAAAACTGCATCAGCCAAATAGCAAAAACTCCTTTTTATAAATTTTACTGGTATTAATCATGACAAAATTATTTAGATTTTATTCACTGTCCTGAGGCTATCTAGTCCTGAGGTTTGCAATTAGCATTTTACAAAGATCTAAACCCGTGGATGAGCACAAACCTTTCCTCTCGTGTACGGTTCTCTTCAATTAACAGTGTGACCAACGATGTCCATCTGTCCACTTCTTTAACTTAAGAGCTCTTTGTGAAGACAGACTCTATCTTTCTTATTCTCTGTATTTTGGTACTCTCAAGCACAGAAGTATACATTTAAATAAACTTTACTAAATAAAACTAAACTCAAAAATGAAAAGGCTTCTCACCAATTAGCATAAATGACAATAAGTTTTTTATAAGGCCATAAACAATACACTTTGTAATCTTATGAGAGACTTTCCATGCAGTGATTCAAAGCATAATTAAGACATTAAGCTGGTATATATTTATTTTATTGAATAAAGTTTAATATGCAAGCAAAATTGAATTAAAACTTATCTAAAGTATGCCACAGATTTCAATAAAACTATGAAAATAAAAACCTAGAATGATGCTATATTTCTCAATGAAATGATAGCATTATTCCTAATCATTATTTGGAGACTTAAAGTTATTTGACACTTTAAAATTCCACCAACATAAATTTAATCACTCAAATACACCTTAGGCAAAGACTAATAATCCAAAATAATCCAAATTAGTATTCCATCAGTGATCAATGAAGGAAAGAATTATAGTTAAAATTGGTACCAGTAATATATATACAATGGAATACTATGCAGCCATCAAGAGAAACGAAATCTGGTCATTTGCAATGACGTGGATGGAACTGGAGGGTATTATGCTAAGCGAAATAAGTCAGAGAAAGACAATTATCACATGATCTCTCTGATATGAAGAATTTGAGAGGCAAGGTGGGATTTTGGGGGGGTGTGGGAGAGAAATGAAACAGGAAGGGATGGGTAGGGAGACAAACCATAAGAGACTCCTAGACTCATGAAACGAACTAAGGGTGGCTGGGAGGCGGGGAGGGCGGGTAGGGATAGGGTGGCTGGGGTGTGGACATTGGCGAGGGTATGTGCTGTTAAGTGCTGTGAAATGTGTAAGCCTGACGATTCACAGACATGTACCCTGGGGCAAATAATACATTATATGTTAATTTAAAAAAATCTTTAAAAAAAAAGATATTTAAAGTTTTTATAAACCAAAAGAGAGAAATAATCTTTGAATGTTTCCTTTGTCCTAACTATACTTTACATGACAGCATTTAATGCTCATAATAATCCATAAGGTATTATCTCCAGTTTACAGATAAGGAGACACAGGCTCTAAGATATTAATAAAGACTGAGCTCATAATAATAGGCAAATACAAAGCCAGTGTCTGAACACAGTCCATATCTTTAAGAAAGCTTTAGAATGCTTATCTAGTGCACCATGTTCACCTGTACTCTACTCAAAACTATAGGATGTTCACATTTTAGGAGTATTTAAAGACAAATTAAAGCATATTTTAACAGTTACTCAAAAATACATCTAAGCATTGAGAAATATATAAAAAGAATAAGGTAAGTGACAAAGAATTTAAATCAACCAGGAAAAGATGATTAACATAATGTGAAAGCAAATATTACATGCTTCATAATCCATTTAATACTCCTCTCCTGACCTTTTCCTTTACACATTTAAAATTTTAATCTTCTCAGCGCTACTACTGTTCTCAGGATTAACAAATAGAATTCCAGTGCTCAGATTTCATTGCAGGCCTTCCTAAGTGTTGATAAAAAATCTCAGCAAGAGAAGAAGGAAAAAAATGTCCACTTTCTTCCAAAGCTACAAATATGCCCAGAGTATTATTCTGTACCTTACAGATGAGTCAGTTAATGTAGTGAATTGAGAGGATTCTCAAAGGAGTATATCTTACTCTTCTGTTCAGTATCCTTATAAGCGGTTTTTGTACAAAGGAACCTTGGAAGATACCAGTCAACCTGACTAAGAGTGTAGCCACGTTATATGAAAGTACATCTTTGACCCTAAACTCAAGAAAATAGCCTAATTCTGATTGGTGGCTTTCAATATTTATTTTTTTCTCTGGTAATATTTAGTTCAAATATCCTTAAAGGCATTAAAAAAAAACCCGTGAGTATCAATGATACTTCTACCATAGAAGTATAATAAAACTATATAACTCAGATTCTTTTTTCAAACTAAAAAGTTTGAGTCTTTTCCTTTACATTATCAAAAGCACAAATGTGATACATTTTATTTTTCAAATGAAAATATATTTTTATAAAATAAAAACTGATTTCACAGTTATTTTTAAGTTAAAAGCACTGAGACAAACTACCAGTATCAATTGCAAAGGAAAATTTAAATTATCTTCTACTCTTTAAGCCGTAAAGTAATAACTAGAAATCTCCATTGTTCCGCTCTGGATATTTTTCTCAATGCTTACAGAAGCAAAGAGTTATGGAAGGTATTAATATGCCTCTCAACGAGTGATACTCCACAGGACAAACTCTCAGTAAAATATTAGAAAAAAATAGTATGTGAACATAATTTTGTTCACCAAGACACAAATTCCTAGAAAATACTGAAATTTTATGTTAGTTAATAAAAGCTATTTATTTAAAAAAATCATCTTTCATGTTTACCACGTCTCAAAGGCTCTCCCTGGAAATTACATGTTAATGACAAAGGAAGCACAATAACTATACTGAGAGAAAAACACGTTAACCAAATGATTAAAATTAATATCAGTAAAAAAGGCCAACAGACTCCATGGAGCTCTGGATATGATATTCCCAATACTTACAGACAAACCACTTACATTCCAACCACAAATGGATAAACTCATTCTAATCACGAGGAAAAGCCAACCAACTCAAATGAAGGACACTCTATAAAATGACTAGCTCATATTCTTCAGAAATACCAATTTCATACGAGACAAAGACTGGGAAAGTGTTCCAAGTTAAAGGTGACTGAAGAAACGAGACCAAAGAAACGAATAACCAAATGCAAAACATGATTCTGGACTGGATCCTGTACCAGAAAAACCAACGCTGCAGTAAGGGGTATTTGGACAACTGATGACATTGGAATGAGTTATGGAGAAGATGAAAGTATCACACTGATTCAAATTTCTGAAGTTGATAGATGATCTAGGATATAAGAGAACATCTTTGTTCTCAGGAAAGACACAACTGAAGTATTATGTGATAAAGACTTGTGATGTATGCAAGAGGAAGAGAATTATGAGCAAATGCGGCAAAGTGCTGAAATTTGGTAAATCTAAGAAAGGTCCTATCAGAATTCTTTGTACTATCCTTGCAACTTCTCTGAAGTTTTGAACTGATTCAAAATAAAAACTTTTAAAATCATCCTTTCAGATTAAATAAATATTAATGTGAGATTTTCACCATAAAATATTGTTTGATAAAATCGAGTTTGATGAAATGTTATGTATTAGTACAAGTGCTTTAAATAGTGACAAATTAAGGAGCTTATATCAATACAGACCTTTCTTCAGCAAACAACAACAACAACAACAACAAAACATAAAACTGAAAAACCGAGTAACTACTGCTATGGAAAAAAGCTATACTAAACTGTGCTTAGTCATTCTCTGGTACACATGAGAACAAACACTGCATCATCACTGTACTTTGAGTAGTACTGGTCTATATCCCATCTTTTGAATCAATCGATTAAACAATCAACTAAATAGGTAGTTTTAAAATTATGTATATGCATTTGAGAGAATACACATCAAATTATAGCAGTTAACTCTGGGTAGCACACATCTGAAGATAGTTTTTTCTTCCTATATTTTGTAACACTTCTGCCATAATCCTGGATTACTTTTATGATGACAAAAGGAAGAGTAAATTTTTTAAAAAGAGTAAGTGAAAAAGAACTTAACAGCAGGCAATCAGACTTCTTGGAATTTGAATACTATGTCAAAACATGACATTTTCTTAAGTTTACGTAATGCAAATATTTTCCCAAAAGGATCTCACTTACAGCTGATCTTGAAGCTCCACAATTATATACTCTAATTGTTCCTTTTCCAATTTATGGGCCAGATCAGAATCTTCAATTCTTTGAAGGAGTATTTTATTCTGGGCTACAGACTCAGACAGCTGGTTCTCTCGAAGTCGTAAGAGTTCTTCAAGATAACCCTGAAAATACAGTACCAACAAGATAAAGCTACTGCAAAATTCTAATGTATATCTTGCAGTAGGTAAATGCCATTCTTTCCAAATTTCACTGAAACAATCTCCAAGTGTTACTGATGAAATAGTAATACTATTGAAACACTGATGAAAAAAATAATCATTTTAAAAAATAATCATTTTAATTGAATAAAAAAATTTAACATATGTTCTCCAACCTTTAAAGCCCTTCCCTGAAGTTCAATAAGATGTTTGCTAGTGGTGGGTAAACTGGAAGTTTGTACATTTTTTAGCTCCTTCACCCATTTCACACATCTCCACCATGTTCAGGTTCCTGGTGAACTGTTTCTTTTTTCTCAAGGGCAATGTATTTCTTTAGTCTTAATATTGCTTTTGCCTTAAGGTCTATGTTGAATGATATTATTATAGAATTCGTTTTTTCATATTTGTCTGCTTTACCCTCCTAATAAATGTTAAAATCTCAAACATATAAATGAAACCACATACAGAAGAATAAGTGGCTTATTTTAAAATTTAATTTAGAATTTTTTAGAGGGCAGAAGGGGCAGAGAGAGATAGGCAGAGAATCTTAAGCAGGATCCATGCACAACATGGAGACCAACATGAGGCTCGATTCCACAACCCTGAGATCATGACTTAAGCTGAAACCAAGAGTTGGATGCTTAACCAACTGACCCAACCAGATGCCCCTAAATGGCTAATTTTTATATTAAAACATAAAATTAAAAGAAGCTGAACAAAAAAAAGCCTCTTTTAAAACTGCATGATTTTTCATCAAGACAAGGACAGTTTAAGAACAGAAAGGGAGTAGCAAGGGGTCAACACTTATATTCAGTTAAAAAGATCTTTTGGGGAGTGCCTGGGTGGCTCAGTAGGTCAAAGTCTCTGCCTTTGGCTCAGGTCATGATCTCAGGGTCCTTGGATCGAGCCCCGCATCGGGTTCTCTGCTCAGCAGGGAGCCTGCTTCCCCTCTCTCTCTCCTGCCTCTCTGCCTACTTGTGATCTCTCTCTCTGTCAAATAAATAAATCTTTAAAAATATATATATATATATATCTTTTGGAAGTGATAGTCCAAAGGCAAAAATTAGAATCAAATCAATGACATTTGGCAACTGATAAATACCTTCTGTTCCAGGGTTAGCTGATACTTTTGTTTAACTCTTTTACACTTGTTGAACCAACTATTCTCATCCATGATGAAAGGAGGCCCGACATTCTCTGGAGTGCTGCTTTCACTACCACTGCTTCCCAAAGTCCTCAGTTCTTCCTCATCACTGCTGATGCTGTCAGAACTGGAAAGATTAAAATTTTAAAAATAAAGTTAATATGTTTCATTCCATTAAAAATACTTCTCTATTCTGTAAGCCCCTGGTGAGCCAACTCCAAAATATTTAGCACTCCACATACAATTATATTAATAATATTATAAAGACTTCAGCTTCTTGAAAAAAATGACAATCTAGTATAGGCTGCTGACCCCCTTTCACAGAGTCAAGCCTCAAGATGCTACCAAAGTTCAAATGAGGTTTGATAAACCTCAAGAATAACATAAGAACTGTGAGAATGTTCTGAGACAAGAGAAAAGATTTCCAGAGAAGAGAATCAGAAAACCTAGATGTGTTGGAAAGAACCTGGTAGGTGAGTTTTTTCACTGTCTCAGGTGGATGACTGCCTGTCCAGTATCCACTGCTGTGCAGATAAACAGCATAACCAGCCTATCCTCAGTGGGGTATAAAAGGCAGTGTTCAAGGTCAGTTCAACTTTAGCAAAGAGGAGATAATAAGAGGTTCAGAAAAACTGGTCATTCCCAAGCACTTTCCGTTGGAGGAAGGAGGAGCAGAGGTAGAGGAGAGGAAACACTATTTACAATCCATATCTGAAATTCCTAATGACATCCATTTGGTAGAGGAGGACAGAATAAGGTTAAAAAAAAAAAGAAACTAAATGAAGTGCACTAAAATAGATGTCTGGTTTAGAAGAAAGAGGAGGTGTTACACTTAGAGAAGAACAAGAAAAAATACATTTTAAAATATAAGCAATGATATTAACATAAAAATAGCATAAAATTATTCTGTGTAATCTTAAAAGTATTTAAAAAAAAAACCTCTGACCTTCCAAAGAGAGAAGCAAAATAAGAAAATACAGTAAATAGTAAATTCAAAACAAAAAATAAGATGGCAGAATAATCCTTAAAAAAAAGTAAGTTATAAAAATATTAAATGGGTTAAACTCAATAGCAAGAGCCAAATGTTTAAGTTTAATTAAGACAAATGAGGACTGGAGCCCCTGGGTGGCTCAGTTGGTTAAGCATTCAACTCATGATTTTGGCTCAGGTCATGATTTCATGGGTTTTGTGATCAGTGGGGAGTCTGCTTGAGATTCTCTCTCTTTCCCTCTCCCTATGCTCACATGCTCTCTTTCTCTAAATTAAATAAACCTTAAAAAAAGACAAATAAGGACCAACAATAAGTTATCTACAAGATATATATGAATACAGAACAATTAAGGAACAACTAAGGAAACGGAAAGTACACCAAGAAAATATGGCTCAAAACAAATCCAGTTCAGAAATCACAATTTCATAGGTTTACATAGATCTAATGGAGGAAAATATTCATAAGGATCAAAGAAAGATACATATTTACTTTTCTGATATCTGGGTTTACACCTGTTGGGCTCTGGAGTCCAGGGACCAAGTATGTTGCAAATAGGAACCACAGGAACCATAAGGAAAAGTCCTACCTCCAATGAGACACAGTCAGTGATCTAGGAAACAAACGAGTAAACTAACACATACCAAAGGAAAGTTGGAGGTCATAGCCATGGCTTTTAGTGGACTAGAGAAAATAAAGCAGTGGCTAATGATAAACCTCCAGCTCTGAAAAACAGACAAACAAAACTTCTAAAAAAAATTATATTTGACATTAGAAATTAAATGGATGAGCTAACAGGCAAATACAGTGAGAGGGAATTAAAAAGATATGAAGAAATTACAAAAGATTTTCAAAACGCTAACAAAAAAACCAATCGTTATGCTATTGCTGGATACTAACATATCCAGCAATATTACCTTCCCAGAAAGAGGGCAGTATAAGCGCACATATTCAGAAAACTAAACCTGAGAGCTGTACCAAGAAATTCTCCTAAAAGAATTTATGATCATACTCCAAGAAAAAGGAAATGATCCAAGAAGAAACCGTGAACAAAGAAAATGTTAAGCTTATGGGTAAGCCTAAAACAAATATTGAGAGAATGTAACACTAATGATGATGCCTGCTTTGTGGAATTTTAAATACATTGATGAGAGACCTAAATTTCTGGACAGTAACAGCACATGTCAAGAATGAAATGAGTAGGGTTAAAACAATGCAAAGTCCTCATTTATATGGCTAGATAATAAAGATATTAACTTTAGACTTTGTTAACTTTTAAGTATGCATTTTAAAATTAATGGAGTACCAATACAAAAGGAAGAGTATAGCATGTAACCTGTACACTAGTGGAGAAATATAATGGGAGGAGGAGAAAAATCAATAAAGAAAAGAAAGAAGGAGAAATAGAAAAAGGGTAGAAAAAGAAATGAAAAAACTGTAGAATAGAAAGCAAAGAGTACAGGGGCACCTAGTGGCTCAGTCAGTTTAGCATCGGACTCTCGATTTAGGCTCAGGTCATGATCTCAAGGTCATGGGATCAAGACCCACGTTGGGCTCCACGCTCAGCAGGAAGTCTGCTCAAGAATCTCTCCCTTCATCTTCTTCTTGCCTACTCTTGCACTCTCTCTCTTAAATAAATAAATAAATCTTAAAAAAAAGTAAGGCAAAGAGTACAATGGTAGATATCGATCCAAATGTATCAGTATATGTCCTACTTACCTTAGTTTAATGAGCACTGGGCATTACATGCAACTTATGAATCACTAAATTCTACCCTTGAAACTAATAATACATTATGTTAACTAAATTGAATTTAAATTAAAAAAGAAAACAAAGTCTTTTAGACTAGATTTTTTAAATTCCAATTAAAGATATCTTGATGAGCACTGAGTAATATATGGAGCTGCTGAATCACTATAGTGTATACCTGAAGCTAACATAACACTGTAAGTTAACTATACTGGAAATAAAAAATTCCAGTTAAGTACTATATCAGGAAGATATACTTAAAAGAACAAGGACACAAAAAGGTTGAAAAGCACTCTATTTCATAAATTCCTGCTGTACATATTTTTATATATTAACATATCTGCAATCAGGATACAGCTCACAATTGATGACATCTTTTTTTTTTTTTTTTTTTTATTTGACAGAGAGAAACACAGCGAGAGAGGGAACACAAGCAGAGGGAATGGTAGTGGGAGAAGCAGGTTTCCCACAGAGCAGGGAGCCTGATGCGGGGCTCGATCCCAGGACTCCGGGATCATGACCTGAGCCGAAGGCAGCTGCTTAACGACTGAGCCACCCAGGTGCCCCCACAATTGATGACATCTTATCTGTTGTCAAAACATTTTCTCGTGTAAGCCTGATGATTCACAGACATGTATCCTGGGGCAAATAATACATTATATGTTAATAAAAATTAAAAAAAAAACAAACATTTTCTCACATATTAATGTCTCTGAACGGAGATGCATTACAATGGAAGTCATGCAGGTTAGATGAAATATGGTTAAAAAATAAAAATATACTAAAAAATACTAACCTAAAGAAAATTGGTGGGACTCTATTTATATCAGACAAAATGGGCTTTAAGGAATAAAAAATTACTATGTATTTATGGCTACTACATATTGACAAAAAAACCTCATTATTTCAGGAAAATCTAAGAATTCAAAACTTAGATGCATTTTTTAAGTTTGATTCAAAAACCAGAAAGCAAAAATTCAAAGTACCATCTAAAAAAACTAGAGTACCATCTAAAAAAACATAAAGTACAACTAAGCAGTACTTTAAGGGATATCTGTAGCCTTATATCCTTATAAGAGAAGAAGTAAATTTCAGTAATGAGGAAAAAAATCATAAAAATTCTCCATAAACTGGGTGCAGAGAGAACATATCTCAACATAGTAAAGGCCATATCTGACCAGCCCACAGCTAATATCAAACTCAATAGTAAAAAGCTGAAAGCCTTTCCTCTAAGATCAAGAAGAAGACAAGGATAACTACTGTCACCACTATTATTCAACATAGTTGGAAATCCTGGCCAGAACAATTAGGCAAGAAAAAATAAATAAAAGGCATTTGAATTGGAAAGAAAGAAGTAAAACTGTTTGCAGATGACATATTATACATAGAACACCTTAAAGACATCAGCAATAAGCTATTAGAATAAATGAGTTTAGTCAAGACACAGAGTACAAAATCAATATACAAAATAGGCTGTTTCTACACACTAATGACGATCTATCAGAAAGAAAAATTAAGAAAAGAATCCCATTTATAATTACATCAAAAAGAATAAAATACCTCAGAATAGATGTAAAAAAGGAAGTAACATATCTCTACACTGAAAACTGTAAGACAGTGATGAAAGAAATTGAGAAAGGCACAAATAAACTTAAAGACATTCTCTGCTTGTGAACTGAAAAAATTAATATTGTTAAAATGACCATACTACCCAAAGCAACCTAAGATTCAATGCAATACCTGTCCAAAAACGATGGCTTTAAAAAAAAATTCAATGGCACTTTTCATAGACCTAGAATGATCATAAAATCTGTTGAGAACCACATACACTAAACAGCCAAAGCAATCCTGAGAAAGAACAGAGTGGGGGGCATTGCACTTACTGATTTCAAAACATATTACAAATCAACAGTTATCAAAACAGAATGGTAATGGCATAAGTGCAGACATACAGATCAGTGGAACCAAACTGAGTCCAGAAATAAACCCATGCATATTTGGTCAATCAATTTATGACAAAGAAGTAAAAAATATACAACTGTTAAATAATAGTCCTGTCAATATGTGGAGCTGGAAAACTGATCAGCTTCATGTGAAAAAATAAAGCTGGATCCCTATTTACACCATACACAAAAATTGACTCAACAAAATAAAGACTTGAGTGTAAAACTGTAAAACCTGAAACTGTAAAACTCCTAGAAGAAAACAGAAAGTAAGTTCCCTGACATCAAACCAGACATTTTGGGTTTGAGGCCAAAAACAAAGGTAAATAAAAGCAAAAGCTAAAATAACAAATGGGCTTACATCAAAGTGAAAGGCTTCTGCATAGTGAAAGAAACCACCACAAAATGAAAAGGCAATCTACTGATTGGGAGATAATATATTTTTTTAAGATTTTATTTATTTATTTGACAGAGAGAGATCACAAGTTGGCAGAGAGGCAGGCTGAGGGTGGGGGAGCAGGCTCCCTGCTGAGCAGAGCCCGATGTGGGGCTTGATCCCCGGACCCTGAGATCATGACCTGAGCCAAAGGCAGAGGCTTAACCCACTGAGCCACCCAGGTGCCCGGGAGATAATATTTTCAAATCATAAACAATAAGGAATTAATATCAAAGTAGAAACTCAATAGCAAAAAGACAATCCAATTACAAATGCACTAAATACCTAAATAGACATTTCTCCAAAGAAGATAGATGAAAAGCTCACAGGTATATGAAAATATGATCAACATCATTAGTCCTTAGGGAGATGAATATTAAAACCACAATGAGATACCACCTCACACCTGTTAGAATGGCTATCATCAAAAAGACAAAATATAACAAATGCTAGTGTGGATGTGGAGAAAAAGGAGCCCTTGTGCACTGTTGGTGGGATTGTAATTTTGATACAGCGACTGTAGAACACAGTATGGAGTTTCCTCCAAAACTTAAAAATAGAACTACTAAAAAAAAAAAAAATAGAACTACTATATGATCCAGAAATTCCACTTCTGGGAATATATCCAAAGAAAACAAAACACTAACTTGAAAAGATATGTGCACCCTACAAGTGACACCATGTACAACAGGTGAGACATGGAAACAACCTAAGGGTCGGTCCATCGGCGGATAAATGGATAAACAAGACATGGTATACGTATATAACAGAATATGAAATCCTGCCAAAGAAGAAATAAGCTGCAACAACATAGATGAACCTTGAAGACACTCTGCTAATAAGTGAAATAAATCAGAGAAAGACAGATAATGTCTATGAAATATGTGCTTTCATTCATATGTACAATCTAAACATACACACACCCCACACACAAAACTAGTGAAAAAAAAGAGATCAGACTTGAGATTACTAAAGTTAGAGAGCAGAGGGAAGCAGGAACTGGAGAAAGGGAAGGGGAACTGGAACAAGACGGTCAAAAGGTCCAAACTTCCAGTTATTAGATAAACAAGTACCAGGGATGTAATATACAACATGATGACTAGAGCTAATACTGTTATAGGATTACAGGAAAGTTGTTAAGAGAAAAAAATCCTAAGAGTTTTCATCTTAAGGAGAAACTTTTTTCCATTTTCTTTTATTTTTATATGAGAAGTCTATATGAGAAGATGGATGTTGCTTCTCCTTCTCCCTCCACCCCTCTACCCTGCTCATACTGTCTCTCTTGTTCACTCTTTCTCTCTCAAATAAATTCTTTAACAAAAAATAAAACTGGAAAAAAACTGTAAAATTGACAAAACTTTGGCAAGAATGATTTTAAAAATTAAGCAAAAGAAGGAGTATGAATACAAAAGGCAAAAAGTAACGACTAGAAATGAAAAAAGATTTAAGAGATATTAAAGAACTCTCTAAATATCATGATATATATATTTTTAAATTTTAATAAAATATAACTTACCAAAACTAAATAAATAATAGAAAATTAGAATGATTATATGACTACCAATGATATTAAATTAGTAATTTTTAAAAAACCTTAAAGAGCAGAAAGGGAAGACCTATAATAAGTTCCTTATAAGGACAAGAAAGAAAATGACTACTTCTCTACAATAACTCCAAGGAACTATAAAAACACTTTATATATATTATCTCATCAATCCTGATGATATCCTCATTAATTATTCCTCTACTATTTAATATATTCATCCAACAAAGGAAGATAATAAGAATACGAAGTAAGTAGTTTGTTCAAGGTCACCTTATTAAGGGAAACTGGTATTACATTGCAAAGCTTTTATTTATTTATTTATTTATTATATAGAATTTTATTTAAAAAAAAAACTTATTCCCATAGAATACATTTTCACATTAGAGATTCCTACAGTGGGAAAATAACAATTTATTACTTACAATTTTTATATCTGTAGACAGATGATTTTAGGACAAGTAAAATAAACACATTTGAGGATTAAGTCTTGGTTTAGAATCAACATTACTTTGATACATCCGCGAGGGGACCTCTTCCCTACATGGAACTTCTCTATACTCAGAAGCTCTCCAGGCTCTTCTTTCCAGGATTTAGAAATTAATAATGTGAAATATCAGTATTTCCTAATTTTAAAGTTTCCCTAGGACATGTAACCATCAGTAACTAGTATCGACTGAACAGAAAGGGAAATTTTCAAAAATTAAACACTAATTTTCTGCAAAGTCTTTACTTATGATTTAACAGGCTTTCCCTTTCTCCATCATTCTCAGGACAAATACATAAGTTCGATCAGGTATTGATAGTAATAAAGCTGATTCCCTTTAAGAGTTCGATAAGCTAACAGGCAAAAGCTCATAGATAATGGTTACTTATGCTATGAGTCTTGTGAGAAGCTGGGAGACAACCCCACAAACTCAGCAGAACAAGGAACCCAATCTCCAAATTTCTTGAATACAATTCCTCTTGAACCTTTTCCTCGAAGACTAAACACTAAAAATAACCAGGTGATTAGAAGAGGTTTGTCTCACCAATGGACTTATCTGTTAGTTCCTCCTTAGTGTGAGTTGAATGGCATGACAGAGCAGAGGCAAAGAGGTGTACAATCAATTATCAAGGTATTAAGTCAAAAAGGTCAGAGCTTCCAAAGCATGGCAACAGCTTTGCAGATGCCCACATCATGAAAGCTGAAATAACAAAGTCCAGCAAAGGCTAAAGCCGAGAGTGCCAAAACGCCTGCCTGGCAGCTCTCTGCAAAGCATCCGCTCCAACACAGTCACTCGCCACTTGTCCAAGGCCCCGGTGACTGTGGAGAGTGAGGGCCGCGGCCAGGGAGTAGTCCATCACAGAGCCAGCATTCGAATAAGCAGCTGGAATTAGGCCCAGGAGCAAAACACTGACAACCCTCTCACCAGTCCAGTGGAGAGATGCAGCCCTACAACCAGAATAGTGGTTGGGTGACAGGTGAATATGCTGTGTTCTGCACCATCCTGGGGCAGGCTGGTCCCAAAGAAATGCTGAGACTGGAGCAGGTCTGACTACCGGGATCCGGACAGAGCCCGGCCTCCTTGAGCACCGCGCAGGACACCCAGCCTCCAGAGACTCGCCATCTCTCTCCTCTACATTGCAAAACTTTTAAACTGTATTACATTGCCTCTCAACATTTCGACGACCGATAATCCTATAGCTGTCTAAAAGAGCTAACTGGATGGTAGACAAATAATAAGGCTAAGAAGGTATACTGATGCCAGGTCATGAGTGGTCTGTATGTTTTGCTAAGACTTATTCTGTGCACAATGAAAAGCTGATACTCATAAAAGTATCTCTTATTCTAAAAGACATAGAAATTATGCAAATATTTTTGGTGGAAAAATGATACTTAAGAATTTCAGAAACATACCTTTATATATATATTTTTAAAGATTTTCTTTATTTGAGAGCGAGAAACACAGCGAGAGAGGAAACACAAGCAGAGGGAATGGTAGCAGAAGAAGCAGGCTTCCTGCTGAGCAAGGAGCCCAATGTGGGGCTCGATCCCAGGACGCTGGGATCATGACCTGAGCCAAAGGCAGACGCTTAACGACTGAGCCACCCAGGCGCCCCAGAAACATACCTATATTTTAAAGAACAAAATATTTTTAAAATTTTTACTGAGGCAATGAAAGAAACATCAGTGATATAAAAGGAAAAATAGTTTTCTTTTACCAAAAATCTTTCTAAAGCTTTTTTTATAATCGTTGAGAGTAAGAACTATAATCACTCACCTTCTTTAGTCCTTTACCTCTAATAATTAAGCGTTTACTTTTAACAAAGATAAACAAAGAAGAAATAATGGATCCTAATATAATTTAAGGAGGTAATAGTGACGGTGCTGAAGAGTTTGCTGATAGATCCTATGTAGATTATGGCAGGGAAAATTCAATGATGATATCAAAGTTCGGAACATAAGCTGCCAGAATGACAGAACAACTATTCTTGGAATGGGAAAGGCTAAAGGAAGAAAACTTGGGAGGAAAGAAATTAGGAGCTCAATTTTGTACATGCTCATTCGAGGTGCTTATCACACATCCAAGTGGAGATGGCAAGTTGGCAGCTAGATGTAGAAGTCTAGACTTTAGGGCAGCGTTCCAGGTAGAAGTATAAATCTGGGAAAGAGTAGCATAAAGATAATATTTAGAGCCATGAAACTGGATCAAACTACTTCAGAGAGTGACTACACATAGAAAAGATGATCTGGGCATGATCTCTGAAACAGTCCAACATTTAGAGACTGGGCAGATAAGGAGAAATGGGGACCAGGAGTAAGGAGGAGCCCACAAGAGGGAAACCAGAGAAGTGCCAAGGAGAGTAATTGTGTATCAAAGTGCTCGAAGGTCAAGACAGATGAGGAAACAATTAACCACTGGATTTGGCAATGAAACATCACTGCTGACTTGCACTTTCAGGGCTAAGTATTAAAGCTCAATTTGAATAGTGCAAAGGAGAATGGAGACAAAAAAAAAAAAAAAAACTGGGGACAGTTTTATAAAAAGGAGAGGTGACTGAAGAGTAGCTTGAAGTGACTATGGGGAAAGTTTCTGGTTTTTTGTGTTGTTGTTTGTTTGTTTGTTTGAACACGGGGGAAATAACAAGATGCCTATATGCTGTGATGTGTGGGAAGATCTACAAAAGAGGGAAGATTAATGGAAGAGGACAACTGTTGGGGTGGAGACTTTAACATAAGCGAGAGGATGGAATGTAGTATACAGGTCAAAGGGCTGGTCTTCCATAGCAAAATGATTCTTTTATCCCTACAAGGAGTGGGGAAAAGCAGAATGCATGGGATAGAATGTCTAAGAAGGGCAATTTAACAGCACATGGACCTTAACAGTCCCTTTAAATCAGCAATTTTGTTTGTAGAAATTTATCTCACTAAGGACATAATCATGTTTAAGTACAAAGACTTAGCTATAGGAATGCTTATGACATTATATTTAAAAGCAAAAAAAAGAAGGCATCGTAAGAGACCAACAATAATTAGCTACTGGACTTTTCAGACCTAAAATAATGTTTAAAGATGTTTAAAATTTTATCAAGATGAAACTCAGAAATTGAGTTTTGTCACTGGTACACAACCTAAAATTGAGAACCTGTTTTATTTTTTTTTAAAGATTTTATTTATTTATTTGACAGAGAGAGGTCATAAGTAGGCAGAGAGGCAGGCAGAGAGAGAGGGGGAAGCAGGCTCCCTGCTGAGCAGAGAGCCTGATGCGGGGCTCGATCCCAGGACCCTGAGATCATGACCTGAGCTGAAGGCAGAGGCTTTAACCCACTGAGCCACCCAGGGCCCCTAAAAATCTGTTTTAAATATGAAATATATTTTCATATGCTTCCTAATAACATATTTTATATATTTAACTTCAAAAGGTAACACTCCATTTAAAAACACTAATGGCACGTATTGCATGGAGCATTGGGTGTGGTGCATGAACAATCAATCTTGTAACAACGAAAAAATAAGATAAAAGTATTTTTGGAAAAAAATAAAAGAGATATGAATAGGGAAAAAAACAAAATAAAATAAAAAGACTAATGGCTAATAAATATTTTTAAAAGCTCAGTGGCACCAGTAATCAGATAGATGCAAAATAAAACAAGAGGAAAAAAAACAATAGGATATCATTTTTCACTTACAGAACAGGCCACACTTTTAATACTTAGTTGGCAAGGGGGGAAGCAGGCAATCTCACGTATTGCCTATAGCAACTGAACTAGTATGGCCTCTCTGGAAGGCAATTTGACAGCATATCTCAAAAGCTTTAATAATATATATGCTTTATCCAAGAAACTTTACTTCCAGGAGTTTAACTTAAATAATCATGGTGTGTATAAAAAGATGTAGTTACAAGGTTATTAACTGCAATAGTGTATGTGACAGCAAACAACTAACTGAATGTATCCTAAAGGTCCAACAATAATTGGGCAAACACACATAGATAATTAAATTATATTCATTTAGGGAAATGAGGCTGTGGAAGGATAGTTAATGATATGCAAAAATATCCATTATACAATATTAAGGGAAACAGACCAACATTATATTATATTATAATTATATTTTAATTATATTATAATTATAATAATATTATATAATATTATAATTATGGTTGGTATTACATGTACATTACAATTCCATTTTAGTTAAAGAAAAAGTATATCTATGCATAGAAAAGGCTGGAAAGCTACCCATAAAAATCTTAATGCTTTTAGCAGCTGCTTTTTAAAAAAATATTTATTTATTCATTCATTCATTCATTCATTCATTCATTCATTCAGAGAGAGAGAGATCACAAGTAGGCAGAAAGACAGGGAAAGCAGGCTCCCGGCTGAGCAGAGAGCCCAATGCGGGGCTCCATCCCAAGATCCTGAGATCATGACCTGAGCTGAAGGCAGAGGCTTTAACCCACTGAGCCACCTAGACGCCCCTAAAAGATGCTTCTTAAAAGTAAGATTATGAGTGACTTCAACTTTCTTCTATCTACCTATCTTTATTTTCTAAGTTTTCTATAATTAATATATATTTTTTCCAAATGAATTAAAAGCGATACTTTTCTTAAAAATTTTATTAACATATAATGTATTATTTTCTTCAGGGTACAGATCTGTGAATCATTAGTCTGACACATTTCACAGCACTCACCATAGCACATACCCTCCCCAATATCCATAACCCAGCCACCCTGTCCCTCCCGCTCCCACCCCCCAGCAACCCTCAGTTTGTTTCCTAAGATTAAGAGCCTCTTATGGTTTATCTTCCTCCCAGGTCCCATCTTGTTTCATTTTTTTCTCCTCCTTTGTCCCCACGACCCCCTGCCCTGCCACTCAAATTCCACATATGAGAGAGATCATATGATAACTGTCTTTCTTTGACTAACTTATTTCGCTTAGTGTAATACCCTCTAGTTCCATACACGTCATTGCAAATGGCAAGATTTTGAGGGGTTTTGATGGCTGCATAATATTCTATTGTGTGTATGGGTGTGTGTGTGTGTGTGTGTGTGTACACACACATACTTACGCACACCACATCTTCTTTTTCCATTCATCTGCTGATGGACATCTAGGTCCTTTCCATAGTTTGGCTCTTGTGGACAATGCTGCTATAAACATTCGGGTGCACATGCCCCTTCAGATCACGACATTGGTATCTTTAGGGTAAATACCCAGTAGTGCAACTGCTGGGTCATGGGGTAGCTCTATTTTCAACTTTTTGAGGACCCTCCATACTGTTTTCCAGTGTGGCTGCACCAGCTTGCATTCCCACCAACAGTGTAGGAGGGTTCCCCTTTCTCTGCATCCTCTCCAACATTTGTTGTTTCTTGCCTTGTTAATTTTAGCCATTCTGACTGGTGTGAGGTGGTATTTCATTGTGGTTTTGATTTATATTTCCCTGACGCTGAGTGATGTTGAGCATAAAAGCAGTAATTTTGTTAGGGATACACTTTTACAGTTTCTTAAAATTAGAAACCCAATAGAGCTTTTCAAATACAGGTTTATTTCATGGAAGCAAAAAAATGTTTAAAATACTGGTTCCTGGGGTGCCTAAGTGGCTCAGTTGATTAAACATTTGCCTTTGGCTCAGGTCATGATCCCAGAGTCCTGGGATCTAGCCCCACATCTGGCACTCTGCTCAGTGGGGAGCCTGCTTTACCTCTCCCTCGGCTTGCCACTCCCCCTGCTTATGTTTGCTCTCTCTGTCAAATAAACAAACAAACAAATAAATAAAATCTATAAACAAACAAACAAAATAATGGTTCTTTATTACAATCAGGATAGCTTAAATCTTTCTAAAAAGAGCTCCGTGGTCAGTAATGCAAACGTGTTTATGACTAGGTTTATGGCTAGGTTGAACTGATATTTCCCTTCTCATTTTATTGTTCTTTTTATGAGATAGCAGAAATCCCTCAGTATATAAAAGAGAGGAAGCTACACATACATGTTTGGGTTAGTGAATCAGAGAAAGAGGAAGTTGCATAAAAATTCACACAAAAAGTGGTTAAGCAAGTTGGAGACACAGAGCGTATATCATCAAATACATTCTGAGGGGACCAGTTGAGAAATTTCCATTATTGTAAAGTGTTGTAATAATTACTACAGTCTCTTATGTGAGGAGAGAAAAATTAGTATTCACGTTTATCTTCATATTTTTAATTTAAGTGACTTCCTAAATCATTAAAAATAGGCTTTCCATCTACATGTTAATGGCTAAACCCCTAATGTCCAGCTGTCATCTTGCTCTTTAATCCCAGACCTGTGGAATACTCTGTAAAAACTAGCTGTATGACTATGGACAAGTTATTTAACCTCCCTGAGTTTCAGTTTTTTCATTTGTTAAATTAAAATAGTAGTGTCTATGTCACTGGCTTTTGAGGATTAAATAAGTTAATAGAAGGAAAGCACTTTGAACAATGCCTGATATACAGAAAACATTCAATAAGTATTACCACTATTCTTTTTACAAGTATTATTTTTTAAACTATTTGTTATTTTCATAAAATGTCCTATAATCCAATACATCCCAAAGAGTATAATTTTATGCCTGTTCAAAAATTCTGGATGTAACTTTTTTTCAGATAAATGTACTAGAATTATTCCTTTTCCCAAGTGATCCATTTATTTAAGTTAGAAATTTTGGTACCATGATACTATGTAACTTCTCCCTCACTACCTGAGGTATCTTCACAGTCCTATCTCTCCATTAGTGACACCTCTCACTATATGGTGATTATCCTGGGGACAAGGACTATACTCTTTTTCAGAATTTCATGAAGCACCTAAACTCTTGAAATCTATGTAACCCTGGCAGTTAGGAAAGTTTCTTTCCTACATTAGGTCCTCAATAAATGCATCTTGTGTGTGTGTGTGTGTGTGTGTGTACATACATTACACATATACATTATTACTCTCTTTCTGTTTCCCTTTCAGCTCTGGCCTTACCATAACATTTTTAAAGTAAATAAAGATGATCATTCTATTCAGAAAACCAATTATGCAAGAAGACTTTCAAAAAAATCTATAGATTTCACCTGATTAATTTTCAATGCTGATGAGATTGTAGGAAAATCTCAACTCTCATACAATCTTGATAGTAGGATAAATTAGTACAACTCTTTTATACAGACGCATTTCAAGGGCCATAAAAATTTTCATTGTCTTTGCCTGAGTAACTGTAAATTCACAGCAGAAACAAAAAGAAAATTGATTTGCACAAAATGTTCATTATTCTTTCCTTTATAATGGAGAGAAAATGGAGAACAATCTGAATGATGGATTTCAGTTTGAACTCTCAATGGACTGTAAAAAAGCTATTAAAGTTATCATTAAATGACTATAGCAATAGAAAGACAAGCTGTTTTCTAAAAACTATATTTATGCTATAATTACAGTTATATAAAAAGTATATTTACATAAACACTAAAAATGTAAAAGAAGTTTGTATTTTTGAATGATTTCTGGTACTGAAATAAAAGCAATTTTACACAGAAATCAGCTGCTTTCCTATATGCTAACAATGAAAATATGGAAAGGAAAATTAGAGAAGCAATTCCATTTACAATAGCACCAAGAACCATAAGATACCTGGGAATAAACCTAACCAAAGAGGTAAAGGATCTATATCTATTGAACTACAAAACACTCATGAAAGAAACTGAAGAAGACACAAAAAGATGGAAAAACATTCCATGCTCAGGGATCGGAAGAATAAACATTGTTAAAATGTCTATGCTGTCCAGAGCAATCTATACTTTCAACACCATCCCAATCAAAATACCATCGGCATTTTCAAAGCACTGGAACAATCCTAAAATTTGTATGGAATCAGAAAAGACCCCAAATTGCCAAGGAGAGGTTGAAAAAGAAAAACAAAGCAGGGGGCATCATGTTGCCTGATTTCAAGCTCTACTACAAAGCTGTGATCACCAGGACAGCATGGTACTTGCACAAAAACAGACACATAGACCAGTGGAACACAGTAGAGACCCCAGATATGGACCTGCATCTCTATGGTCAAATCATCTTCAACAAAGCAGGAAAAAATATCCAGTGGGAAAAAAACAGTCTCTTCAATAAATGGTGCTGAGGAAATTGGTCAGCTATGTATAGAAGAGTGAAACTTGACCATTCTCTTACACCGTACACAAAGATAAACTCTAAATGGATGAAAGACCTCAATGTGAGACAGGAATCCATCAAAATCCTAGAAGAGAACATAGGCAATAACCTCTTCAACATCGGCCACAGCAACTTCTTTCAAGACACATCTCCAAAGGCAAGGGAAACAAAAGCGAAAATGAACTTTTAGGACTTTATCAAGATAAAAATCTTCTGCACAGCAAAGGAAACAGTCAACAAAACAAAGAGGCAAGCCAGGAATGGGAGAAGATATTCGCAAATGATACCACAGAGGGCTGATATCCAAGATCTATAAAGAACTTCTCAAACTCAACACCCAAACACAGATAAATAAGTCAAAAAACGGGCAGAAGACATGAACAGACACTTCTCCAATGAAGACATACAAATGGCTAGCAGACACATGAAAAAATGTTCATCATCATTAGCCATCAGGGAAATTCAAGTCAAAACTATATTGAGATACCACCTTAGACCAGTTAGAATGGCAAAAATTAACAAGGCAAGAAACAACAAATGTTGGAGAGGATGTGGAGAAAGGGGAACCCTCTTACACTGTTGGTGGGAATGCAAGTTGGTGCAGTTACTTTGGAAAACAGTGTGGAGATGCCTGAAGAAATTAAAAATAGAGCTACCCTTTGACCCAGCAATTGCACTCCTGGGTATTTACCCCAAAGATACAGATGTAGTGAAAAGAAGGGCCACATGCACCCCAATGTTCATAGCAGCAATATCCATAATACCCAAACTGTGGAAAGAGCTGAGATGCCCTTCAACAGGCAAATTGGATAAAGAAGATGTGGTCCATATATACAATAGAATATTACTCAGTCATAAGAAAGGATGAATACCCAACTTCTGCATTAACATGGATGGGACTGGAGGAGATTATGCTGAGTGAAACAAATCAAGCAGAGAAAGTCAATTATCATATGGTTTCATTAACTTGTGGAACATAAAGAATAACATGGAGGACATTAGGAGAAGGAAAGAAAAAGTGAAGTGGGGGAAATCGGAGGGAGAGACAAAACATGGACTCCAAGAAACAGGGTTTTAGAATGGAGGAGAGTGGGGGGATGGGTGAGTCTGGTGGTAGGTATTAAGGAGGGCATGGAGAACTGGGTGTTATACGTAAACAATGAATCTTGGAACACTACATCAAAAACTAATAATGTATGGTGACTAACAAAATGCAAATAAATAAACAAACAAACAAATAAATAAATAGAAAGTCAATGCCAAAAAAAAAAAAGCCCATGCCTTATCAATGTTGTAAACTCCGACAATCATCTCCAACCACTGAGCTAGCACCGCTTCATTGAACACTACACCAAAACCTAATGATGTACTACTATGTGTTGGCTAATTGAATTTTTAAAAAGCAATATTACAAAAAAAGCAATTTTAATCAGATGAATATATTACATAAAATATTCAACTATAAATTAAGATTTTAGAAATATATTTCAAAATGTCAAATACCTTTGGGTAAATTTCAAATATGGTGTGTAGTCTATTACAGCAGGAAAGTTTCCATCCAATCCTTCTCCCTTGAGGCAGAAGCTAAACAAGAGACAATAAACATGTCACATAATACATAAACTTTCAAATCGATGTTAAGTATTATAAACAATCTCTTGTTAGAGACATATGTTTCATCAAATTGCAGGTAAATTTTTTATTCATATTTAATTCATATGTTACTTGTTACAAATGAACACCTTAAGATACTCTAGATATTCTACACTCACTACCAATGACAAAGTACTACACAAGTTAATACACTCTAATATGAATATATCATGCAAAAGAAAAACTTTCTGAGAAATCTGTTCAAACATTATTTATTGGACACTACGTTGGTCTTCATTGGATTTTAAGACATCACTAGAGGATTTTCAAATGAAGCCTTGTTCACATTTTCATACAAACTCTATGGTGACATGGACTAACTCCTTAAAAGGTCTAATTAGAAAAATGAAAGTTTTCTAAACTATCTGAATAGGTAAAAGGGCTTGGACCTTAGACCTAAAAAGAAGGTTAAAAAAAAAACTTTAATCTTTTTTTAAATTATTCTTTATATTCCTATATTTTAATCTTTTTTCCTTTTTTAAATTAACATAGAGTGCATTACTTGTTTCAGGGGTACAGGTCTGTGATTCATCAGTCTTACACAATTCACTGCACTTACCATAGCACATACCCCCCACCAATGTCAATCACCTAGTTACCCAACACTCCGATCCCCGCTCCTCTCCAGCAACCCTCAGTTTGTTTCCTCGGATTAAGAGGCTCTTATGGTTTGTCTCCCTCTCTGGTTTCATCTTATTTCATTTTTCCCTCCCTTCCTCTATGATCCCCTGTCTTGTTCCTCAAATTCCTCAAATCAGTGAGATCATATAATCATCCTCTGACTGACGTTATTTTACTTAGCATAATACTCTCTAGTTTCATCCACGTTGTTGCAAATGGCAAGATTCTGGCGTTTTCTGATGGCTGCATAATATTCCATTGTAAATATATACCGCATCTTCTTTATCCATTCATCTGCTGATAGACATCTAGGTTCTTTCCATAGTTTGGCTATTGCGGACACTGCTGCTATAAACATTCAGCTGCACATGCCCCTTTGGATCACTACATTTGTATCTTTAGGGTAAATACCCTATAGTGCGATTGCTGGGTCATAGGGTAGCTCTATTTTCAACTTTTGGAGGAACCTCCATACGGTTTTCCAGAGTGGCTGCATCAGCCTGCATTCCCACCAACAATGTAGGAGGGTTCCCCCTTCTCCGCATCCTCGCCAACATCTGTCATTTCCTGACTTGTTAATTTTAGCCATTCTGACTGGTGTGAGTTGGTATCTCACCGTAAAACCCCTTTAATCTTTAATCAATCCTTTTTGAGGCTATGGCAACAGGAAAGATTGAGATTTGCCCAAAGTCATACTGGAAGTCTTGGAAAGCCAGTAAAGAAACTCTAGATCTTCTGGTCTCCCAATCCAGTCATTGTTGCTTTTTGTATGATATATCCATCTGGATAATTTTAAAAAAAGGTGTTTATTTTTATTATTACTCTTATTAACGGAAAAAAGTATATGTTCTAGGAACATAAATAAGAACATTTACAAGATGTAGATTGATATTTTAAAAAACAAATTCATCTATGAACTCCCACCTTCTGGTTTCTTTGGTAAGTTTCTTTGTTGAAATATCACTCTAATACGTTAACACCAAGGGCATGTATATACTTTTTTATACTTGAATAAGGAGAACACAAAAGCAGCCACACTTTATAAAAGCTTTCCTTCATTTACAAAACTATTACTAATGTATCTTTAAGACATTTGCTTTCAGCAGCATGAAAGGTGAAAAAACACACTTAGAAGAATTAAAAAAACCACCTCCATATTGCATCTATCATATTCATATTCTGAACAATAAAGCTAATAAGTGAATATGACTTTATTAAATCTAAATAGAGGAAAACTATACTGACAAAATGAAAATATTTTGAAAAGGAAGTGATTTACTAAAAAATGGTAATCTCAGTGGAAATGAGCAACATCATTTTCTGATTCAAGATCTAACAGTAGGTTTTCATTTAATTTTATACTTATTTTGTTGATATTCTCAAATTTTTAAGTGATATTTTTCAAAAGAATTTTAATACTTCCATCATTCTCATGTTTGAGTTATTATAAACAAACCTTTTATTTTTAGCATAATGTAAAATTAAAGAAATGCAAAAAGATATTCCCATAAATCTATGAAAAATTTACACTTACATTTTTAGTACTTATAATCTTAGTCTGAAATCAATTCATCATGTTGATAATAAAAAAAGCAAATATTAACAATATTTTTGATGGTCTAGGTACGTAATACAAACATAAGATTCCCAAAATAAAAAAGGATCTTTTTTATTTCAGTACATGAGGTAATAAAAATCTTTCACCCTTTGAATCTACTTTTAGTGCATTGCTTTTTATTTTTTTTTTTTATTTTATTTTTTTTTTTTTTAAAGATTTTATTTATTTGACAGAGAGAAACACAGCCAGAGAGGGAACACAAGCAGAGGGACTGGTAGTGGGAGAAGCAGGCTTCCTGCGGAGCAGAGAGCCCGATGCGGGGCTCGATCCCAGGCCCCTGGGATCTGACCTGGGCCGAAGGCAGACGCTTAATGACTGCGCCACCCAGGCGCCCCCATTGCTTTTTATTTTAAAGCAGTAGTTAAAAAATACTAAGAGGTAAGATCCAAAAATTGCCCTACCAGGGTGTATAATTTTTCTGCTAGGGAAGTGCAATCTAGGATTGTTTTGCCCAAGCTAGAAAGCAAACAGGTCAGTTAATTCCTTAACCTCAGAGTCTCTTCTGAGAGCAAACCCGGTCAGAAAGCTGATGTTGCTGGATAAGAAACAACATAAATCGAATATCAATATCCAGCTGTGTGCCCTACTTATTAGCAAATCAAGGAAAAAAAACCTAAGTAGAAACTATTGTGAAGTCAAATAACTTAAAAACTGAATACACTTAGGTTAGGTACCTGAAATCAATAGCATTTAGTCCAAGCAGCATGCCGGCAAGCATATTTGCTTCCTCACCCAAGACAATTGCTCCATCTTCATAAAATCGCCTAAAAGATGAAATGGGGAAATACGTAAATATTAAAATCAGACTGAAGTTTCATCTATAAAAATTATTTAAAGATCAAACTAAAGTAGAAAGAACTAAATTTTATTTATCAAAATAAAAACTACCCAGATCACCCAATTCTTGTAGATATTTGGGGGGGGGATGCCAGCATAACAAAAAAATCATTTAAGTGTTTCCACTTCTCTTAAAATCCCTTAAGTGACTCTTTCAATGGGCCAAGATTGTCTACTCCTTTTCCCTAATAGGGAAGCAATATGAATGTAATTTGAAAGGTGGCCAATTCACAGTCATTTATACAGCTCTCTTTTTGAAACTATGTAGACTATTGTTGTATGCACTGAACAAACACAAACACACATTATTTTTTCCGTGATTCCAAGGGTTATTAACTAAATGAAGACCTAGAAAGATGTGATCATTAGTAATTCATGCTAACCTTCAGCAAGCACTACAATACTAATGGGCTGGCAGGGTGACTGTGAATGAAAAAGAAAATTGTTCGTTATCTCTGACAAAATATGAGTATGAATCTGTCAGTGCTAATTCCTAAATATTTTGAGAAAATATCATGATATGAGACAAAAGGTATTTTTCCACGAAAGAATGTAAGATCATTATATTTAGTTTCTTTAAAAAATAATACTGCACAAAAGCTACATTACATTCAGTAAGCAGGGATCATTTGTTACATCTCTTTATATTAGATATAGATAGTGGGTGCCACTCTGTAAGACCCTACTAACTAAAGGAAAACATTTTAGTAAATGAAATTTGTCTTACTCTTTTCAGTAAAAAAGATTTTAATATGCTCATAATCTCACTGCCAATTTTGCATAGCTCACAGTTTAAAAATACTTTTACAAACATATCATTCGATACTTGTTCAAAAATCCCATGAAGCAAAGGTGGAAACAGCTATCATTAGTTTCAAATTTACCATCAAGCAAAGTTAAGAATTAGGTTAAAAGAATTTGCCCAAGCTCATGCAGATAAACTGCTCAAGGAAGAAACCTAATTCTTCCTACTTTAAGTTCTGTATATTTGTATTAAACCATATCATAACACAATAAAAAAATTTTAAAAGCAAAAAAAGTAAATAAACCATACCACTATAAAAAAATATTTAAAGAAAATTTAACCTAGGTAATAGTTCATACGTAATTTTATTTATTTATTTATTTATTTAGTTCATAAGTAATTTTAAATGAATAAAAAGTACAAAGCAAAATAAGAGATCACTATTCTACCCTCTGTCAGTTATAAGGCTACAAATAAATATGGTGGGAAGACTAGCTTGGAATAGATGTTTTCTGTTTCCTTGGAAATATGGGAATTGTTTTTATTGACTTACACAAAACAGAAAAACTAAAAACTTCCAATCTAACAAAGATTAATAAAATACATGGAAGGAATTTCTGTATATTTAACTAAGATATTTCACAAAAAGATAAAGATATTTAAATATATCTATAAACCTGAGATTCTCTTCCTGTCCCAATAGCTAAACTGGCTGTCGACAGAGTATTTTCACTCCTAGAAAAACTATGATTACAATGGCTTTAGATCCCCAATTCTATGGGACACGTGGCTGAGAAAGGATTCTGGTCTTTGATACTGTGAATCACTCATTATTCCAAGTATTTCTCTATATAAGAAAAGGTCTAATTTTTTTTTCTCCATCTTGAGTCGACCATGTTTAATAAGTACATTTTAAAAATCAGATCAAAACAATTTCTGTTTGCTTCATAGTATCAAAATTGATCTAGGGACTGTTGGAAGAACATCAAACGCACACAAATCTAACCAATTTTAGAGACTTCTTAAAGTCTAAAGATCGTACATATATGTATATAATAGTTTTGATGAGATTTTTGGTTTTAGTTTCACTAGTAATTTTTTGAGGTTAAACAATTTAAGTGAAACACTTGCTACATGTGAAATAATTCCACTCAAAACCATACCTGAAGTGTAATGTTGTACAGACCTCATTTACTACAACAGTCTTTACTGCAATACAGGGTATGGCAGAACAAACAGAAGAGGAAGTGCTAATTAAAGAGTTGTCCAGGGGTGCCTGGATGGCTCAGTCAGTTAAGCATCCAGCTCTTCATTTCAGCTCAGGTCATGATCTCAAGGTTGTGAGATGGATCCCAGTATGGTGCTGCATGCTTCTGGGCATGGAGCCTGCTTGGGATTCTCTCTCTCTCTGTCTCCCTCTGACCCACCCTCCCCCGACCTGCATTCGTCCTCATGCTGGCATGTGCACATGCGTGTGCATATGCACGCTTTCACTCTCTCTCTCTCCTTAAAAAAACAAATGAATTGTCCCTTGTATGTTGGACGTCTTCATTGTTAGAGCAGGCTAAGAAAAAAGTATTGAGGTAACTTTTGAAAAGTAACTTAATTCAGTATTCAAAAGAATAATGAAGTGATCTGAACTGAAGAAGATATTTTTATCATTTAATCAAAGACATCATTCATATGTATTAAAGAATCAGAAGCTATTAAGAAAATTTATTTTTTTTCTTAATCAACGTATCAATAGTTTTGAATGAAAGTCTGATTCTTGTCATCAACATTTTCAGACTTGGGCATCTGGGTGGCTCAGTGGGTTAAGCCTCTGCCTTCAGCTCAGGTCATGATCTCAGCGTCCTGGGATCAAACCCCGCATCGGGCTCTCTGCTCAGCAGGGAGCCTGCTTCCCCCTCTCCCTCCGCCTGCCACTCTGCCTACTTGTGATCTCTCTCTCTCTCTTTCTCTGTCAAATAAATAAAATCTTAAAAATAAATAAATGAAATCTTTAAAAACAACATTTTCAGACTTAAACTTTAAACTTTAAAACTCTTCATTTTATCTCATTGAAAAACTGGGACATTAATAAAGTTTGCTTATATAACCAAAGTTATGTAACAAATGAGCCAAAGCCCAACCATAAGGTGACTGAATTCAGTAATACTAAGGTATACACTAAAAATATTTCCTTTCTCTAGTTGAAAATATTTTTTGTTCTAAAGAAAATAATTGTACGAGAAGGATCTAACAACCACCACCACCAAAAAAAAAAAAAAAAAAAAACAGTAAACTGAACTGCCAAAACGCATTATAAATACTGAAAGTAAAAGGTAAAAACAATACATAAAACTTCCATTTAAAGTTTTTTTTTTTTTTTTTTTTAAAGATTTTATTTATTTGACAGAGAGAAACACAGCGAGAGAGGGAACACAAGAAGAGGGAATGGAAGCGGGAGAAGCAGACTTCCTGCCGAGCAGAGAGCCCGATGCGGGGCTCGATCCCAGGACCCTGGGATCATGACCTGAGCCAAAGGCAGACTTTTAACAACTGAGCCACCCAGGCGCCCCTCATTTAAAGTTTTATGCATTGGATTGTATCTCTAAAGAAGTTTCGCATGTTAGAAGCAAAGGAAAATTATGAGCAACTCTTGATATTACAGTGATCAGGAAGAAAAACTTCCACTTTTTATTAGGTATACACCTTCCATTTATTTGTCTGTTGACTAGAAAAATATTTGAAACCAGGAAAACATTTAAAATAACACCTTAATAATAACAGTACTTTTTCTCTTATCAGATGTAATTTAACTCTGATCAGAATATCTCTCTATAATGCTATCTTTAGTATTCACTCTGTAAGAGTATCTGAAGGCCTTTCAGGTACTTTAATAACAAATACCCTTTGGATGGCATCCAAGGTGAACCACCAGGGTAGATCATATCGGTACTGTACAATATCATTGCTTCAAACTTGCCCTTTTTGAGAGTCGAAGTTATTCTACATACTGAAAATGCAATATTAAAATATGAGAAAGGTTATCTTATAAACCAAAGAAATTTCATTATTACATTCTTGCTCCCTTGCCCAATTTAGTCTCTACACATGAAATTTTAAGTGGGGAGGTTAGAAAAGTTTCCCTCATGACATGAAAAATAGACTATAGCATTATAAATAAATGTTATATTTTATTCAAAGTCCAACTGAATCAGAATGAAAAACTGACCAGAAGTAAATCTCCAAAGATCTTGCTAAAAATGTGAAATTCATTAATGATTTTATCAACAAATATATAATAAATTCCTACTATGGGACAAGAACTGTGCTAGGTACTAAAGTTAAACGGTAAACAACCTAAGCATGGTCCCTCTCCATGGAGCTTCCCATCTAGGGATGGGGACAAGCAACAAAACAAAAGAAAAAGGTAATTAGAGTTGATGATAAGTAGTATAAAGCAAATAAGCAGGTGGTTGAGGTAGAAAAAACCTGGAAAACTCAACTCTGAAGAAAATCACTATTAGGAAAGGTATTCTTCAGTGTTTAGCTTAAGATCTGAAGCCCACAGAAGTCTGATCACACAGGGCTCTGGAGACCATATAACAATAATCATAAATGTGAATGTTTACTGAGTACCAATCACACTTAGAAATATTTTATATGAGTTATCCTCTCTAACTTTACTAGCACATACTATGTCAGATGGGAATTAAGCAGTTGTTTAAGATTCTACAGCTAGAAAGTGGTAAAGCCAGGATTTGACTCCAGGAAATGTGTATGAAGAGAAACCATTTTATTGCTTAAGTGGGAATTGACACAATCTTTTTAACCTTTAATAAGATTGGTTGGAAGATAAATGGCTAGTGGAAGAGGGCAAACCAGAAGCTCACTTAGAACACCAACAGGGGAGTGTAGACAAGATATAAAAGAGGTACTATTACTCTAGCAATCATGGAGATTAAGGTAAACAGAGCAAGACAGATTTTTGGAGAGAGGACTGACAAGACTTGCTAATTAGGAATGGTTATAGAGAATGAGAGAGAAGGAGAAATAAAATATGAATTTTAGGTTCTGACTTGATCAAACATGTAGGTAAGTTGTGAAACCATTTGCTAAAAAAGAGGTAAAAAGGGCTAGAAGGGAAAAAAATACCAAGATATCTGGACTATTTAGGTAGTGATTTAAATGCAGAGTCATGATCATACAGGTGGTACTTAGAGTCATTCTAAAAATTCTATGCAGACAGACAGAAAGGAAAACAAATGGAGAATAAAGATCACACAATGCAGGGCTGAGCCTGGACAATACTGGCCTTTCAAAGTTGTCAAGAGGAAAAGAAGTCAAAAAGAGAGAGACAAAGTCAAAAGAGCAATTACAGAAGGAGAAGGAAATGCCATGGAACGTTATATAAGTTAAAAACAGAAGTTTTTCTTTTCTCTTCTTTTTTAAGGTTTTATTTATTTATTTGACACACAGAGAGAGATTACAAGTCGGCAGAGAGGCAGGCAGAGAGGCAGGCAGAGAGAGAGGGGGAAGCAGGCTCCCTGCTGAGCAGAGAGCCTGATGCGGGGCTTGATCCCAGGACCCTGAGATCATAACCCGAGCTGAAGGCAGAGGCTTTAACCCACTGAGCCACCCAGGTGTCCCCAGAAGTTTTTCAATAAAGAGGAAGTATTTAACTGTTTTAGCTGGGCAATGATGTAGTGTATGGACAAGCCATACATTCATTTGGTAGCTTGTATATTATTGGTATCCTTTTAAAGATTATCCTTTGTGGCATGGTGAAGGAAAGACATTGCACAAGAGTGAATACAAGAGTGATTCTAAGGTAAGGAAATGAAGACAGTATATATAAACATTTTTTGAAAAGTGAGGTGATGAAGCTGAACATGGAAATAAGCAGAAGGAAACAGAAGTTCAAGGGAGAAGTTTTTCTTTTCAAGATAGGAGATAGCAGCATATGTTTCTAAATGGGTGGGAATGATTCAACAGTGGGAAAGAGATTAAAAATGGGAATAGAGCCTGGTGGTGGGTACTGAGGAGGGCGCGTACTGCATGGAGCACTGGGTGTGGTGCATGAACAATACATCTTGGAACACTGAAAAAATAAAATAAAATTGTAATCATTAAAAAAAATAATGAGAATAGAGAAAGGTGGTAAGTAATGGAAGAGATGAATAGGGACAGGATCCAGAAGGTGACCTTTGACAAGAGGAGAGACATTCCGACACAACAAAAAAGAACATAAAGAATATGCTTACAGTATGTTTGATGCTAGGAATAAGAGCATTCGTTTATGGTAAGTTCAATATTCTAACAAAAGGAGGTCTTACATTATCATGCTAATGAAATATCTAGTTCTCCGTATATAGCAATTTTTAAAGGGCACTCAGAATGCTTATTATTCTCAGGTCACATGGTCTACATGCTTGACCAAGAAGATTATTCTTACTTTTACAACAGAATAACATCAAATATATCCTTAAGGTTTTTCCTACTTCTTTCCAGGAATTACTGCTTGCATGGATCTTGGACTGTAAAGTGTTTTCAAAGTTTATTCATGTTATAGCATATATCAATACTTCATTTTTTTTAAAATAAGAAGTTTATTTAGACAAGATGCTTGGTGAAGGGAAAACTATCTAGGATTCATCTCTTACAAGCTAATTAATTCCTACCTAAAGACAGATTACCCTACATTTAACATCTATGTACAAAAATGTTATAAAGCGGTCCTTGACTTTATACTAATAAATGAAAAATATTAAAATTCTCCAAACAAGTTATGCCAGAATTTTCATGTTCTTTTTTTGGTTAAACAGTGAAAACAAAGTAATTTGCTAGAATATAAAGAGTTGAATGAGCAGGGAGAATGAGCGTATTTTCACAGAGTCATTATTTTTCCCCATCCCATCTCGATTTGATGCCAATCAAAATATACCACTGGATATTTAGTACCAAAAAAGTGCAATATGCTAGTGCAAATATGCCAGTGACTTTATGTACAGTAAAGGAATGGGAAAGAGGAAAATGAAAAAGCTGAACAATCATGTAGTAGTCAGAACGTGGTGGAACAAAACTGTGTTTGTTTTTTGTTTTGTTTTGTTTTGAACATAGAATATATTCCTGATCTGTAGGAAGAGAATTCTGGAATAAAATAACAAGTTCTTTCCTTAGTAGAAACCTTCTGTCTACTGCTGGAACACATCAATTTTATCTTCATCTTCATTTCAAGTGTGTGGGTATGTCTGCTTCGCTGATTGGCTGCCTTTCAAATGGGACTCTGATCTGCCTCAGAGACAAACCCTGTGTTTATAGAGGCTTTGATTGGTTTGCTTAGTGTTATATGCCTCTCAATCTTACACTGCCTCAGAGAACCATGTGAACATTACTATGATTATTTTTCTCAGTCTTGACTTCTTCCTTGGGCTTTTCATCCACCATGGAGAATTTCGGAGTCTCCTCAGCTGCCACTTCACAAACAAGGTACCAGGTCATCCACAGCAAATGAGTACACAAGCAAGTAGCAGTAATTGCAGAAGAAGCATTTCATTTCTTTATATGGCTAAAGATCATTCCACTGCACAGAATACACAGTATTGATTCACTCATTCATCAGTTGATGGGACCTTTAGGTTGTTTCCACTTTTTGGCTATTATGAAAAATGCTACTATGAACATTTGTACAGACACTTTCATGAACATATTTTCAATTCTCTTGGAAATACATATACACAAATATATAGGAGTCACATGCAAGGTTATATGGTAAATCTATGTTTAACCTTTTGAGGAACTGCCAGACTGTTTTTTCAAAGGGGCTGCATGATTCTGCTTTCTACTATCAAAGGATGAGGGTTTCAATTTTTTTAGATCTTTGCCAATACTTGTTATTATGTGTTCTTTTGATTTCAGTCATCCTGGTGGGTGTGCAGTAGTATTCCATTGTGGTTTTGATTTGCAGTTTCCAGATGGTTAATGATACTGAGCATCTTTTATGTGTTTATTGGTCATCTGTATATTTTCTTTGGGAAAATATCTATTCAGATTCTCTGCCCATTTTAAAATGTTTTTTTTTTTCCTTCTAAGTTTTAAAAGTTCTTTATATATATTCTAGATAGAAGTCCCTTAGCAGACATAGGCTTTGCAAAAATTTTCCCATTCTTTAGTCATCTTTTCACTTTCTTGATGGTATTCTTCAAAGCACAAAGTTAAAATTTGATTATGTCCATTCATCTCTTTTTTCCTTTTGCGGCTTGTGCATTTGGTATTATATCCAGGAAACTATTCTTAATCCAAGCTCATAAAGATTTACATTTATGTCTTCTTCTAAGAGTTTTCCAAGTAAATCTGATCCATTTTCAGTAATTTTTATATATCTATGAGGCAGCAGTATACAAGCAACTTTTACTAATGTTTTTCATCTTAATAATGTAAAACTTGTAAACAGACTCAAGTTCCAAAAGTCCTTTTCCTGAAAGATATGTTAATTGTTCACTATCTACTTTTCTCTAAGCGAGAAAGGTATTTATCAACTCCATTTTGACTTTGTGAAAGTTCAGTAATTTTTGAAGTTTTCCTTTATACTTTACTCCTTCCTTCTCTTAGTCCTACTAAATATCAAGAAAATTCATATTTCTTCTAAACACAACTTTTGTCATTTTAAATTAAGTACTGTGGTGCAAGTGTAAAGTAATAAACAGGTCTCCATAAAACTTTATCTGTTCTTTATATTTTCCATATTTGCTACTTCAAATTCTTATCAGAATGTTTTCAATTTTGTTTCAAGTGTCACATTTGTGTATCTTAGCTTAACTTTTCTAATTATTTTTCAGTCTGTGGGTGGGGAGAAATTAAAACTTGAAGCAAATTAATTCAGTTTCTCTCTTACCTACATTATTTACCTTACTCTCTATTTCTCAGTCTTCCCAGTAAACTACCAAAAAAATTCCCCACTTTTTTAGGCTTGGATTCTAATCTCAGGTCCACCAAACTCCCAGCTCTGGCTATTTCCCAGTAACACCTCAATCCCTAAACCATGAAACTCTGCAAGCGTTGTTTTCAACTGCTCACTAAGGCATCCTTCACCTTAGGAAAAAACAAAACAAAACCATCTGAATATCTCTAATACTATGGAGCCATGTGATGTACTCCTACTAGAGGATTTACTGTATTTCTCATCCCCATACTTCTCCACCCAGTCTTATCCTTGGATTTTCACTGATTAGTATTATCAAGCTTGCCTGTCTTAGCTCCTGTAGCTCCTCCTTCTGGGGGGGGTAAACACTTGTATCACCATTTTACAGGACATCATTACTCTTTCTCACTGAAGAGTAGAAGAAGAAGAAATCACTTGGTTCAGAAACTCTCAAGATTCCTAAAGGATCAGAGATCATTTCTCATTGTTCTACAAGCACTTATAGCAGGCGGCATCCAGACAAAAGGTAAGGTTTAACTATTCTTTCCAAAAATTTGCCTGTATTTTACAAACCTAATCTTCTAAATAATAGATATGCTTTGGCTAGAGGTTCACAATTAAGTTTACTTATAAATTAAGTTTCTTTGGTTTGATTTCAGTAAAAAAAGAAAAAAAAAAACAAAAAAAACCCCAAAAATCAGTATAAACAATTTAATACAAAAAAAGGAAGACTTTGCAAATGTGTTTTTCAGTTAACCTCTAAGCTGAGAAATCTGAAATAACTCCTTACTTCCTTTCTTGGAAATTAGAGCCATTATATTCACACTGAAATACTATGTGTGTGTATATATATATACAAACATATATTTGCATGTATGTGTGTATAAACATTTCCTAAGCCATGTTTCTGTTTGAAACATATGCTTATATATTGTTCCAAGAGTAATTTTACTTCATGGACTTTTCAAAGCTGAATCATTTCCTTTTTATCAAAAAGGACAACTAACACCTCAGAACAAGGCAAAAAGCATTTCCCTTTAAATATTTGCACAACTCATTCTAAAAATAATCTATTCAAGAATTATTTCTACCCCACCCAATTGTCTAAGAAACAAGAGTAACAACTTAGATTATTAATGCTTAAATTTCTACTCAGGAGAATACCATAACCTTAATGCAACCCTGTTATTGCACAGGAGATAATTATTGTGTAAGCTTGGTTTTGATCTCATTAATTTAGGATTTTTAAGTTTGGTCTATGATATTGATACTACTTTTATTTTCAAAGCCTTAGTATCCTTAATATTTAGTATTTCATAATTAAACTTAATTACTACTGATAATAAATAAAAAGAAACAAATTTTTCATTTCATGAAGTTCAACTCAAACATCTAAGAATTAATCATGATTTCATTGCCTATCTTTAGAATTATCCCTAAAGAATCATATTGCTATAAAAGAATTCAATAAGTATCTATTAAATATATTATGTAGCACAATAGAGGTGTTACTTAATGATATGGCAATAATTATTTCATAGTACGTAAGTATATCAAATTAACATCGACATCTTAAACTTACACTGTATATCAATTATATCTAAGTCAAGTCAGGAAAAAAAAACAAACAACAAAACAAAACAAAAAAATGTACCATAATAAATGCCCAGATTTTCTCAAAATCCAAAATGCCAAATATTGTATCAGGACATGGAAATTAAGATTCCAGATATAAGATTTCTTTATCTGTGAACCTAATTTCTTCTATCAAAACTGGTTTCCTCTATCAAAACTGGTTTATAGTCATCACTCTCTTCTTCTCTTTCACAAATACACTCTATGAGGTAGAAATCAGTATGGTAATTTAGCAGTGTCTGAGGCAGCGTGGTCCAATAGAAGGTACACATCTGTGTTGTGCAATTTGGTAACCATTAGCTGCACTCATCTACTGAACATCTAAAATAGGATATGGCAACTAACGAATTTATTTAGTAATTTTACCTACTCTTAATGAATATTAATTTACATAGTGGCATGTGGTTAGTGGCCACTGTTTTAAACAGTACATGTTTTAGGAATTGAAATTATTGAATATTTTCATTTACAAATACTTTTGAAATGGAGAAAAGTGGTTTCTTCAACAAAAGCTATAAACAGAGATTAGTAGATAAGGATTTTATAGGAATGTCTATTGTCCTAATATGAATCATTTTTCTACCACTCTAAAAAATATAATAAAGTGAAAACTATGTTTTCATATGGCACAGCCATAGTCATCTCTTAAGTGACTAAAACCTACGAAAAACAATACTGGTATAGCCTGTCCTAAAAAGACAATTGAGTGAGTGATCATTAGTTACGTATATGATTTAAAACAAAGAAATAAAATGTGGTAAGAGTAAAAATGTTATAGGAATTTCATGGTTAGATTTTCCCTCAAGTTAACTGGTCAGGGAAAGTCTGTGGAGAGAATGAAGTTTCAAGTATTAAAAGTGTAAGAAACAGAAATGATTCAGAGAAAAGATATTCTAGGCATAATGTGAAGCCTGAAAAGATAAATTGAAATGTATATTAAGCTGATAAATGGCATTTTCCTGAGAAGGCAAAAAAGAAGAAATAAAATAGCTGAGGACTTTAGAAAAGAATGAATCTTCATTCTATCTTTATTGCTAATCTTTAGGTGACTGTTTTAAATATATATTTTAAAATCAAAAGGACATTTAAACCTGGTTGTTTTGAAGTCTCTCAGAGCTGTAGAGATGTATTCAGATAAATGTTTTTCCATGAGTGCTACTCTGATCCAGGCTCTACCCTAAAAGGAAGAAGAAAGAATAAAATGTGAAAAAAAATTATAAGTTAAAAAAAATATTTTGCCCACTGTGTCATCAAAAACATAAGAATTTTAATATGTAAAGAATGACTCAGTTAAAATATACATTGATAAAGGCTAAAAAAATATTTAAGTAAATAAGAACAGGTAAATTTTGATTACACATAGTATAGATTTGTTTCTCTAGAGATATAGGATACAGAGATATCATAAAAGATATCATACTAACCTCCTATCCTCTAAAGGGACATAACTATTAATACTGGGTCAGACACTTCTTTTCATAACTCTCTACCTCAATGGCCAGATCAACATGCTAATTAAAATGAGCCCCTTAAAACAAAACAAAATAAAACAAAATAAAATAAAATAAAATGAGTCCCCTTATAAAACATGAACAGAGTCTATTCTCTTTTAAAAAAATAATCACTGCACATCACTTGTTTAAGAAAATTTCCCACCTATCCTTCCAGAGGGAGGTTTTAGATAACTAATAACCGAATTTCATTATTTATCATGCATCCAAATCATGAATTACTGAGTCTGCACCCAGGACATTCTAAAAACTATTACCGAATATTAAGCCAGAAAAAAACAAACGCGCAGAAAAGAAAAATTATTCAGAACCATACTCTAGCAGAAAATCACAGAAACAGACAAATACGACTAAATGTGAGTAATTTTACTTTTGAAAGGGGTAATATCACTCAATAGTTGAGAGTAGCCAGTTAATTCTTTTTTAGTAATCCAAAGCATTTCTCCTGGACTCTTTGTTTAGAATGAAAGAATATAAGAGGTCTTACTTACTTACTTACTTACTTATTTATTTAGATTTTATTTATTTGACAGAGAGAAACACAGTGAGAGAGAGAACACAAGCAGAGGGAATGGTAGCAGGAGAAGCAGACCTCCTGCCGAGCAGGGAGCCCGATGCGGGGCTCCATCCCAGGACCCTGGGATCATGACCTGAGCCGAAGGCAGACGCTTAACGACTGAGCCACCCAGGCACCCCAAGAGGTCATATTTATAATAAGAATTTTTAAATTTGATTACTTTCATTTTCCCTCAGCCCCCCACAAATCTCCAGAAAATCCATGAAGATTAATGAGATAGAAAAATCAAAACACTGCAATGACAGTTGAGAATAAAGGTGACACTAATCAATATATATGATGGCCGACTACCCATCTGGAAAAAAAAGCATCTTTAGAAATGTCTACAACTCTAGTGAATTCACCAAACTTCCAGATAGGAAGGATCAAAAAGCAGTCAATCTAGACAGTGGTAAAACCTGACCAACTAGAAGCAGCAGTATTGTTGAGAAATAAAGGAATTATATGGGTGTGATTAGCATGGCAGTCAATTAGCCCATCAAGCTCAAAACCCCTTTTAGCTTGACAGTGCTCAGTCCACTGTTTCTGCAGAGTAAGCCTTGAGGAACCTACAATTAGCTGCGACTGACCTAATGGAAGGAAGTGGCAAGCCATTCATTGGTCAGCAATCCCAAGTTTCTCTCTAGAAATTTCTTTTGAAAGACAAGGAAGCTGGTGGTGGTGGCTTGAATCAAAAGGCTAAGATTTCACCAGAGCAGAAGCTGGGAGAGTTGCTCTCCAGAGAAAGTTAGACAGACACAGGAGACTGTGCTGTTGCTAGATAAGAAATGTGGGGAAAGTCCTGCTTCCTGATTTATTAATTTCAATCCATGCAAAAGTGGGCTGCACCTAATTTCCTGTCCTTGGATGTTTGTGGAATTCTCAATTACACTGTAATAATACACTGTGCTAATTTTAACGTTTCTTTTCTTTCAATAAAAAACTTTCACTAGAACAGAAGATAAACAGATACAAATGTTGTTGGAACGAACACATGGGGAATGTGTTCGCCACAAAGTGGGGAAGTTGAAAAACCAGGTTTAAGATTTTAGATTTTTTTTTTAAAGATTTTATTTATTTATTTGACAAAGAGAGAGAGAGATCACAAAAGTAAGCAGAGAGGCAGGCAGAGACAGAGGGGGGCAGCAGGCTCCCGTTGAACAGAGAGCCTGTGGGGCTCGATCCCAGGACCGTGAGATCATGACCTGAGCTGAAGGCAAAGGCTTTAACCCACTGAGCCGCCTAGGCACTGCAAGATTTTAGATTTTAACAGTTGGATAATGGTGAACCACTTAAGGTTTGTTTTTGTTTTTTCTCCAGAGACACAAATAATCATTTGTCACTGAAAGTTTTTGATTGATAAATAAATAAATAGCAGTCAACACTTCTTAAGGCTGTAATTAATATACGCTTGGCTCTTCTTTAAGACACATTAGGATATTTATGTACATTAAGATATTTAATCTTCCTGGGGTGCCTGGGTGGCTCAGTCAGTTCAGTATTAAACTCCTGATTTGGGCCCAGATCAGGATCTCAGGGTTGTAAGATCAAGCTTCCTTTGGGTCCTGTGCTCACTGGAGAGTCTGCTTGAGAGTCTCATTCTCCCTCTGCCTCTCCCTCTGCTCACGTTCTTGCTCTCTCTCAAATAAAGAAGTAAATCTTTTTTTTTAAGGTTTTATTTATTTATGTATTTGACAGAGAGAGAGATCACAAGTGGGCAGAGAGGCAGGCAGAGGGAGACAGGGAAGCAGGCTCCCTGCTGAGCAGAGAGCCCAATGAGGGGCCTGATCCCAGGACCCTGAGATTATGACCCGAGCTAAAGGCAGAGGCTTAACCCACTGGGCCACCCAGGTGCCCCAAACAATCTTTAAAAACAAAAAGATATTTAACCTTCCCAAGAATTGTGTGAGTTAAGTTACAATACTATCCCTACTTTTCTGTATGAGGAAACAATAGAAAAATCAAGAAGATAGGAAACATCTCACCACTAAACCAACCAACCTAATTGAATAAAAACCTATATACTCTATACTCCCTTCTGTTTCAAGGGATAAAATATAATCATGTAAGAGAACAAAAAGACAAATTACAGAATAGGCAAAGGTATCTGCATTACATGCATCTGACAAAAGACTCATTTAATCAATTACAAATAATTCTTACAAATCCATAATAAATAAAAAATGGGGCCCAAGAGGGATAGGGATTTCTGTCCTAAGAATGTGTTAAGGACTACATTCACAGTTCTGACATGGTATAGGTGCTCAATAAAAATTTATCTGATAGAAAGATGCATGAATATATGAATGGCTGATGTGACCAGCATATTCAGAAATTGGTCTAATACATTAAACCCAAGAACAGAACAAATGTATAGAGTAAGCAACCACAAACTAAGAAAGCCTAACTCAGCCACAAGCTGTTCTTAAAAACAGAGAAAAAGAAAAAACTTCGTAAGATATGCAGGAAGGCAAGAAAAACTCAAGAACAGCACAGAGTTCATATTTGGGAGGCTAGAACCAACAACAAAAATGAAAGGAGGAAAAGGATTTATTGAGCTTGAAGTCAGTGGGAATACTAAGAAAATTCAATGGATATATCTGTAAGACAAATAACAGCAGTAACTCAGGATCCAATTAGAGGAGTTTCTGTCAGAAATCACATATTATGCTTACAAGTAATCAGCCCAATAGCAGATGGCAAAGGTGGGTATATTCAGAAAGGAGAGAAATAAATGCCTGCCGAGATGAAGTTAATTTTCTAAGAAGGTTAACTCTAATCTGAAAACTAAATAAGAAATCCCATGGGGCGCCTGGGCAGCTCAACTCGTTAAGCGTCTGCCTTCAGCTCAGGTCATGATCTGAGTCCTGGGATCAAAACCCACATTGTGCTGTCTGCTTAATAGGGAGCCTGCTTCTCCCTCTCCCTCTGCTCCACTCCCTGCTCATGCTCTCATAAATAAATAAATAAATAAATAAATAAAGAAGAAGAAGAAGAAGAAGAAGAAGAAGAAAAAGAAGAAGAAGAAAGAAAGAAAGAAATCCCATATACAGAAATCCCATTCCCAGAACCTCTATATATTATAGAAAGAATAGCTGCCAATGTATCTGAGATGTGAGATGGAAAGATTACAGACATGATCTTCAATTCAAATATTCTATTCCATTGTTAGGCTTTGTTTAAGCTCTGGAAAAGAGGCTCAGCTGGTCATGGCCTGAGCAAAGAAAGGGACTGTCAGCATTTCACAGATCTCAGCTTGGTGATTAAGTATCAGATCTCCCATGTGGCAAGCTTCTACGACATGAATCTAAGTTATACAGTAGTTCTATGACACAGATAATCCTGATTCAATCAAAACTAAATTTAAAGAATGTTTCTATACTGAATTAGTCATTCTCTATAAAGGAACCTTGTCTTCCACTGCTTAAAGTATCATCCACATAGCCCTAAAGGTGTAATCAAAGGTATTCTCCTTCTTACATAGAATTCAAAAAGGAAGATCTTTTTGGGTCCCAAGTGTACAGAGGAGCACACTGTTTAGCAGGTAAATTTGGTGCTGTGGTTCTGTTTTCACAAGTGTCAAGGCTGGATGAGATGGATACTCTACAGGCTAGTAGTTAATCCAAAAAGCAGCTCAAAGGCTCAATAAACCAGCCATCTGAGGTATTTGCTTAATCCTTCAATCCTGACAGCTGGCGGGTGTGATTTACTCGGTAGATTAAGGACTTTGCTCTGCCCACTGCAATGAATAAAGACAAAAGTAATCTTTGCATGCACACTTTTCCCAGCATCACCAGGCAAACCATAGATCTCTCTTTCCCAACTAAATGGAATCTGTTTGAGACCTAAGTAAAACAAAAATAAACAGCAGGATTTGGAACATGATTGTTCTATGATGTTTTCATACTCAACGCTGGTTTTATACAGAACAAGTATCACCTTTCTGCTGGGCAGCATCATGCTACGTAGGAATTATTCCCAAGAGTCTCATTAAGAAAGGTGTTCAGTTAGGGTTTGCATTTCTGCACCCCACCCGGGTCCAAATGCTACATTTCTAATGTTTGTTAACTTCTCAGTTACCTCTTTTATTTTGGTATATGCTAGCTTCGTATATGCTAGAATAAATATATTCTCTACATGGAAGGGGCTTAGAATATACTTGTCGTTAATTGTTCCTTCTTTTAATTTGAAAATAAGAAACTAAAGTTTATGTGCCACCTGGGGTACTTTCTATTTGTATAGACTTGATTCATTCAAATTATAGCTTACATTTTAATCTGTTTATTTTAAAGATTTTATTTATTTATTTGACAGAGAGAGAGAGAGAGATCACAAGTAGGCAGAGAGGCAGGCAGGCAGAGAGGCCCGCCGAGCAGAGAGCCTGACATGGGGCTTTATTCCAGGACCCTGAGATCATGATCTGAGCCGAAGGTAGAGGCTTTAACCCACTGAGCCATCCAGGCACCCCAACTTACCTTTTAATTTTAACCTAAAGAAACCAAGATATTATTCTTAAACCATAAGGAAAACATGACAAGAAAAAAAGATATAAATGTAACAAAGATGCAAAGGAGAATTCAGACTGCACATCTTTTAAACCTGTAGTCAATCAATTAGAAAGTAAATAAACGCATAAAGTCAAGAGTTTGAGAAAATAGAGGCCAGAGGACTACTAAGACAACATTATGGCTAAGAAGAAAGCTCTTAATATAAAAAACAAGATATAAACATCTATAAGAAAAATATTTTTAAAAATCTAGCTATGATTGAAATAAGTCAAGAAAGACAATTACCATATGATCTCTCTGATATGAGGAATTTGAGAGGCTGGGTGGAGGATCATGGGGGTTAGGGAGGGAAAAAATGAAACCAGATGGGATCGAAAGGGAGACAAACCATAAGAGACTCTTAATCTCAGGAAACAAACAGGGTTGCTAGGGGGTGGAGGGGTAGGGATAGGGTGGCTGGGTTATGGACAATGGGGAGGGTATGTGCTATGGTGAGTGTTGTGAAATGTGTAAGACTGATGATTCACAGACCTGGACCCCTGGGGCAAATAATACATTATATGTTAATAATAATAAAAAAGAGGAAAAAAAATCTATGATTAACTTAAAACTGATGGCATTTAGCTTGAAAAATGTATGAGTCAGAGAAAATTGATTCAATCTAAAAAAGCTAGAAGACACTGAAACAGAAAGTTAACTATTGCTCAAACAGCCCCCTAGTTGGATTGGCAGAGGCAGTGAAGGAGGGAGTAGCAGTTTTAGAGAGTGAATTCTATGGTTTTAGTCTTCACAAGGTGATAAAAATCATAGCTATCAACTTTATCCAAATTATAGAATGTTTATGTTTCTAATCATCTCACTAATTTAAATATTATAAATCTCATTTTTAAAAACTTAATCAGTTCTTTTTACAAAATATTTAATTTCAATATAACTTCATAGTAATTAAAATTACTAACCAGTAATTTTCCAGAAGAAAAAATATCCTAAACAAGAACAGATGCAGCAACAATAAACTCAGAAACTATACTTTTGAAAGATGATTGTTATACTATCATTTATTATAGACACATAATTTATAAGTTTATAACTGTGAAATAGCAAAATACGTCTTAATCTTAAAACTGTACATATCTGTTTCAATCTTTACTTTCTACTTAGGTTTCATTCTGTAATTCTTTTTTTTTTTTTAAGACTTTATTTATTTGAGAAAGAGAGAGTGAGAGACAGCACAAGCAGGTGAAGAGGCAGAGGGAGAAGCAGAGGCTCCTGCTAAATCAAGGAGTCCGATGTGGGACTCGAGCCCAGGACCCTGGATCATGACCTGTGCTCAAGGCAGATGCTTAACTGTCTGAGCCACTGCGGCACCCTCATTCTATAATTCTTTTTTTTTAAAGATTTTATTTATTTATTTGACAGAGAGGGAGAGATCACAAGTATGCAGAGAGGCAGGCAGAGAGAGAGGTGGAAGCAGGCTCCCTGCTGAGCAGAGAGCCTGATGCGGGGCTCGATCCCAGGACCCTGAGATCATGACCTGAGCCGAAGGCAGAGGCTTTAACCCGCTGAGCCACCCAGGCACCCCCATTCTGTAATTCTTAAGTATCAAAAATAGTAAGGAACCTAGTATGATAACTCAATAAAAAAATTAAACTAAACCAAAGCCAATACAGCTTATATGAAGAGCTCAGACTTTTTATAATCTTAAAAGCTATTGAGGACTCCAAAGTGCTTTCATATGGGTTATATCTATCGATATGTATTATATTACAAGTCAAAACTGGAAACTTTAGGTAAATAAAAAAAAATAAACCCATTATATGTTGACATAAATAACATATTTTACAAAAAATAACTATCTTTTCCGTATTAGTGACAAAAGGGAGTCTGTTTTACATTTATTCAAATTTTTTAAATGTATGGCTTAATAGAAGAAGTAGGGATCTGATGATGCATTTAATCTGTTATAATGTGTTGTTTTCGTTGAAGCATCAGGGGGTTATCTAGCCTCAAAAAGATACATAGTTGCAAAAGGGAATCTTTTATAGCCTTTTCAGATAATTGTGGATATTCTCCTTTAATTCTACATTAAAACTCAGTAACTGATAATTTCTAAAAGGCTAATTGCAACTTGGAAAATATAACCATATCAATGAACTTTTCATACTGTATTTCATTAAATCCATTGGTCTGAATAGATCTTTTACCCATGCATATTTTATAATTCCATTATAAATTATGAATTTTGCCAGTTTACCAAATGCTAATACTTTTCATTAAACAATTAAAAAATACATTTGCTAATATCAACGTCATTGTTATCAGAAAAGTCTGTAAGTACAGGGAAACTATTAGGCTTAAGATGGTGATAAGAAGTCTTCTAAGATTCTAATTTTTACTTGAAAGTTTTAATTTTACCATTGGCAACCAATGCTGTCAGCTGTTTCCCTTGAATTAACAGGCTCACTTTGTTCGTTTTTATTCAAGAAAATTCTACCAAATGTTCAAGTCTAAAAAACTACCATTTGTATGCTTTTCTTTAAGTAAAAGCTTAGTATTACATGACAAAAGTTTCTAATTTAGCTCACAAGTCAAACTACATGAGTACTTCTCCCTGAGACAACCATCAGATTTCAGAATGCTGCAAATGCCTTATGCATACTTTCCATTTTATTACTCAGGATATTAAAAAGATAGGCACTCAAAGGTTGAGATTTAATAAAATTAATAATGTTTACTGCACCATCATGGACATTTTTAAGAGGAACTGGCTTTTCTTTTTTCTTTCTTTTTTTGACTGAGTGCAGTGGAAAAAAACTCAGTGTTTACTAGCAGTTAGATGCCACTGCCTTAATTCATGCTAAGGAACTAGTAATTTTGCCAACATTGTTTCTGAATCAGCAGTGCAAGTGTCAACACAGTGCAAAAGGCAAATAATACCTTGGTACTACAAGAAAATACTTTTGCCATTATGAACACTCTTCTTAAGCACACTGAGAGCTACTGGCTTGGGTAACTCAAGAAATGTAGAAACTTCATAGAATAGCAAATATTTTATTGTGCCTCTCAAAAAAGAATTCATAGTGACGAGCTTCAAACCTTCTTGCTATTCATAAGGCAACAAGGAAAATTCAAGAACATTCCTACATGCAACAACAACAACAAAAATAGAAACAAACCTACAAAAGATTTTTAACATGGTCAAGCACTTAATCCCAACCAAGAAAAAAAAATTTATATAGCAAAGAGCTCAGATTTTTCTATTTGAGTCAAAAACTGCTAAGGATTAGATAATACACATGGCATATTATTATTTATATCTTACCTTAGCTCTAGAGGAACTGACATTTTCCATATTTTCAATGCTGCAGATACAATTCTGTGAAACTTTCCGGCAAGCCACTCTGATATAGTCCCAGAAGCTACGAGGACTTTCATAACCAAACCAGGTTACTTGACCTTCAAGAGACAAATTGTAAAACAAAATAAAAGAAAACTAGTCTAGAACATTCAAAATGCAAGAATAAAATTTTGAAAAATAAAAGACAGCTTAGTGTGCCATAGTGAAAAGGGCATTGACCAGAGGGGCTAAAAGCTTTCAATCTAGTCCTGCTCTCTACCTTTAACTAGGTGTGGTACTGTGGACAATTTATTTAATGGATCAGGATCATAGTTTTGTCAACAACGAAATCAAACAATGAAAGAAAAAGGGACCAGACACTAGAAAAAAATCTCTTGCAGTTTAATATTCCATTATCCTAAGGCCATCTTTTAGACAGGTCCCAGAAAACCCTCCTTATGGTTCTAGTTAACCATTAATTCACATGTCAACGTTGTATTCTAAAACTTTCTCTACTTGGAGAAACAGAAAAAATAATAACACAACACTTTTCCTCCTCTTCATAAGGAAACTTCCAAGACATGAAACAATGTTGTGATCTATCTTCTAAGTAAACATGATGAATCAGAATCCTGTATTCACTGATCAAACATTACCTACCAAACCATTCTCATCTATAAAGCTGTCAAGTTCCCCTCTGTCATTCACCTGCTCTCTTCTAGTTGGCAACCCATGAAAAGTCCTTTAGGTATTTACCATTACAATTTTTCAGATTCAGGTAATTATGTGTCTACTCATGAACAAATGTTCTTTTGCATACTATCTTACATCAGTATTAATACTTCTATACGGGATTCTGAGTCCATGGGCATGATTTTGTACTCTGAGCATTTTTAAGTAGGATATAAGAGACATCTCAATTCTTTCTTTAGTTTTTTGGAATGATTAGTCTTATCTAGGGAAGTTGTTTAATCTTAAAATAGAAAGATCTGCTTTTACATTTTAAATCTGGGCTTCCTTTAAGATGTAGGTTTACATCTTAAATCATCCTGTCCCCAATAATTGCATCTCTGTAGTAACATCAAAAGTATTCTGTCAACAAGCACCATTTCAGGAGTGATGTCTCAAATGATAGTTCAGTGGTTTCCAACCACAGCGGCCTGTAACAATAACTGAGCTGCTTTTTAAAAAATACCCATGTCTGGGCTCCACCCCACGGTAAATAATCTAAATCTTTAAGGGTGGGCTCAGGTATATGTCTTTTTTTAAAAAGATTCCCCCTGGTATTTCTAATAATGCATTTATGGGTAATTAACTAACAGAAATTGTACATATCATGATAGGTAACTCTTACTCATTATTGAGGACATTTTAAAGTCCTTTTCTTCTTGTAATCCATGTATGATCTCTACAGTGGCTCAATCCCTCCCTATGCACTGACACAGCACCCTAGGCTTCTTTATCCTTATAACTGTTTACTTGGTTAACATATTAGGTGGTAAAATCAGTAAGGCAGGGATTGTGTCTTGTTTGATTTCAAATCAACCTCCAACACTTAATGCTTGGCTCACAGTAGGCATTCAGTAAATATTTGTTAAACAAATCAACTGGCAAATCAACACAAAACATCATCTTAATTGCAATGCACATAAAATTTGAATTTTAAAAATCTTCTTATAGTGACAATTCAATGACAATCTGGTATTAAGAAATGTGCATCCTAGATTACGAATGTCAAACATTCTGGACAAACATACCTTTGTCTTTATAAATAAAAATACAAAAGCATCTCAAATCCTTAGTCAACTCAATGTCTCTAAACTCAACGTTTCTTTAAAAATCAAATCTTACTACCTGCAAATAAAAATGTATAAGAATATTTATAATCTCCCTGCTTCCTCTCAATCTCTCCCTGTCACTTTCCTTTGCCTCCTTTGCTCTTTGAGTTTAAAAAGTTCCTGATACAGTACCTCAATATAATTTGTCTTTAGGACAATTTTCATGTCACCAATTTGTCAGCCATTTGGAGAGGGGGTAGGATGCCTACTGGTTAAGAATGTGAGTTTTGAATCAGAATGATCTGAATTAGTTCACTTTCTAGCTATGTGATCTTGAGCAAATGAGTTAACTTCACTCTGTCAATTGGGTTTCTTCTATAAGTTGACAATAATGGTAGTACCTACCTAGTAACACTGTTGAGAGAATTAGATGAGATAATCTACGTATAGCAATTAGTTTATAGCCTGGTACAGATGTTAACACTTATTACCATGGTTATCACTATTATCATACAAATAATTAAGGGACCCAAGCTCCCTTGTACTGTAAACAAAGTGGAGAAAGGATGTAAAATTAAAATTTCCCTCTTACTTGCTCAGAATCTAGAAAAATGCTTAAAATTTACTCCCTAATGCAACTGTTTCACATATCAACTATTTCAAATTTACCTCCCTAAGATATTTCAGTCTCAACTAATTTTCTTTGGTTCTATCAATTAAGACCATTCCATAGTTTATAATGAGAGGTATATCCAGATTTCCATCAAGAAAGGATCTTAAAGAAAGGGAACATCACAAGTTTTCTCTGTTGACTTTATTTTAAACCTTCTCATGAGTTTGACATGGCTAAGGAAAATAATTCATGAGAAGTTTTAAAATAAAGCTATAAAAAAAACCCACAAAAGAATAGAACAAAGCCCCATTTTGGAGGAGAGGAAACAGAGAACAAAAAAATAAAATCTAGGCTAAGGTTAAACAGAGAAGGAATGGGCACTAAATCCCTGGGACTCTTGCTATGGGTAAAATATGCTGTGTATAAGACTTTCACCCAAGAGACCAAGGCAAGATTTCCCAGATTACAAACTAAGAAACTGAACAATTTACAGAATAACATATCATTGTCATTTGCAGGGCCTTAAATAAATAAGCCTGTAGTATCCTCACAACACTTTTATCAATTTAGCAAACTAGATGTGAGGATGACTTGGCTTGATTCTGCCTTCCTTCCTCTTTCATGTGCATCATTTCCAAAGTGAAGTTCTGAATTCAAGACACTGAATTTTTCACATTCAAAAGAATCTGCTTTAAGAGAAGGTAGGGCCTCCAAACAAACTCTCTTGTAAATTGTATATCCTAGAATTTTATGTAAATAATTAGATAATTTCTGCATCTATGAAAAGGTTAAATTTAATTGAAAAATAATGGAAGCACCCAATTGGTTACTTGTGATATTATTACTTGAAGATCATTTTTACTTAAGCACAGATTAATAGCAAAAGATGTACTCAGGCTATTAGTCTGTAAGCACAATTCAACAGAAAAATTAAAAAACAAATCTATAAGCTGATCACGCTTTTTAAAATAACTACTGAAGCAATAAACAATCATTCCCCAAATATTTTCCTTTCCTTTAAAAATAACCATAAAAGCAAATCATAAAGCAAGGAAAGAACTAGTCTATATCTTGAAGAAATTTTACTCCTGAAAAGAAAAACACTGTCACTAACAGACTTCTTTTAAAAGCCACTGATATGTGTATAATATGCTTTTTGTTACATTTTTTTTTTAGAAGTTAACTTCTACCAATGATGAAGTTAAACAACTTTTCCACAGCTTACTGACATTCTATCAATCTGACTCTATTCATTTTAAGGCAAAGAAAGAGTGAAAAGTCTGCTAGACTAAAAGGTAATGTGCTACTAACCAGCTATGTGATATCTTTCCCACCAAACTGCCTTATTTTCAGCACCAGAAAATGGCCTGTGATCTCTAGGGTCCAATGTTATTTTAAAATAACTCTTCTAAAAAAATTTAAAAATAAAGTTACTCTTCTATATTTCTTAAGTTAGACATCTGCTCACATCATGCAATATATTTGTGTTTTGCTTATATCTTAGTTGACAGCTGGAATGAGACCTTCTAAGAACAAGGACTAAATTTTCTAAAGTGGTTCTCTATTAAGTAGTAGCTGACACATCAACTTTTGATAATATAAAATATAAATGAATCTGTTAAGTGACTTCCTTTCTCTACCCTTTGTATAAGTGCTTACCTATGTAAAGAGCAAATGAAAATCTCATCTCCCAGCTGAAGTCTCGTTAGTGTTACAATGCATCAGCTAGATGACAGTGTCATCTTGGAATTGCTATGCAACTAGACAAGCAATAACAGACAGTCCCATCAAATTTTAATTAACCACTCTGATACCACTGTAAAAGTTTTCAGGTACTTAAAGGAAAATGGTTACTTGTGGTTTCACTGTTGTCAATATATTAATATTTAGAAGAATTTAACTTTTCACTTTAAATTTTCTAACAGCAATCTTGAATTTCTTACTGCTAATTTATAAAAGTCAGTTTAATATTTTCTATTGTATTTTTGCTAAACAGAGAAAACTCCCATTTCTGCAAGAGGACGGGTCTTTTATTTCTTTAAAAGAAACTACTATTTTTAGTTGAGGTTCATATTTATTAGACTACCCAGTTTTGAGAGTAAAATAATGACCTCAATTAATTTTCTAAATAAAATTTCATATTAATATTATAAAAAAGGAATTTAAACACTTTAAGAACAACTTTAATTACATATTAAGCTGAATCTTAAATATGAGTCTAGATTAGATACTCAGTCTTCTACCAGCTTTTTCACAAAAGGCTTAGAATACTGGCTGACTGAATTAGAGTCCCGAAGGCTGAACTCCATACAGAGAGCAACACATAAATGTGAGCCCCAAAGAAATCAAGAATAATTTGTTTCAGTAGTGATTAAGGCTATACATAGAGAACAGAAAACAAACGAAACTGTTTAAAATGATTACTTGTGGGAATGAAAGTTGAGGAAAAGAAATGCTTGTTTTCTATTTTCCATCATTTGTCTTAATTGTAATCCTTAAAAATGACTACATATTTCTTTCCTAATTAAAAAATATAATAAAAGTGTAGGCCATTAGGTATAGAGCCAAGCAGTGTTTTGGAGAGAGGAGGAACTCTACTAAAAAGTTTTGAGTAAGTGAATACAGGCATGCATTCTACCTGAGAGAAAGGAAACTAAGGCATATATTCCCACTAATGATTCCAGAATGGTAAAGCGGTTATTGATACTGCTCTTGTATGTTTTATTGAGTGACTCTGGAAAAATCACACAGCTTCCCAAAGTCCCCAGTTTACATGTAATACAAATATTATTACACAGCACTTACAAAATTGAGGAGATAACTAATAATTCTTATACTGTTAGGAGTTACAATAAAATGTAATTGCACAGATATGCCTGATTAATAAAAGTGATTAAAGCCATGGGCACTTAAAGAAATATGGAGGGGGTCACATGAGAAAGGAAGGAAAATAAATGGATTATTATATTGTGTGGGTTTACAACAAGATTTTAATTTAAAACTTAGCATATTTGTGCTCCTGGATTAACGAAAACAAAAACAGAAAGCTTTGCAAAACCCATGCAATGTACTAAAAAAGATCACTTAACTGATACAGCCCTCCCCAGTAAGTCAATTCCATGCTCCCGCGCAGCTCAGTGGCGGGAGACATCACCAGCATAGAGTACCTTGAAGAGGTATTTGGAGATGAGCCAGCCATCTGCAACTTTGGGATATCTCTTTAAAAAAAATAAACAACAACAACAACACACAGATATTTAAGAAACCTGCCATCAAGTTCACAATTGCAAACTGTATAGCCCAAATAAGATGGCTACACATTATCTGGCTGCAATAAACACTACATTTACCTACCTAATAAATAAAATGAACTCAGGATGAACATGAGGTACACTAAATCAAGCTGGTCCCTTGTCACCTATTCTACTGGAGAAGGGAGGGTATCTGTAAGTCACAGAAACAGGCTCCCTGTTTGTTTGCAGGACCATCATTCTTTCCCGACATGACAGGCTGATGATGACAAGGCAAAAGGAGGAAAACCTTGACTGAATCTGCTAGCTTTGTACCTCAGAATTTATAAGATTGGTTAGAAAATATTATTAAATTGCATGTCTTATAAGGTTTTAATTTCAAAAATAAATACACTTTTTTTTTTACTGTTAAGAAAATTCATTTTGAAGAACAGCTCTTGTTTCTTGGGCCTAAGAAGAGTTAAAATTTGTATGTTTTTTTCCTTTTGTGAACTATGAGAACAGCACTTAGATAGCAAATAAAATGTTCTTCAGTTAACCAATGCTGACTGAACGCCTACTTCATGCAAAATACTGTTTTATTTCCTACAACCTCCAATTGTTGTTTAAAGACCACCATCTGGAAAAGTACTGTAAATTCTTGCTATGTTGTTTGGAAAATCCTAGTATAATCATACTGGAAAACTCCAAAGCCAAATTTCTAAAGTCGCATTCCCCAAAAATGTTCTTTTCATCTCTCATGACCAAACACTGAAATCTCCGACAGGACGTGGTCCCATAAACCTTGCCAAATATTTATACCCTTTATGAAACTAACAAAACCAACCACACACACAGTCAGTAATGTAAGAAAATGAAAGGAGGAAGATGTATACAGTTTGTGCTATTGGCTACATTTATGTGTTGACCATTCACTCTATCTTCCTACTTTGATATATAATATTTTTAACAAATATTAAGTTTGGAAACATATATCCAAAAGTAACTGTAATTTGGTATGGTATTCTAATTGAACCCACATTAGCAGATCATGTTGCTGCTACAACTACTACAAAAATAAAAATTTCTCATCATTGAGATGTAAATCAGAATAGGATGCTTTCACTGCAAGTATTAAGAAAACCAATTTTTAAAATTTATTTATTTATTTATTTGATAGAGAGAGAGATCACGAGTAGGCAGAGAGGCAGGCAGAGAGAAAGAGGGAAGCAGGCTCCCCGCCAAGCAGAGAGCCCGATGCAGGGCTCAAACAGGACCCTGAGATCATGACCTGAGCCGAAGGTAGAGGCTTTGACCCACTGAGCCATCCAGGTGCCCCAAGAAAACCAATTCTTAATGTTTGAACCATGTTTACTATCTTTGCCCTGAAAACAAAGTTATACATAACTTATTTGTAATCATTAACATAACCAAAAAAGTTACCAAAATAAAAACAATGTCCATGAAAATCTTACTTAAAAGAAATTTTACTTCAGGGGCGCCTGAGTGGCTCAGTCGTTAAGCGTCTGCCTTCGGCTCAGGTCATGATCCCAGGGTTCTGGGATCGAGCCCCGCGTCAGGCTCCCTGCCTGGCAGGAAGCCTGCTTCTCCCGCTACCATTCCCTCTGCTTGTGTTCCCTCTCTTGCTGTGTTTCTCTCTGTCAAATAAATAAAATCTTAAAAAAAAAAAAAAAGAAATTTTACTTCAATAAATATATTAAATAGGGGACACCTGGACAGCTCAGATGATTAAGCATCTGCCTTCTGCTCAGGTCATGATTCCAGGGCTCTTGGACAAAGATCCACATAAGGCTCCCTGCTCAGCGGGAGCCTGCTTCCTCCTCTCTCTCTGCCTACCTCTCTGCCTACTTGTGATTTCTGTCAAATAAATAAATAAAATGTAAAAAAAAGAAAAAGATACAGTATTTTTTGACTTTCAAAAACAAATACCTGAAAATAAATCCAACTATATAATCTTTTTATTAATGTGGAAACTGGCCTTCAGTCAGAAAAGATCACTGACCATAAAAAAATTTGCCTTCATGATAAGACTGAATATAATTCTAATTCATGAATATGACATTTATTCTCCCATTTTTTAAAGATTTATTTATTTATTTGACAGAGAGAGAGAGGTCACAAGTAGGCAGAGAGGCAGGCAGAGAGAGAGAAGGGGAAGCAGGCTCCCCGCTGAGCAGAGAGCCCAATGCGGGACTCAATCCCAGGACCCTGAGATCATGACCTGAACCAAGGCAGAGGCATAACCCACTAAGCCACCCAGACACCCCAATTCTCCCATTTTTTTTCATGTTGGTTCTTGTTCCAACTTTAGCTTTCTATTCATTTTGATGACTAAACTACATTAATTATCATGATTGATATAATTTGGTAAATGTTAATGACTATACAGAAGGTGAACATCTGCCTTTGCTATATTCTAATTTTTTCTCTTTCCCTGTGTATATATTTTTCTAATAAAGTTACAGGTAGACGACTTTATTTTTAAATGATCCAAGATGGATTCTAAAATAAGATCCCTAAATGGATTTGTAAATAGCCACCTGTGAGGTGAATAACAAAACTGATCATAAATTATTGGACAGTAATTCAGAACTTTCACAAGTTTTTTTTAAGTTGGCAATACCAAATAGAATATACTTCATTTTGTCACTGATAATATTCATGGAAATTCTGTTTGAAATTTTTAATCTTCAAAATTTATATGTAAGAGAAAAATCACTCAGTGAAGCAATATTTACAATTGTAGTATGTACTGTAATTCAGCCAGCAATGAAATAATATTATCCTCTTTTCTGTGTGGTAATTTTTCATTTCTTAATAGATTATGAAATTAAACTGTACCATCATATAAAGTTTATCTTAAGCATTCAAAAGACTGCTTTAAAATGACATTTATAGGTAGATGGTAAGTACATTACAAACAAAAGTATTTCTTCATTGATTCAACAATTTTCAAAACTGACTATCAAAAACCTGAAAATATTTTACATTTTAAAAGTCATAGTGACTTTAAAGGAAATGCATGCAGGAATAATTTAATAAAATATTAGGTTATATCAATGAACAACTCTTGAAATCAGAAAATCAGAAAAGATAGAGGAAATGAAATTATTATGATACCCTCCAAAAATGAACTGACATTCACTGAACTATGCAATCTCTTCCTTGTTCTATAAGAATGAGAAATATTTGAGTATTAAAAATGCTGAATTTACATAACAAAAATTTAATGAGACAGAAGCTTTCCATTGCTGAAAATAAATATAATTTAATAATTATAAGTACTGTAAGATGCTCTATGCTAATTCCACAAAAATCATCAGGTCAAACTGGAAATGTCCAATTAGTTTTCTGGAAGAAATCCAAAGGGCTACAAACACAGGTAAATAAACCTAAGCATGAACTACCATCAGAGACCGTCAATTCCTCCTAAAGCCAACAATCTGTATTACCTGGTAGAATCATAAATTTCTTTACGTCTCTCATATATTAAAAAAAATTCAAAAATATCTGAGGCAATGTTATCAATAATAGATATTATTTAAGTACTTTTAAAATATTTTCTTCTGCATGGTACTCCCACTTAGAAGTCAAATCTAAATTGAGAATTCTTAATTTGAAATGATTTAGGAAATGAAGTCCTTGTAAAATAAATCTAAAAGTATTCCAGAAATAACAAAGTTTAAAACCACTAGTAAGGGGCGCCTGGGTGGCTCAGTCGTTAAGCGTCTGCCTTCGGCCCAGGTCATGATCCCAGGGTCCTGGGATCCAGCCCTGCATCGGGCTCTCTGCTCTGCAGGAAGCCTGCTTCTCCCGCTACCATTCCCTCTGCTTGTGTTCCCTCTCTCGCTGTGTTTCTCGCTGTCAAATAAATAAAATCTTTAAAAAAAAAAAAAAAAAACCACTAGTAAATCTCTCATCCTGTAAATAAATAAATATTTAAATTGGGGGATTAAAATGACTCCTTGAAAATTCTGGTATGGTTGTAAAACATAAAGGCCATTTTGTCCATATCTTCAAATACATACACATACTGAAGACATTTTTATTGTTCTTCAATCAGAACTGCTTACAGCAAATACCATAATTAAGAGTACTACAATCATATGACCCCAAACAGAAGCAACTGCCTAAGTATGTGAAGACTGTTTTAGAATTTTAAACATGCACAAAATTACATAACATAAAACTAAGACAAGAGAAATATTTCAGATGTTTCAAAACAAATAATAAATCCTCAAGTGAAAAATGATAAGCATGAAATGAAATGATAAAATACCAACAGAAATCACATAGAAAGACCAATATCAAGGAGAAAAAAAGGCCATTATTGATCAAAATGGGCTACTTAAAAGCTAGTTCTACATGATGTAAATAGCTTTTTACTATTTGAGGGTAATTAAGAAAATGCCCACCACAAAAGAAACAGGTAAAGGCATAATTAGGAAATGACCAAAAAAAAAAAAAAGATTTTTAATACCCTCAATCTCATTTGCATTTAAACCATAAAAGGAAAGAGCTACTGATACACACTACAACATGGATGAATCTTGAAAACTTTATGTGAAATGAAAGAAGCCAAACATGTATTTTATGATTTCATTTACATGAAACGTCCAGAATAAGTAAATCCATAAGGTCTGAAAGTAGATTAGTGGTTGCCAGGGAAGGAGGGCAGAGGGAAAAGAAGTGACACTTAGGATATGGAGTTTCTTTTTAGAGTGATGAAAATGTTTTGGAACTAGGCAGTACTGGTAATTGCACAACACTGTGAATACACTAAGTACCAATGAATTATACATTTTAAAATGGTGAGTTTTATGATACATTAGTTTAATCTCACTTAAAACTACTAAAAAATAAAACTAAATGGAAAATACAATATGGCTATGAAAAGATCCCTACAATATACTAAGGGCAAAATAGAGATCACAGCAAAGGAAATACAACTATATACACATTCATATGTACATAAATATATATGTGACAATTATAGCAGCTACAATTATATCTGCAATTTCTGGAAGATTTTATTAATATTCCTGCAGCTTTAAATTTGAACCTCTGATCACTTTTATGAGGAGTAGGAGAGAAGAGGGAAGACAAAAAATGGTAGCCCAAGAAGATAAAAGTATATACAGAACAAGGTTAAATTAAAAAGTCACATCAAGTAGTCTAATATGTCTGGGGATAAAATCTGAACATGAAGAATGAGGCTTTGTAAAGGCAACAGAAAGACAAAAACTAATTGGTTACAAGTTTAATACTAAATAAAGCATAGGAATGTAACTTTAATTGAAAAAGGTACATGAGGAAGAGAGAAATTTGAGTGACACTTAAATTTTTCCATCATACTTGCTTTACAAACTAAGACTTTTTGTCTTTAGAATCTGTTTACTTATTTACTACTAAACTTAAATTTAGTATATCATATAGAGGTTAATTTTATTCCTTATACAATTTAACCAAACTAAATCAAATTTACCATGCTACATATAACCTTGGGTATTTTCAAGAATTGAATATTATCATTTTCTGAGATAGAAAATCTGCTCAAGCTTTCCTAATTTTCCAAGTATGTAACTTAAAAGGGTGTTTCTCAGAATGGCCTTGTCCATTGTCTGAAAACCAAATTCTGGTAACCTTCAGAGCCACTTTCTTATCTTTTATATCATGTTTTGGCCTAAGTATATGGGTTTTTATTGGGTGAGTTTGCATTCATATGTTACTACAGAAACAATTCCAGTCTCATTTTGTGTGCAAACCAAGAATCAAAAGTTGGAAAATCTTCAAAAATGAACAAAGAAAATTCAAAAGCCAAATGAACAGGTTTATCTTTATCCATTGTTTCTAACAGTGTTTATACTATACTTCAAAAGGTGGCCTCATGGGGAGGTAACTATTTATCATCTAAGTCAGGAAGAGCTTTGAGGTTCAAGCCAGTGTTCCTGAGCAGTACTTAGTATCATAACAGCTCAAATGGATTGGAGAAATTGTAAAATGTTAAGTCACAGGCATTCTAACTTATTTTAAGAATCTGAACCCAAATGTTATTAAGGGGGAAAACCCCCAGAGATTATTATTCTTGCATCAACATTCTATTTTCCAACAAATGTTCACTGAGTGCCTACCACATCCCAGCCACTAGAGATTTGGGAACAAAAAGACAAAGTTCTCTGCTCTGGTGAAGCTTATATTTTAGTGGTGGTAAAGACAGACCATTAATGAACAATAAAACATAATAAGTAAAGTCACATAATATGTTAGAAGTTAACACTTAAAATAGTTTGGTTTTTTTTTTTCAAAAACAAAGAAAAGAGGACAGGAGTGTTTGGGGGATAAAAGGAGAGGAGGTGAATTATAATTTAAAACATGGTGGAAGAGTTTAGGCATCAAAGAGAAGTTTTGAATGGATGGGGGAGTTAACCATTCAGATATCTAGAAGTGTTTTCTGTACACAGGGAACAGACACTACACTAGTGGACTCTGGCAGGAATTTGCCTGGTGCAATCAAGAGAAAGCAAATCTAAAAAGAGAAAAGGAATCCACTGCACCCAGGAACAACCAGAAAATAATATCCAGAATCAAGGCAAAATCTAAAAAGAATGTGAGTCAGTAAGCCCAATGTTAATAAGTAAAATTAGCAGATTCACAGAAAATTTGACATTGTGTTTCATTATACTTGATCATTTTTTTCTTTAGTAAGTAGTATATTACTAATTGATAGTATTACTAATGATACTCAGAACTTTTTCATTTTTATCAGTTAAATTCCATATAACCTTTACAAAATTCACTCCTGTATCTCATCCCCACACCACCGAGCTGAGGTTTACATGACTGTTTCTGACCATTTACTATTATATTTCATATTTTTCTTAAAATGTCTATACTACTATACGACAAATATACTATATATACTATATATTACTATACTATACATATACTATAATCAAAGTCACAGGTGACATTTTAAAGAATTCAGTTTTTTAAAGATTTTATTTATTTATTTGACAGAGAGGAGAGAGGTTACAAGAGTGGGGGGGAAGCAGGCTCCCTGCTGAGCAGAGAGCCCAATGCGGGACTTAATCCCAGGACCCTGAGATCATGACCTGAGCCAAGGGCAGAGGTTGTAACCCACTGAGCCACCCAGGTGCCCCAAGAATTCAGTTTTAATTTGAGCCACATTTATGGTTCTTTTCTGTATAAAGCCTTCCCTGACCTATCCAACCAGAATGAGTTATTCCTTCTTTTGTGCTACATTATGCTCATTAATACTTCTGTTATGACTCAATGACACTACTATACACTATTATTAATGTATCCTCCCTCCTTCTGCCCTCCAAGACAAACTTTCATTTGAAAGTGTACCTTAACTAATCTCACAAGTTTCTACCACAGGGCATAGACTGATTACTAAATGAGAGACCGAGTAGGACAAAGAGAATAGGGTATGTATATGTAGAAACAATCAGGGGAAACAAGGGAAAGTTGGGGGTGGGGGAGAAGAAAGTATATGTGAAATATCAATAAGACACATACTCCAGAAAAAGAATAGGAAATTCATGCTATGATTCATTTCCAAAGAAGAAAAGTAAAAGGTATTTTTAGCCAAGAAAAATGTGGAAAGGTACAAGAATGTTCTCTGGGTTTCTTTTTTAGTGTTCTATGACAAACTACCAAACTTCCTAAAGTAACAGGGGATCAAAAAGTAGGAATTTTAAGTATTACAATGAAAAAGTAGGATCTTTCCCCCATTTTAAAATGGCTTAATAGGGAGCAGAATTTGGATGAGTCATTTTTTTTAATTCACAGTAAATTTAATGTTGTAGAGTTTTATGGTTTTTGAAAAATGTAAGGAGTAATGTAAGGCAGATCGTAAGATATGTAACAGTTCCAGCTCAAACACACACACCCCGACAACAACTCCTTCATGCTGGTACTATATCATCAACACCCCAACCAACTTCTAACCCCTGATTCTATTCTCTGAATCTATAGTTTGGCCTTTGCTAGAAGGTCATATAAATGTAATCATATGATATCTAACTTTCAGAGTCTCACTTCTTTCACTTAACATAATGCATATGAAACTCATCCATGTTGCTGTGTATAAAAACAGGTTTTTTTCCTTTTCATTGCTGAATCTGTCCATTGTATGCATATATAACACTTGGTTTATCCATTCATCTCATGAAGGACATTTAGGCTGTTTCCTGTTTTAACAATTATGGATAAAGCTACTATAAACAGGTCTCTGTGTAAACATAAGTTTTCATTTCTCTTGAGTAAAGGACTGGGATTGCTGGGAAACCATTTTACAGTCCCAGTACTAACATACAAAGATTCCAATTGCCCCACATTGTCATCAAAACTTCATACAGGTGTGTTGTAGCACCTAAGTATGGCTTTAACTACATTTCCCAAATGACTAATGATGTTCAGCATCTTTTCATGTGATCACTTGGCATATGTGTAACGTCTCTGGTAAAGTATCTGTTCAAATCTTTTGCCCATCTTTAAGTTACGTTGGTTGTTTTCATATTATTACATTTTTATAGTTCTCTGTATATTCTGAATTCAAGATGTGATTTGTAGCTATTTTATCCCCTGACTTGTCTTATTCTCTTAACAGTATCTTCTGGAGGACAAAAATTTTTAATTTTGATAAGGTTCATTTTATATTATGTTTTTGCTTTTATGGATTGAGCTTCTATTGTTATATCAAAAATCCAATAGCTTAATTGAACATTTAAAAGGTGTTCTATATTTTTAGGATTTTTTTTATACTTTTACATTTTAAATGTGGTCTATGATGCATTTTGAATTAATTTTTTTATATGGTGTGGGGGATGGGTCAATGTTCCTTTTTTGCATATAAGTATCCCATTGTTCTAGTACTATCTGTTGAAAAAGATTATCATTTCACCAGGGAATTGCCTTTTCATCTTTGCCAAAAATCAATCAAGCATAGATGTGTGGGTCTACTTCTGGACTCTCTTCTACTTTCTATCACTTTACCTATCTACTATCTAAGCTTTCACTAATAACACACTGTTTTACTCACATATCTTTACAATAAGTCTTAAAATCCATCTGAGTTGCACAACTTTGTTCTTCCTTTATGAAACTGTTTGTCCTATTTTGTCTGGCCATACAGAGAATTAGTGTGATATCTACAAAAAAGCCTGCTTGACTCTGGAGACTGAATTGAATCTATAGACCAATATGGAAAGAACTGACATCTTAACGTTCAGTTTTAGCAGAATTATCTTGTCCAAAATGTCAATAGTACTAAAGTAGAGAAACCCTGCCATAGCCTTTTCCACAGATGCCTACTACAGACCAAACATTTGTGTCCACCCATTGTTGAAACCTAATCCCCAATGTTTGGTATTTGGAGGTGGATCCTTTGCAAAGTAATTAGGTCATACACCCTCATGAATGGGATTAGAACCTTTATAAAAACAGCCCTCATAAAGCTCCCTCACTCGTTCTGTCATTTGAAGACAAAGGCAAAAAGAACCAAGAACCAGGCCCTCAACAAACACATCTACCAGTGACTTGGTCTTGGACTTAGTCTCTAGAACCATGAGAAATAAATTTCTGTTGTTTATAAGCCACCCAATCTATGGTATTCTGCTATGGCAGCCCAAATAGACTAACACAATGCCCTTGAAGGAAGTTCTCTTCTAATAACTGGTTGGTTGATAGGTTTTACCATAAATAAATGTTGAAACTTTGTCAAATGATCTATTGAGATTTTTATTCTTTAATCTATTAATAAGATGAAATACATTAATTGATTTTCAAATACTGAAGTGCCCTTGCATTCCAGGGTTTGATTTGTTAATGTTTTATCGAGGATCTATGTCCACAAAGAGTATCAGTATTTAGTTTTCTTTTAATATTTTGTCTCCTGTTGCGTCAGGCTAATGCTGACCTCAAATGAGTTGGGAAGTATTGTCTCTTCTAGGGAAAAGAATGAGAAGGACTACTATCATCTCTTGCTTAAACAGTTAGTCACAATCAACAAGTGAATCTATGTAGGCCTTGAATTTTGTTACAAGCTTTTTAGTTACTAGTTCAATAGATATTAGGTTATCTATTTTTTTGTAAGTTTTGTTAGGATTTGTCTGTCAAGAAATTGGTCCATTTCATCCAAGTTGTTGAATTTATGATCAGAGTTGTTCACAATATTCACTCATCTTTTGAATATAGGGTTTGTAGTAATATGCTCTCTTTCATTCCTGATATTGGTAATCTGTGTCTTCTCTTTTTCTTGGTCAGCCTAACTAGAGGTTTATGAATTCTATCAATGTTTTCAAACAAGTAGCTTTTCATATCATTGGTTTTATCTATTGTTTTTGTATTTTTGAGTTCATTGATTTCTACATTTGTTTATTATTTGCTTGCTTGCTTTGGGTTTTTCTCTTTTTATAGTTTCTTAAGGTAGAAGTTTAGATTACTGACTTTAGACCTTCTTTTCTAACATAAGCTTTTAGTGCTTTAAATATCTTCCTATGCATTGCTTTAACTGCATCTAACAAATTTTGATATGATGCATCTTCATTTTTCATTCAGTTCAAAATACTTATATTATTTATTTTAAAATTAACCCATTTCTCTTACCCTCCCATTCCTCACCTTTGACAGCACCAATCCGTTCTCTATATCTATGAGCTTGGTATTTTAGGTTTTTTATTATTTTTTAGACTCCAAATATGAGAGATCATACGATATTTGTCGTTCTCTGACTCATTTCACTTAGCCTAATGCCCCTGAGTTCCATGCATGATGTCACATATGGCAAGATTTTATTCTTTTTTTATGTCTGAATAATATTCCATGGTGTATATATACTGTATCTTCTTTATTCATTCATTGATGGACACTTGTTTCTGTATCTTAGCTACTATAAATAATACTATAATGAACATGCGAGTCCAGGTATCTTTTTAACACAGTGCTTTATATTTTCTTCAAATAGCCAGAAGCAGAATTGCTGAATCATATGGTAGTTCTATTTGCAATTTTTTGATGAACCTCCATACTGTTTTTCATAGGGACACCAAGTTACATGCCCACCAACTCTGCACAAGGGTTCCCTGTTCTCTACATCCTCACCAATACTTGTTATTTCTTTTTGGCAATAGCCATTCTGACAGGTGTGAGGTGTTATCTTATTGTGGTTTTGATGTGCATTTCCCTGATGATGAGTGATATTGAGCATCTATTCATGTACCTATTGGCCATCTCTATGTCTTCTTTTAAAAATGTCTATTTAGATGTTCTTTTTAAAATTTTATGTATTTATTTTTTATTATGTTCAGTTAACCAACATGATGTTCTGCCCATTTTAAAATCAGATTTGTTTTTGCTATTGAGTTGTAGGAGTTCTTTATATATTTTAGATATTAACCCTTTTTTGGATATATGACTTGCAAATATTTTCTCACATTCAGTACATTGTCTTTTCATTTAGTTGGGATTCCTTTGCTTTGCAGAAACTTTTAGTTTGATGTAGTTTTTTTGTTTTTGTCTTTGTTTTTTTGCTTGCATTGCTTTTGCTTTTAGTGGCAGATTTCAAAAATCACCAAGACCTAAAGTTTATAGCCTATGTTTTCTTCTAGGAGTTTCTTCAGGTCTTCGGTTCATCTTTAATTTTCAGTTAATTTATTGTGTATGGATAAGAAAGTGGTCTGGTTTCATTCCTTCTTTCTTTTTTTTAAGATTTTTATTTATTTATTTCACAGAGAGAGACACAGCAAGAGGGAACACAAGCAGGAAGAGTGGGAGAGGGAGAAGCAGGCTCCCTGCTGAGAAGGGAGCTCGACACAGTGCTCATCCCAGGACCCCAGGATCATGACCTGAGCCAAAGGCAGTTGCTTAACGACTGAGCCACCCAGGCGCCCCTCTGGTTTCATTCTTTCGCATGTGGCTGTCCAATTATCCCAATACCACTTAAGGAAGAGGCTGCCCTTTCCCCACTGTATATTCCTGTATATTGCTATAAGTTAATTGACCATATATATGCAGGTTTATTTCTGGGATCTCTATTCTGTTCCATTGATCTATGGGTCTGTTTTCATGCCAACACCATACTATTTGAATTCATAACATGGTCTGAAATTCAGGGAGTGTGATGCCTTCAGTTTTGTTCTTTATCAAGATGGCTTTAGCTATTTGAGGTCTTGTACGTTTCCATACAAACTTCAGGACTGTTCTATTTCCATGAGAAATGCCATTGTATAGGGATTACTTTGAATCTTAGATTGCTCTGGGTAGTACAGACGTTTTAACCATATTAATTCCTCCAATCCATTAGCACAGAACATCTTTGCATTTATTTATGTCTTCTTCAATTTCTTTAATTCTTCCAATCAATGAGCACAGAATATCTTTGCATTTATTTGTGTCTTCTTCAATTTCTTTCATTATTGCTTTATAGCGTTCAGTATCTAAGTCTTTCACTTCACTTAATTCCTGGGTATTTTATTCTTTTTGATGTAACTGTACATGGATTGCTTTCTTAATCTCTCTTTTCTGATAGTTCATTATTAGTATAGGAATACAACAGATAGGGGCACCTGGGTGGCTCAGTCAGTTAAGCGTCATGATCCCAGGGTCCTGGTATTAAGCCCTGTATCACACTGGGCTTCTGTTCAGTGGGGAGTCTGCTTCTTCCTCTCCTCTCAGCTCATGCTCTCTCTCAGTATCTCTGTCGCTATCTCTGTCTCTCTCTCAAATAAAAAAAAAAAATCTTAAAAAAAAATACAACAGATTTTTGTGTATTGATTTTAGTATCCTGTTTTACTGTTGTTCAGCTGTAACAGTTTTTTTTTAATGGAGCCTTTAGGGTTTTCTATATATATAATATCATGTCATCTGCAAATGATGACAGTTTTATTTCTTCCTTTCTAATGTGGGTGCCGTTTATTTCTTTTTCTTGACTAATCACTCCAGTTAGGACCAATACAATGTTGAAAAAAGGTGATAAGAGTGGGCATTCTTGTTTAATTCCTTATCTTAAAGGAAAAGCTTTCAGCTTTTCACTGTTGAGTATGGGGTTAGCTGTGGTCTTGTCATCTATGGTCTTTATTGTGTTGAAGCATGTCCCCTTTATATCCGCTTCACTGAGAATTTTTATCAAAAATGGCTGTTGAATTTTGTCAAACACATCTCTGAGATAATCATGATTTTTATCCTTCATTTTGTTAATGCAGTGTATCGCACTGACTGACTTACAGATGTTGTACCGGCTTTGCATCCCTGGAATAAATCTCATTTGATCATGGTATATGATATTTATAATGTCCTGTTGAATTCAGTTTACTAATGAGGATTTGTACATCTATATTCATCAGGGGTACTGGCCTTTAATATTTTCTTGTGACATGTTCTCTTCTATGATGCAGTTTCATTTTTCATCACCTTAAAATAATTTGTAATTTTCCTTGAGACTTCCTCTTTGACCCATGAGCTATTTGCAAGTTTTTTTAAAAATATCTAAATATTTGGTGATTTTTCAGATCTTTGTTTATAATTTCTACATTAATTGTTTATAATCAGAGAACATACTTTATATGATTTCAATTCCTTTAAAATTGTTAAAGGTTTGTGGGTAATGACTCAGAATTAGATCTTTTTGAATATTCTATTTGCCCTCAAAAAGAATATACATTCTGCAGTTGTTGAATAAGTTGTTTTATAAGTGTCAATTAAGTCAGTTGGTTGATGATACTGTTCAGATCTTTTCTGTCCTTACTGCTTTTAGGTCTAGTTGATCTATTATTATGAAAGGACTGCAGAAGATGCCACCTATAAATGTGGATTTTTCTGTTTTTCACTTCTCTAGTCAGTTCTATCAGCCTTTGCTATCTGAATCTCTGTCGTTTAGGATTTGTTTTATCTTCTTGGCAAAGTGACCCCTTTTATTATGTAAATATTCACATTCAATTCTATCAATTTTCCTTATTGTGAACTCTACTTTGCCTGATGTTAATATACTCACTCCAACTTTCTTTCAATTAGTTTTTGCATGCAATATCTATCCTTTTACTTTTAACCTATCTGTATCACTGTATCTAGATTTCTTTATACATTGAGTCGATTCCTTTTACCCCATCTCTTTCAACTAACACAGCATTTATATTTATGCAATTTATATTTCAAATAAATAATGTATACTTAGTGCATTTACTAATATGGCTGGATATAGGTTTACTATTTTATAGTTTTTTGTTTACCCCTTCATTTTTTCCTCCCTTCTTTTAGGTCATTTGAGTATTTTTAGCATTCTATTTTAATCTATTTATTGGCTTTTTGGCCAAATCTCTTAGTATTTTATAGTCACTGCTTTAGCACTTACAAAATAAAACCTAATCTTTAACAGTCTACTTAGAGTTTTTATTTTACTATTTCAAGTAAAATAGATGACCAGATTGGTCCCTTTACTTTCTGCTTTTTATTGTAAATGTCACTTTTACATGAAAACATAAAACCTCCCAACCAGTGTTGGTAATTTTCACTTTCAATAGTCATATGGTAAAGATCTTGAGAAATAAAATCTGCTATTTAACTTAGATATTCACCAGTTCTGTTGCTCTTTCTTAACTGATGGAAGTTCCAAGCTTCCCTCTAGTATCATCTCCCTCTGTAAAGTGAAGAACTTTCATTAGCATTCTTTTAGATCAGGTCTTCTGGCAACAGTTTTAGTTTCCCTTCATCTGAGTATGTCTCCACTGGATATAGAATTCTGAATTTGCAGCTCTTTTCTTTTAGAACTTTAAAAATATTGTTCCACTGCTATTTGCTGTATCTTTTGCTATTGCCCAATAAGTCTCAGAAGCTCTGTTCTTCAGACTAGGTAATTTCTACTGATCTGTTTTCAAATTCATAAACTCTACCATTTCCATTCTGCTATAGAGCCCCACATAATGAGTATTTTCAGATACTGCACTTCTGCAATTCAAAATTTATATTTGTTCTTTTTAAAGCTTTGTATTTCTCAATTCAGAACTTCTATTTTTTTTTTACTCATTTTAAGAATCTTTACATAGCAAAAAAAAATGTTTATATCATGAAGCATGTTTATAATGGCTGCTATAATATCTTTAGTAATTACTCTCAGGGTTAGCATCTTTGATTATCTTCTGAGAACTGGTCATATTTTCCTAGTTATTCATATGTGAGGCAATTTTATACTAGATGTTTTTAATATTATCTTTAAACTGTGAATTCAGTTAAAAATCCTTTGGATTATGTTGATTTTTGTTGTGCTTTGTTTTTGGAGGCAATCAACCAGGTTAAATTCAGAGAGCCAAGTTCTTTCCTGCCTCTTACCTGGGCAGAGGTTCCAATATAAGTTCAGTTTGCAAAGTCTTTGCTATGATTCTTTGGGTCTTGCCCATATATACTTGACATTCTGGAACTTGGGCAGTATCCTAGCTCAGTGCTCAGAATTTGGGGTGTGAAGGCAGTACTCATGTTTCTCATTAGCATATAGAACTAGGACTTTTTTTTTTCCAGTTCTCTCTTCCCTGATAACAATCCTCAGCTCCCAGGTCCCTCCCTTATTAATTTCTCTAGCCTGATGAAATGTTTTTCCCTTTTATCAGAACTTTTTTTTTTTTTTTTTTTTTTTTTACCTCTCTCCCCTATTGTAAAACAGATTTGGGCAACTTAAGCTGCACTTGGGTGGAAAGCAGCAAGGAAAAAGAAGAAAATGAGAAGACTCCACACTCCCTGACTCACAGAGGCTCTTTTTCCTTATCCTCTGGCCAAAAAAGGTTACTGTTGTAGTTTTTACTATCTGCATCCACAGGGCAATTAAGAACTGAGGCCCCCTGAGGTTAAAGCTAAGGATACAGGAGGGGAAAAAAATACACAATACACTCCTATAAAAATTTCTCTTCAAATTTTGGTATCTTTCCTCAACCTGATGCTACCGTTTACTTTTCAAAGCATACAAGTACTAGTTTCCTGTGTTCTGTCCAGAGTTTTTAGATGCAGTCAGTGGGAGAGTGGTATGGACTGAATTAGCTCCCTCAAAAGTCATATGCTGAAGTCCTAACACCCAACGTAATTATATAGGCAATTAAGGTTGAATGAGTTCATAAGAGTGGGGTCCTGATCTGACTGGACTAGTGTCTTCATAAGCAAGGACATCAGCAAACATTCTCTCTCTCTCTCTGCCATGTGAGAACATAGCAAGAAGGTGACCATCTCTAAGCCAGGAAGAGAGCCCTCCTCAGCTCCAGCCTCCACTACAAGTCTGCTTCAGATTCTCTGCCCCTCCCACCACTCTAAAATAAATAAATAAATCTTTAAAAAAATAAAATAAGGGGCATCTGGGTGGCTCAGTGGGTTAAAACCTCTGCCTTTGGCTCAGGTCATGATCTCAGGGTCCTGGGATGGAGCCCTGTATCAGGCTCTCTGCTCAGCAGGGAGCCTGCTTCCTCCTCTCTCTCTGCCTGCTTGTGACCTCCCTCTCTCTCTCTCTCTCTCTCTCTCTCTGTCAAATAAATAAATAAATAAATCTTAAAAAAAATAATAGTTAGCACATGAAAAAAATCACAGAAATTCTTAAGAAGCCAAAATGGTAAATAAACAGTAAATAAGGGAATCTATAAAAACCCTAAAACTTAATATACCAAACAGACTCAAAATATAGAAAACAAAATAGATCTATAAGAGTAACTTTTAAGTTATTAAAAGATCAAGCTGTCAAAAATGTAAATATACTTCAGGAACATAATCAACAATTAGAAAATACACATTCTTCTCAAGATGACTCATTTATTAAAACTAACCATAAGCTAAGCCATTAAGCAGAACTTACAAATTTCAAAAAATGTGCCACACAGACCAAATTCTTTGATAATTTTGTGAGCATACAAGTAAAAATGAAAAGGTAAAATTCTTATTTCCAGTAACATTAAAAATTAACTTCTAAATAACACATAAGCCAAAAACAAAATAATAAAGCAAAAATTAAAGTAAAATTTACCTAAAAATGAATATGAATAAAAATAGTATATATCCCAACTTGCGCATGTAACTAAAGCATTACTTGGAAAGAAGTTTGAAAAATAATCTGCTAGGAGTCCAACATAATAAAATAGACTCAAAGAAAATGTAAGAGAAGGAATAATAATATGATTAGCATACATAAATGATCAAAAAAGCCATAAGTTAATTACCTGAAAGACTAATAAAATTAACAAATCTCTGGCAATACTGTATATGAAAAAAAGGGGGGAAAGAACTAATAATATTAGGGATGCAAAAGGGAACCAACTAGCCGACAACTGCATGAAAGATAATTGCACCAGGTATCCACTAATGGAATTTTCATTCCTTCACAGCAATGTAAATGAAACACATTATATCCCTCAGAAGAGGGGGAAGATGGTTCACAAGTAATGAGGGTAGGGCATAAGTTTTTTTTAAAACACAGAATCTCAGTTTTAAAAAGTTGCTATAAAGATGAATATGTGCCTTAAGTTTCAGTCTTTAGATCTCTTCAGTGAGCTTCAACTTTTTAAAGCCATTTAAATTAATTTAGCTATTTTAAATGTGGCACATTTAGGAGGCAGAAGGAGAAGCAGGCTCCCTTCTGAGCAAGGAGCCTGACGCTTAACTGACTGAGCCACCCAAGTGTCCCTAATATATCGCGTTTTCTTTATCCATTTGTCTATTGATGAACACGGCTGCTTCCATAATTTGGCTATTGTAAATAATGCTACAATAAGCATAGGGATATATATTTCCTTTCAAATTACTGTGTTTGTATTCTTTGTATAAATACCAAAGAATGATTACTGGATTATAGGGGTAGTTCTATTTTTAATTTTTTAAAGCAACTATATTTTCAATGGAGGAGAATGAAGGGAAATAAAAGTATGGCTTTTAAATTTAAGACTGGAAAATGAGGACATTCATAGACTGTGATAAATTATGGATATACAAAGTAGTACCTGGAGCAACCACTAAAAAATCCATACAAAGAGATGCACTCAAAAGTAATATAGATAGACAAAAATGGAATTCTAGAAAACATCCAAGTAACCCACAGGAAGACAAGAAAGGGAAAACAGAGAAATCAGAAACAGAACAGAAAACTAAAAAATAAAACGGAAAGCCTATTGTATTTACCATGTTTTTTGCTTCTTTTATCATCTCATTTCTGAATGAAGACAGTTCTTTAGCCAGTCTAAAAAAAAATTCTTGGTTTTCCTCGACTTAAGAATGTCTAGATTTTCCCCTCATCACTGAAGGATAATTCTGCTGGATAGAGGAGTCTATGTTGGCACTTTTCTCTTAGCACTTGAAAGAAGTGCTTCCATGGTTTCTGATGAGAGATCTGCTATCATTCAAATTGTTTTTCCCTTACAGACAGGGTGTAGTATTTCTCCTGCGGCTTTCAACATTTTCTCTTTGTCTTTATTTCTCAAAAGTTTAATTATAATGTGTCTTGGCATGAATTTCTTTGGATTTGTACTATATGATTCACTCAGTTTTTCAAATCTATATGTTTACCTCTCTTGACAAATTTGGGAAATTTTCAGTCATATATTTTTAGCTCATTTTCAGTCCCTTCTCTTTCCTCTCTCAGAGATACTCTGATGAAGAGAGAGACCTTTTGTTATAGTCCCACAGGTCCCTGCAGGTCTATTTATTTTAAGTCCACTTTTTAATTTTAGATTATTTTTACACTTTGTTGTTTAGACTAAAAAATTTCTATGTTTCTATGTTTCTGTCTTCTAGTTCACTGATTCCTCTGTCCCCTCCATCTTCCTGTTGAGCCCATCCATTCAGTTTTTTATTTTGGTTTTGCACTTCTCAGTAACAAAATTTCTATTTGGTTCTTCCTTATATCTTCTACATCTTTGGTAGAAGGCTTTCTACATGGTCTCCACTGAAAATGAACTGGGAGTAGCCTTTTTACTGCTGAGCGATGGTGAAAGACATAAGTCTCCAACAGGTCTCTTCTGACACAGCCTCAGGATGGCAGGAAAATGACCTTTCATTACTGCTGGGTGGGAATGGAAGTCTAGGTGGGGGTGGGAGGTAAAATGGGAAGAGAAGGTTCACAACCAGCCAGGAGGGAAGAAGTTCCAGTTCTCTGCTTGGCTCTCTCTGATACCACTCTGATGGTGGTGGTGGGACACTGTTACGTCTCATGAGGAGAGAACTCTTAAGTTCCCCGTTTAGCTTTTTCTGGCCTGGGTGGGGGTGGTACCACCCTTTTTCCATGGCATTTGGCTGGAGGAGGGAATGTCTAAAAGTCTTCCACCTTGGGGCACCTGGGTGACTTGATTAAGCGAGTTTCAGCTCAGGTCATGATCTCGGGTTCATGAGATTGAGCCCTACATTGGGCTTCATGCTCAGTGTAGAATCTGCTTGAGATTCTTTCTCCCTCTCCTTCTGCACCTCCTGCTTGTGCTCTCTCTCTCTAAAATAAATAAATCTTCTAAAAATTAAAAATATAAGTCTTTTGCCTTGCTTTCTGTACCTGCTGATGTTTATAGACTACTGGCTTGCTCAGTCTTGGATATACAAGACAATCAGAAAACCAAAGAACCCATCAAGTCATTACCAAAGTCATACAGTCCCTAGAAAGTCTCCCTTCTTCTATCTTTTGGAGTCTTCTTTCATTTGTTTTATATAAAAATGTCCAGGGTTTAGATATACTTAGAGAGAGAGATAAGGAAAAGTATGTCCCCTTCATCTTTAGAAGTTCTCCTAAATTTCTTGTTTAGAGCCAACTCATCCATCTCTAAAATGGATGACAAAGGAAGTAATACTGTATTTATTCCTATCAAACTTGTACACAGGCAACTTATTAGAGAACTAACTAAAACAAAAAATACGGAATAGTTCAATTTTTTAAAAATTATGGGATTTGACTTGGTCTTAATTTCAATGTAAACCCAAAGTGTGATATGGGAATCAAAATGTCAGTGTAATCTTAAGTTCCAAACTAATACAGAGTTCACCTCTCCAAAACACTTCACTCAGCTGTTAGTATCAGATTTTAAGAGTAATACTAATAAACTACTGATAAACAGAAGAATAAGATAGTGGTGGTTCCAGAACACTGAAGGAACTAGAGATACATTACCTAGGAAAAAGGAGGACTGAGGAGAAAGGGTTATATAATAGCAAGTTTTTAATATTTATTAGGCTCAAAACTGAGAAAAGTGACTGAAAATAGACCTAAGCAGAATCAGATAGGTTGGCTTCACTTACATAAGATTTTTCTAACAATCTAAACTGCCCCAAAATGTGATGAATTGCTTTACTATCCTAAGTTCCCACACATCGGAAGTATTAAAACCAAACTGTATGTCCACCAGTCACAAATATTGTTGAGTGGATTGCTTCAGGAGACAGGCTAGAATAATTTTTAATCTGCAATTCCCGGTACTACCTGAAGTGGTGCTATGGAGTTGCTGGGTGGGGTAAAATGGCTGCTGAGCAGGTAAAATGCCCAATTTCCCCAATCTGCTGAAACAAGACATTCCACTTATATACCCAGCATCTGCAGTTGCTTTTGTTGGGGCAGGTGTAGATGGGGTGGAGAGAAAGATGATACTTCAAAAAAAATAAAAGTCCAAAAATCAGGGAAGATGTGAACTGAGGTCTCTTTGAATTCTGTATTTTGTGATTAGTTTCTAGCTCTTAGCTATATTCCAGGAAAGTAAGATCATCACTTTATTGAGTAATAACTGCAAATAGGATTAATGTATGTCCTTTTAAAAGCTTCCTTTTAAAAAATTAGCAGACTTTAAAAATGTATAAAGAAATAACCATTTCGACTTTTCCACTTCACCTGTGTCAATATAGCTTATTTTGTGCCTAAACGTGGATTTTATTTTTTTCCAAAAAACTGAATATTTAAACTAAATGCCCTTTTCTTTAAAAAATAAAAAGTAGTAGGAGAAAAGTAAATCCCACAAACCCACAAAGTTTTACATTTTAAATTTGTACTTTTATAAAGACAAACATTAGAAAAATTAGTTGTTATATACTAAATTTTGGTGTACTATCAAAATAATCATATAACTTCTCCAAAAGCAAAAGCATATGTTATATGCTAGAATACTAAAATAATATATATGGAAGTCTGTAGACACTTGAGTCTTTAAAATACTTCATCTCAAAAGTTAAAGATCATTTCATGATTCATATCTACACTAATCACGGTGACCACATTAGTCAATCTACAGGAAATTTTTTAAAAAGCATATTTTAAATTATTATTAATTTTACTTACCTTAAAAAATTAACACAAATTTCATTATCTCATTATTCTTACTGTCTTAATCATACTAGTGGAATTCTTATCCATGAATCAGCTAGGGATTCTATTTTCAACATGGTAGTTCACTGGCTTCTCAGAAATGACACTGTTAAGTAATTCTAAAGGTCTATCATCTAGATTTTGCTGAGGCAGGTTCAGAAGACGGCAGGCTAGTGTGCAGGAGGGGTCCACGTATGTGGTCATGAGCCTGCCCAATCACTTGGCATGGATATCTCACTGTGGCTTGTTTTCTGCTGATAGCTACTTATGTATTTTGTGAGTGAATCATATGCTAAATGGTATACTGAGTCAAGGGAACTGAAGTATTATGATAAAATATTTGTAAACACTAAGGTACATCAAGGTCTACTGTGTTGCATTGTTTTAATCATGTATTATTTATAAATTAATATGTAAAATTTTTAAATATTACACCACACAATAGTAACCCAGACAATACCTCAAAATACTCTTCTATCCTTTGCTTTTATAAAAACTTATTTTCTTATAAAAGGTAACATTAATGGCAGAAATTTAAGGAAATACAGGGCAGCAAAAATAAGAAAAACATAGCTTTTTAAATGCAAAATAACAAACTTTTAATAGAAAATCATCAGTGATTCTATGGACCTCATTTTAAATTGCAAAGGGCTGGCTGAATCCAGATTTTGTTTTCCTATGTAAATAAATTCAACCCTTTGTTATAGGTCGAAAGGACTGCTCAACTGAAACAAACACTTAGGAGTAAAACTTGAGGCTTTCAGCATCAAAAAGTACAGAAAAGAATTATCCTTCATCTTAAAATTTGAGATTCTAGTAAGTTATATTACCAAAGCAGGTTACTGATTTGAAACCATACCATTAAGGTAGTAAAGATAATAAACAGTGAAAACATTTCATGATCAAGTTCCCTTTAGGAAGACAAGGTAATGGAATTAATGTAATAAAGTTATTATTTATTACTACTAAGTGTTATGCTGCATCATATTTCTTGGTGTTATCATGTGTATTTTACAGGTATTTTTAAAGTGAATATATTTAATAATTCTGAGAGACCACAGCTCTCATCTTACCTTTATGTTTTAAGAGATTTATCTTTCTAATGTAAATATATTCACTGATTTATTTTAAAACCATAATTGAGAACATCTTTTACATATCTCTTTTAACTATTTATGGTGAAAATTTTTTCAAAGATTTCAAAGTTTAATAATATGGAGATTAAGCAAACAAACTTAATGCCTGGATGCTTCTTTGTAAGTTGGTTAAAATGCCATTTAGTAACCTTCAAAGATGGGCTACTTCTTAATTTAAGCTTTCATTTTAATTACTTACGGAAAGTGACTCTGCTCCATGTACGTGACACTTAATGCACTCAACACTTTTAATGCACCCTGGAAACAGGCACAAATTGGAGAACAGAAATTCATTTCCAGGGACAAAGGATAGGTCAAAAGATTAGGCATTCTAAAATCGATTTTATGTTTCTCAAGATGCAATATGGCTCTTATCTAAATCATACCAGACTGTATGGATTCTAAAATTTCAAGCTTATAAAAAAGAAAGTTGTTATGAGACTAAAAATACATTAAATCTGTTACCTTTTAGCCGGTGACTTAGAATCTGTTCCAAAATAGCTGCAAAATTGTTAAATTCAGGAGAAGAATCATCAATTGTCTCAAAGCAGGACCGATCAATCAGGGTCTTCACAGAAAACCTGTGAAAAAAAGAGTTGATTCATTCACCTAAGTAGGAAAAATGGAAAGAAAACAATTTTGTGAAGTATTATAAAAATACTTTACAAGTACTACGTATACTGAAAACTCTACCTATTCAAATTTTCTCTGTGAATTGAAAATTTTACATAAATTTCAGGCTTTCAGTTATATATTTCCTATCTATTGAACATAATAAGACTTAGGAGTAGCTCAAGGTCTTCTCAGACACTAAAATCAGAATTTGAAAATGATCTAAATTATTAAATCCAAAAACTCAAAAGCTACCATACTGCTTATAAGGAATTTAAGTGTCAGACCCAAATGCTTTTAAGAGTTTTAGAGCACAAAATTGAATGAAACATGATGCAAGTATGCATGAAGTGTCGATCCAAAGTTTTTATGAGCTTCATAAAAAGGAAAAATTACAAATCTGCAAAGTGTGCTATATTTTTCCTTCTTATCAGAATGTCCCTTGTCTCTGTTTTTGACTGTCATAATCAATGTGTTTTCCAAGACTCAGCTCAAACGCCACCTCTTCAGTGAAGAATTATCCTCCTGTACATTCCTAGCACAAGTATTTTGTTTGTAGGGCCCTTTAGGAGACAATTATAGTTTATCTTACTGCTGTTACCTGTAGTATCTATCATAAATTCCTTCAGGGCCACACATATAAATGTGCGGAAACATCTTCTGCACATTTATATCTTTCTCAGCTTCAGCAGAGAGGACTGCCTTGAACATTGTTGTCAGTAAGTACTTGTTGATTTATTTGTAAGCCCTATTTTGAAAGAATAGCAAGAAATACATGCCAATACCATGGCAAGACAAAAGAAAAAGTTTATGATTGTTAACATGTGACAACATTCATGTCACCAGCATTAAAGCTGATACAGAATAGTTTTGACATCTCAAGCAATTGCCTCACACCATCCCTTTATAGTCATACCCTATAAAGGGTAAAAAATGAGTGCCTAAGTAAGGACAATCAGTGAGGAAGGAAGCAATGGGGAAACTATGAGAGTTGTTAAGTAATTAGAAATGTAAACTATGAGGGAGATAAAGGAATACAAACTATTGCTTATGTTTTAGGCTTATTGGTTATACTACTCAATCAGGACAGAAAATAGAGGAAATAAGTATAAAGAGTAATATAAAGAGATTTGTGTATAGGACTAAATCTAAAAACTCTACACTAAAAACTCTCTTCGTCGCCAGTTACAATATGTAGAGAAATGAAAAAAAAGTAAAACATTTATATAGTATACTATAATTTAAAACATTAGAAATACTGAGAATTGAAGGGGTTTTCTTTGTAAAAAAAAGTTCACTGACAGTAGTTTGAACAGTGCTTGAGTTCTTACTGTATAACTTAAAAATATGGACTAAGTGTATTTTCTATGCCTTGGAAAATTATTCCTTTCTAAGTGTGGACCAGTTTCCAACATTTTATCCTTTGCACTTTCAATTGTGAAAATCTCAGAGAGGCCCTATAATGTGAAGTGGCTTGCCAGTACCACTTCTGCTGGGACCTCATGTTTGTCATAAACACTGTTTATTTATATCAATACATTCACCTTCGCTACGTTCCTCTGGCTGCATACCTAAATTCCCTTGAATAGCAGCAGTATCAGTATTCCCATGATAAACTAATTCTTTCATTTTTTTTTTTTTTTTAAGATTTACTTATTTATGTTAGAGAAAGAAAGAGAGAGAGAACACCAGTGGGAGGGGTAGAGGGAGAGGGAGAATCTCAAGCAGACTATGCAGGGCTCAATCACAGGACCCTGAGTTCACAACCTGAGCCAAAACCAAGAGTCAGACATTTAACCGAGCGTGCCACCCAGGCATCCTTGTGATTAACTATTTCTTCTATAATTCCACTCAAGTTTGATTCAAATTTCACTTCAAGTGTCAGCACTTTCTGTTTCTTCGCCATATTTCCATCTTTGTTGGTCAATTCACTCTTTTAATTATCCTTTTTTGTAAAAGGATACATGTGGGTTTATCACCGAGACACAAGGAAGATACCCAAGTACAGGTTTTGATTTCTGTGCATGAACTAGTAACACATGCAGAGTGAGCAGTGCTAGGCAGACTTAGAAACATATGATGTGAGTGGTCACTGATCTTGGTATGTGCATGTTCTTAACACACTGAGTTGTAGACTAAGATGCCAACAAAATCTCATCTTAAGCAGTTATTCATAGTTAACAGCCCATGGTAGTCAAACTCCAACTGTGTTGGTATAGGCCTAGTAGTAATTAAACTGTACTAACTGAAACAGTACATATCAGAACGGTCCAAAGTGAGGACTGTCCCATTTATTAATTACAAACAGAACAATTTATTGCATGTTAGCATAAATATTGTATTTTATGAAATACATCTTCTCCAAAACAACAAAAAATTAGCAAGAATAACACTGTTGTAGCTCTTTGCAAATACCTTTAATGTGTTGAACAAAAGAGAGTAAATCCTCATATCTGCTTCCGTGGTCAATCTATCTTAGTATTATATACCATGCAGCCTCTGGAAAATGTCACTGTACAGTTGTTAAAGAATGGGAACAAAAAGGCAAATACTTTCGTAGAACTGTTAAGAAAATAATTTCTGACCTTTTGGACCTCTGAAGGGGTGAGGGTCCGAGAGTACACTTTGAGAACCACTACCTAAGACATTTTTTGTATATAATGAAATAACATTTCTCTTAGGTAACCAGGTAGTAATTATATATTCTTGAGAGCACTGAGAAAATAATTATTCAAATAGTTTTCAGTCTTCTTTAGTAAGGACAAATAACCTTGACCAAGGTGGATTAACGTTCAGTACATGATACTATCTGTAACTACGACTGGGGCTCAAAGGCGGAAACCATTATGTAAAGAAAAATAAGAACAGCTATGGGGCGCCTGGGTGGCTCAGTCATTAAGCGTCTGCCTTTGGCTCAGGTCATCATCCCAGGATCCTGGGATCAAGCCCCGCATCGGGCTCCCTGCTGGGCAGGAAGCCTGCTTCTCCTGCTACCATTCCCTCTGCTTGTGTTCCCTCTCTCGCTGTGTTTCTTTCTGTCAAATAAATTAAAAAAACAACAAAAAAAATAATAAGAACAGCTAAGAAAGAAGTAACACTGAAGTGGTCTCTGTTACTTAAAAGAAAGTCAAGTTAGATAAACATTAGATGCAATGCATGAGTAAATGAACAGAAACAAAAAGAAGATAAACAGATAAACCAGATTAAAGAGAAACTTGAAAACTTGTTTTTGTTTCCTATGTCCATTTCATTGACAATACAGGAGAAAAATGCTGCCAATCCTTAGCAAGCTTTTAATAGGAATAAATAAGTATAATGTTCATATTCAGTAAGAGATTGAAAAATGTTCCTAAAATGGATAAACAAAACCCCTAGTTTGGATTTTGACCTAAATAAAAGGAAATTTTGGAACATTTTAATGTTTTCCTCTAGTCTTCTTTAGGTAGAACGGGTGTCTGACTCTACAATCAAATTCAAGGCAGAAGTAACCTACCGCTTTAAAAAATTATGGCATTTAAGATCATAATGCACATCGGTGAAATGAACTGAAAAATTTTACTTAAAGATAAAAATAACACAGTACTTATTTCATCAAAAAGAGCTATGTTCGAATATTCAGTTTGTTTGTTTGACAGAGAAAGAGAGCATGCAAATGGGGGAGGAGCAGACAGAGGGAGAGGGAGAAGCAGGCTCCCTGCTTAGCTCTATCCCCGGGCTAGAGGGATGAGCTATCCTGCTTAGCTCATGTGGGCTCTATCCCAGGACCCTGGGTTCATGATCTGAGCTGAAGGCAGATGCTTAACCATCTGAGCTACTCAGGTGCCCCTGAATATTCAATTTCTACCTATAACAATCTAATAAGATTTTTTTTAATATTATCCTCCAGGAATAATACAAAATCCTAATAAATTATCCACATTGTAAATTATAATGGGAATAAAGACCATGGATATTAATACATATATTTTTGTAGCACCAAGAGCCATATACACATCAGTTGTCAATAAAATATACACATCTTTTTATCATCTTATCAGTAGATTGATATCTTATCAATATCATCTTATATTCCTACAGAAGACACTATTTGCATGATGAAAACCTAAGATGGTAAATCTCAGAGCACTAAATTATTTTAATCCAACACCTGAAAAAAATAAAAATAAAAACAAAGTCCAAATATCCTAAAGCATACCTTTAGACACACGTTCTAGTATTTCCAAGCATGAAGATATTTAAGGGTGAGAAAGCATTTTAAATATTCTATTACATCAAGATTGATAAGAAAAAAAAAGAAGGTTTCCTGCCTTTGCTTCATCATTTATATCCTACTCTCCTCCTACCAACACAAATCAAAATTTCAGAAGGTAACTCAGTTCCTTAGAATCCATGTTTTACTTCTAGCTAGCCAAGTCTTCCCACTCAACACTTATTTCTCTAGAATCATGTAGCTAGCTCCATTATGCCAAAATAATGAGAATCTTTTCCTCCATAACACAGTAACTAGCTAAGATGTGCTATAAAAACCAAACCTGTAAAAAGAATTTCAATACATCTAAAAAATATAACACAGATGCTGAGCTATTTCCTGATAAATGATGACATTAATATTAGTCATCTATTTCCTGCAGAGGACTGATTTTAAAATAATGAAATGACAATTTGATGAATGTCTAAAAATACCAAATCGAGTCTAAGTAACAGCTTTTACATAAGAATTAAAAATTCAAAAATGTACATAAAAGGGTCGTATAATGAAGCACCATTTTTAAAATGTCTCTGTCTAAACAGATTCTCTTTTCCATGCTCAATGCCCAAAGAAAATTTTTGTTAGGTCAGAAATAGAAAAGAATGATTGTAAATAAAACCTTCAAACCTAAGAATGCATAAACTACCTTTTCCTCTTTGGCAACATACCAAGAAAAATGAGATAGTTACCAAAACTATGTCTAAAAGATCTTCATTACAGTACATTAAACTAATTCCTCCCATGAGTCATAGATGTGTAGCATAATTTTAACTATAACTAATTAAAAAGTAAAAATGTGACAAAATAATAAAATCATTACTCTGTTAAATTTCTACATTACTGGAAAGAAACTATTAAAAAGAGGGGTGCCTGGGTGGCTCAGTTGGTTAAGCGACTGCCTTCAGCTCAGGTCATGAACCCGGAGTCCCGGAATCGAGTTCCATATCGGGCTCCCAGCTCTGCAGGGAGTCTGCTTCTCCCTCTGACCTTCTCCCCTCTTAGGTTCTCTCTCTCTCTCTCAAATAAATAAATAAAATCTTTAAAAAATAAATAAAAAGTGGAAATTTGGGCGCCTGAGTGGCTCAGTGGGTTAAAGCCTCTTCCTTCAGCTCAGGTCATGGTCTCAGGGTCCTGAGATCAAGCCCCGCATCGGGCTCTCTGCTCAGCGGGGAGCCTGCTTCCCCCTCTCTCTCTGCCTGCCTCTCTGCCTACTTATGATCTCTCTCTCTCCCTCTGCCAAATAAATAAATAAATAAATAAATAAATACTCTAATTCACTTTTAATATTTAAGGCTCTGCATTAGTAATATATACATATATATTCACATATATGCAGAATGATCAAGTAGGAAAAAATATATTCCTATTCCCTTACAATAAGCAAACATGCTTCAAAAACCATAAATTTCAGGGCACCTGGGTGGCTCAGTTGGTTGAGCATCTGACCCAATTTGGGCTCAGGTCATGATCTCAGGGTTATGAGGTAGAGCCACCTTCAGGCTCTGTGCTGGGTATAGAGCCTGCTTAGGATTCTCTCTCTCCCTTTCATTCTGTCCTCACCACACCCCTCACCACTCTCTACCACTCTGGGGGAAAAAAAACCACAAAGAAAAACCCCATAAATTTCACACAAAACAGATTTTTTTCTATACTATTAAATCTCTTCACCACAGAATTATATCTGAAGATAACCAAAGTACATAAAAGCATCTAGAATCATCACATTTCAAAACAAAAAGGATCTCAGAAAAGTTACTCATAATTTGTATTTCTAAGTAGAACATAGCTATCCAAATCCTGATAGGATTCTTTCCACTATTTCACACCAAAATTACAGAATTCCTTATAATGTTTACTATGGCTAGTGGTCTTTATCAAAGGGGCAGGTAACAATCTTCTGCCATTAATATAATACCCATAATCAATAATCAATAAGGACATGGATATCAGTAACTGTAGATAATAGCTTATTTCCTTTCTTATATTTTACACCAGAAACTCAGAAAATCTTTTAGAATCAGAAATTTGCCTTCTTCTTTTTTTTAAGTATTATGAAAGCAAGAATTCCCAAAAATCATGTGTATTTCACTCTTTAATTTTTCTATAATTTTAATCTTTTTATAATAAAAAAATTCTTTACACATGTCCTTTTAGCAGGAGTCTGCAACTACTACCACAGGCCAAATTGAACCTGTTGTCAGTTTCTATAAAGTTTTATTGGAACACAGGAAAAAAAAGGCCCAATCAATTTCTCTGAAATGGTAGCCTAAGTGTCTCTCTTATTATAGTGTTGACTATTTTTAAAATTTTTACCCTATACAAAAATTAAAAGGAGAGAGAAAAATGTATTTTAAAATATTTCCCCACCTGTACTGACATTTATTTTATTTATTTTTTATTAGGCACCTGTGAAGTGCATTATTTTATTTTTTTTAATAATTTATTTATTTTTATTATGATTAGTTAGCCAATGCACCACATCAAATTTAATAATGTACTATACGTTGGCAAAACTTCTTTTAAAGAGAATTGTTACTTTAAGGATGAAATACTAAATAATTAACATCTTGTATTGCTATATAACCAGACTGATAACAACAGATTGCCCAACATGAAAAATAACATTAGATGCACTATCTAAAAAAGGGGTAAGACAAAATTTTCCAAAAAAATAAAAACAAACATCTAAAATTAAAAGCTATCAAACCAAGAAAACTTCCCATCTGAACATAAATTTATGCATTAAATCTCTTATATGAAAGAACTCCCAATTAAAATCATTTTAATGAGGAATATTTAATACCCTTGGACCGCACATCCTTCTGGAATCCAAATGCTCTTTATCCAAGAACAAACAAAAATATTCAAGTAACATATTTTAACATCAGTAAACTACCTAGTAAACTAGATGCTCACAGGAACAATACAGCAATAGGAAGAACAGGGGCTTTAATATCAGAAGGCCCTGGATTCACATCTGGCTCTGCTGTCATCCATTCCTGTGAAGACACTTAACCTCTCTGAACCTCAGTTTCCTCAGTAATCAATTACCAAATTATTGTGAGGATTAAAAGAGATAGCATACATAAAGTATTTAATTTTCAACTTACACAAAAATTACTAAATGTTAGCACATATCCCCTTTCTTTTTAGAGCATCAGCATTTCACTGAATAACATCTAAGCATAGAAGAAAGAGGCAAGAATTTCAAGTGTATGTAAACTGATTTTCTAAAGAGCTTAATAGGTAGCAATCATGGTTTATGAATACCAGAAATGCTAAGAAAATGAAGGTTCCCATTTTCTGATTCTATGGCTCAAATATAAACACATATACCCACACACGATTTAGAACCAGTTCATATGCAGCCACAGACACTGAATGAAGCACATAACAGGAAAGTACAGGCTTTGAAACCAGATATATTTGGGTTTAAATTCTAGCAATGTTAGGCTTAAGTATAAAATAAATCTGATTGAAATAGAAATTGCTTCAATTAAATTATTTTCATTACTAGTCATAAATGCTCATCTAATATTTTTCCTCCAAAAAGCATATTTTGAATGCATGATATAAATTAATGTATCTTCCTCAGATGTTAAACACAGATGTTTTGTGTTTTTAATTTTATTAAAATTTTAACATACATATATACATACTTATGTGTGTACGTATGTGTGTGTACATATATATACTAAGATTTTACTTATTTATTTGTCAGAAAGAGAGCACAAGCAGGGGGGCTGTAGGCAGAGCAGAGAGAGGGAGAAGCAGGCTCCCCACAAAGCAAGAAGCCAATGCAGGACTCAATCCCAGGACCCTGAGATCATGACCTGAGCTGAAGACAGACACTTAACCAACTGAGCCACCCCGGTGGTGTTGGTGTTAAGTCCCTTAACTTATATTTTTAATATTAATTTTGAGACTTCATCTGGAATACAAAAGACCTGCTTTTTAAGTGTAAATACTAAGAGAAATTTAAAATTTCAAGATCAAATGTTATATTTGAATATATGGGGATACTGTTACCCTCTTCTAAGGACAATCACCATTACTGGAAAAAATGGATAATGTCATTTTATTTAATGCAAAAAAATGTGTGCATTTTGCACATTTTCTTTTAGACAATATTTTCAAAACAGTATGCATTATATATTTTTTACTATTTTTGTAAAATAAGTTTTATAAAATTGAAAATTAAAGTATATGCTTTGGTAAGGAAATACTAAAAAAATATATTTGTTTAGCTCAGCCTCACCTTTTTTTTCAAACACAGGAAGAGATGAACTTTTCTTTTTCTATTTCCACATTAAATTTCAATTAGAGTAACTCCATTCAAAAGAAAGCAAATGCTACTGCTGAAGCTATTAGATACTTAAAACTCTACTATCATTAGAGAGTAATCATTAGGGTGACTTTTAAAAAAACAAGTGATGATGATTCTTTAATTCAACTTTCAATCTTATTTTGGAAATGCTCATCCACTGCTATTATTCTCCACTAGTTATAACTACCTCATTTGATAAATATGCCTACTATGTACTAAATGCTGGAAATAAACTAGATGCTGAATAAACTGTCCAGTGTTTGAGAAATTCACATTCTAGTAAAAGACAAAAGGTAATTAGATTACAGGATAATTCGTGTTATATTTATTTACATAACCTATTCCAGAAAAGACTTCAGGTTGCTTATGGGGGCATATAAAATATCATTATGTGGCGACATAAATTAAAATTGGGAAGATGAAAAATGTGGGAAGAGACTAAGCAGGATAGAGTAAATGGTGGTAGACCAATGCTCCTACACCGTACAGCTAGAAAAACTGGGAGGAATTACAGAAATCATATATTTGAAGCCTGCAGAGAGTGGCCGAAACAGTAGGAATTAGAGAGGTTAAGACTCCTGAAAGAGGAAAGCTCAAAAATTAGTGGACATGTATAGTTGCTTTTACCCAGGAGTGTCTGCCAATTCTGAGTGTGACAGGATCTAACTCCCACAGAAGGCTGATGGCAGGGAACAGAAACATGAGGAAAGCTTTTGAAGGAGTCCTGGGAAGGCCTCAAATACCTCCTTGTCATCAGAAGACTAAAATCCTAATCAGAAAGCCTTTGATTAACACAATAAAGCATATAATTCCAGAAAACAAAGTAATAGTTTAGGACTACCAGAGAAAGGATGCTGAAAAATACACCAAACCTAGATTGAAAACCCTGAATGGTCAGGGGCAAATGAAAGGCCGAGCAAGACTTACCAGTGTTGAAACCCAGACTGGATTTGGCACCACCGCTGAGTAGAGGAAGGTGATCAGCTACCACTCTAGCTTCCAGAGGAAGATAACATTAGTAATGAAAGTGAGTACTACCCTGTATTATGAGCCATGGGCCCTAGCACGCTCTTGACCACATTTTCTTCAAATTGACAGGTGCGCTCTACCTGTTTACTCCTCTGTGGTCTTTTTCTACTTTATGTTACGTTCTGATAAATACTCTTGACATAATGGTTGACAAAAAGGTAAGTAAAATAGCACTTAAAGAACAACAAAAGTACTGAAAAGATTTGATACATACTATCTGGCATTCAATAAAAGAAATCTTTTTTAGATATGCCAAAAAATAAGACTATATGACAAAGAGAGGAAGAGAGAAAACTCAATAAAAAGAGATGTAAGATGATACAAATATTCTAAATTAGTGATGAAAAACTCTAGGATAACTATGATTAATATGACCTAGGGAAGACAGGGTAAGATGGCTGTAGATAAAAAAGATACGTATTTTTATAAAAGAATTAGAGTCTATTAAAAAAGAATCAAATCAAAATTCTAAAACTACCTAAAATTAAAAACTCATATAATTTACTCAGTAGATGAGAAATAGTAGAAGACAAGATTAATGAAAAGGAAAAGAAGTCAATAGAAAACATACAAACTGAAGCAGAAAGAGAATAAAGAAGAGAAGATAGAGAAAAGAAAGAACATAAGTCAAGTGGAGCCTGGTAAAATTTAACATACATGTAACTGGAGTGTAAAAAGATAATAGCCAAAACTTTTCCAAACCTAATGGAAAAGCAATGGCAAGGGTAAATATGTAGGTAAATGCAAATGTGTACTGCCTGAATATCAAGTATAAAATGCAGCAATAAAAGATTCTTGCAGAATTTAAAATATATGTAGACTTAAAGTGTTCAGGATGAGAAGGAATAAATTAATTACATTAAATTTATATTACACTGTGGTAAATCAAGAGTAACTGCCAACAGGATAGGAACCCAACATATATACAGAATAAGAGAAAAAAATTATGACTAACAAGTTCACTGAGAGAAAAACTGGAATAGTGGAATAAATAAAAAATACTGATATATAAGAAGGCAAGGAAAGAGAAAAAAGTCAACATAAAACAAAGGGTAAAATGGTAGCTATAAACTCAAATACAATAGCATTAAATGTAAATGGGCTAAATACTCTAAGTAAAAGATTAGATATAATCCTAAACCCAATTCTATCCTGCCTACTAGAAACACTTAAAAGACAAAAAGATTAAAAGTTAAGGATGGAAAAGAGAAACCATACAAACATTAACTGAAAGAAAGCTGTTTTATTAATAACAGACAAAATAGACTTTAAGGCATTAACAATATTAGAGATGAAGACATTTCATGATGACAAAGGAATCCAACCCCCAGGAAGAGGTCACAATAAAATTTATTTATTTATTTGAGAGAGAACACGAGCAGAAGGGACAGAGGGAGAGAGAATCTGATGCAGAGCTGGATGTGGGGCTTGATCTCATGAGCCTGAGATCACGACCTGACCCAAAATCAAGAGTTGGATGTTTAACCAACTGCACCACCCTGGCACCCCAAAGAAATCACAATTCTAAATTTTCACAGACCCAATAATAAAGCAACAAAATATTGACAGCAAAAATGACAGAACGAAAGGAGGAAATAGACAAAGGTATACTCAGAGACAGACTTTAACACATCTCTCACAAAATTAAATAGACTAAGCATATAAAAAACTAGTAAGGGATAAAGAAGATGTGAATAACACAATTAATATACTTAGATAAAACATGGAATGTGCAATCAATGACAGACTATGTATTTTTCAAATGTACATAAAATATTTATCAAAATTAACCATATGCTATATCATAAAACAAGCATAAACAAAATCTCAAAAGTCTGAAATCTTTCAGAGTATAGTGGACTTAAGTTAAAAATCAGTAACTAAAAATAACTAGAAAATCCTCCACTGTGTGAAAGTTAAATAAATTTTTAAATAACCCATCAGTCAAAGAAATCCTAACAGAAATTAGAAAACATTTTAAGCTAATTAATAATAAAGATACAACATTTCAAATCTTGTGAGCAATCTCATAGTAATGCCAAAGGAATCTGTAGATTTAAAAGGCATATATTAGAAAAGAAGAAAGGCTGAAAAACAATGATCTAAACTCTCATCTCAAGAAATTAGAAAAAGAAAAAAAAAAAAACAGGAACTTAAAGTCAAGGAAATAATAAAGAATCCCATGAATTAAGAAATAAATATATGGCAGAGAAAATTAACAAAGCCAAAAGCTGACTTTTGGAAAGATACATAAAATTCATAAACTCCTAGCAAGAAAAAAAAAAAAAAGGAAAAAACAGAGACTAGCAATATTAGGAAAGAAAATGGAAAATTACTATAGTTTTAAACAATAAAAAGATATTAAGAGGATATTTGAAAGATCTTAAGAATAAATTTGGTAATAAAGATGAAGAACTCACTGAAGCCTGATTCGAGAAGAAACAGGAAATCTGAATTGTACAGTGTCTATTAAATAAATTGAATCTATTACTAAAAGACTTCCCACAAAGACAATTAGCAGTTCAGATTTCTTCCCTGGTGAATTCTTTCAAAAGTTTAAGAAAGAAATAATCTAATGCTATACAAATTCTTCTACTGAAGAATATTTCCCAACTTGCTTTATAAGGTCAGATAATCTTAGTGACAAAACTAAACAAGGACACTGTAAGAAAGAACAATTACAGATAAATCTCTTCCTTGAACATACAGGTGAAAATCCCAAATGTAATATTAACTCATTGAATGCAAAGATATGTAAAAAAGGTAATACAACACAACGAAGTGTTTTTATTCCAGAGTAGTTTAACCTTCAAAAGTCCATCAATATAATTCACTACTTAAATAGAAAAAAAGGAAGAGAAATTATGTTTGATAGAAAAAACATTTGATTGCTAACATTTACCTCATGGTAATATTTTTAATATTTTCTGCAATACTCTGGTCCTAGCCAGAATAGTAACATAAGAAAACAAAGTCATGAACTTTTAAACAAGCAGATAACATAACTGTATTCCAAGTTTAAAAAAATAAAAAACTACAGAAAATCCATTAGAATTAATAAGTAAATCGGGTAAGATTACTACATTACAAGACAAATATTTTAAAAGGTTGATTTTATGCCTATACATCAGCAAAAAAAAGAAAATTTAAAAAATTTAGTGATCCGTTACTATATAAAAAGATTAAAAAATAAGTTTAAAAATGGATGTATATGTATACTCACAACTACAAACACTTTTGAGAAAAGTTTCAGACTATTTACATACATGGAGGGTAACATTCTTTTTCTTGACCTGAGTATTAGTTACAAGGTAGTGTCCTCTTCGCAAAAATTCCCTGCCCTATACACTTATGCTATGTGCATTTTCTGTATGCAGATTATAAGTCAATAATAATTTTTATGAAAAATGTGGAAGCAAAGTAGAGCTAAGAATAATGCTAAATGCATTACTTCCAAGTTCTATGTATCTTTCAGAGCTTGGCCACAGATTTAACACTAAAATTTCTAAAGCTTACAAGAAAAAAGAAGTTGTCAGTTACACATTTGTGTCCAGTAGATATAAATAAACCAACTGCCTAGAGATACAATTCTTGGCACTAAAATAAGACAGCTATTTCTCATAGAAATCTTAACAAAAAGAAGACACTTCTTGACATAATAAATAATGTTCTGGACAACAACTTCAAGAAGACCTTCTGTGACTGTTTCTTCTGATGACACACAATATAGGCTGATGGAATCTTACCAATGCACAATTGTGAAAAAGCAACTGGTGATAGGAGTGTGTGAAGCGATGCTATCTACATACGCAGATGCTTTCTGATGATTTGGACCAACTCAGATATAGATCTTCTAAACTTGTGAGACTGAATAAATGAGTGGATAAACTTCACATATTCCCCCCTGAATATCCGATCTTCTAACTGAGCTTCTAACATTTATCAATCAGCAGTGATGTTAAGATAAGCAGGGAAGTTAAGATAATCAGGCAAGTTACACGTGTGGAGGACAGCTATTTCCCTAAGTTGAGTATAAACTCATTTTGGCTAGGGGAAGAGATAATGACCTATGCATGCTGTAAAGTTTATGCAGGACTAATAGCTGAAAAGATGATCATGCTACCTCTGTCATAAATACTTATCAGGGCTCTTAACAATCCTTAGAAATTGTTAGATACTAAACCTGCTCCAAAAGAATACAACTAAAAATGTTGATCAAAGACCAAATCCAAAGTTCTGCCACACAGAGCATGACTGAAGAGCTTTAGCCAAAAATATAATCACATTAGCCAAAGTATGAACAGTCTCATGAGGCATACTCAAGCAAAAAGTAACAAGGAAAATAAGTCCCTCAACTTGAAATTCTTTAAAGGATTATATTGCCAATAATACTAACATTTTACGTATCTGCAGTTCACCCACCAAGTTCAAACAGAGGAAGAGACATTTTTCTGATTATTCATCAACTAGAATGTTGAGTTCAGAGTGCTAAAGCTCACTTACTTAACTGAGGCCTCTGGTTGCCCTTTTTTTTCTTTTTTAACACATGATAAATTTACTTATCTGCTTTCCTAGTTCCCAGCCAATTATAATAAGCATGTGAAGACAGGAAGCACAAAGGAAAGAGCTGCTAGAAACAGGCAGAGTTGTAAGAAATAACGAATAACTTCATAGGAAGCAACAGCAGAATGGAAAAGCAGAGAAGAAACTTCAAACACACAAACTTCTTGGGGCCATGTCGCAAAAATCTCTATATATCAAGAGTCCTCAAGGGCAGCCACTGCACAGGACATATTCACAGAAACAGATTCAGAGTGAAGTCCTCATAAAGATTCTATTATTCTTTAGAGAGTCTTTTTTAAAGAAGATAGGGAAATGTGTAATACATTTTTAAAAGTGATTCACCCAAAATGTTTTAAATATTAATATTTTGGCTTAAATTTAAACACTTAAATTATAAGCTTCAGTTATACGGAAGACTGCAATCCACAACTAATGCTGAGTAGAGCACTATAGTTGATGGGAGAATTTTAAGCTTAACGCAAACATTAAAAACATGGAAAATATAAGCACCTCATTCTTTGACTACACTGGAAAAATAAGGCCCTACTGTTACCTGAAATAAGAATCAAATTATGAAATAGTATCTTCACCTACAGAAAACCAAGAATAACTATGTACATCTTATGAGAAGTACCTTAATTTTGAAAACCATCATTTGTCTCCACTCATCATACTTTCTCCTTAATGGGCTCTTGTTAATCCTTTCTATCCACAAGACAGGAAAATTATGATTTTTTTTAAAAAATATTTTATTTATTGGACACAGAGAGAGATCACAAGTAGGAAGAGAGGCAGGCAGAGAGAGGAGGGAAGCAGGCTCCCTGCTGAGCAGAGAGCCTGATGTGGGGCTCAATCCCAGGACCCTGAGATCATGACCTGAGCCGAAGGCAGAGGCTTTAACCCACTGAGCCACCCAGGCGCCCCAGGAAAATTATGACTATGAGAGGAGTTTCTCCTAAGGTATTGATGTAAAAACATTTAACAAATGTTATAATAAAATCTGTTTATGCATATATAAACTGTACACTTAAATAACTTTCTCATAAAACAATGCTAACCTACAGAAACTTTCCATTTTAATTCTCTTTGTCAACAGAAGTAAAATCAAAAGAATATTTAAGTTTTTCAATAAAACACGAAGCTTAAAAATGACAGAAAAAATGACTAATGTACCTGATTTTGTATGGATGAAAAACAGAAATTAAAAAAAGCCTGCAGGACTTTAAAAAATTAATTTTTCAAAGTTCTAAATGGTAAAGAAGATGCAGGGAAAATATTAGTTGGTACAAAGAACCAAAATCAGTATACGAGTATTTTGGAGTTGAGTGTGGAATGTTTAGAGGCCTCAAATGACCTAGTTTCTCTCCACCACAATCTGTAAAAAAGAAGCCTAAGATAGTACTAAGTACCACACATGTATTTTTAAGGCTACAATACATAAATGTTCAATAGAACAAAAACAAGAGATGAAATAATTACATAATCACAATGAATTGAAATTAAATTCAATTCAGGTCCTGACTATTTTACCTAACCCAGCAACTCCTTCAGAAGCTCCACACAATAACAACTGTACAAGGCTTTAAAACATAAAGAACTGCTTAGTTACATAATAAAGCTTTAAAACTAAGCTGAGAATATGCCTAAGTTGTTTAAGGGGTAAAGAAAAGCATTACCGTATAAATACTATAGATACAGTAGAATGATATGTGGTGGTAGGGGGAGCATTTTGTTTTGATTTGCTTTGGTAAACTGTTCACAAGTTTTCTAGAACATCAGTAGAGAAATATGGAATGGAAGGCACAGTTCAAAATGTTTTTGTTTAAAGATTTTATTTTTTTATTTATTTGACAGAGAGAGAGAGAGATCACAAGTAGGCAGAGAGGCAGGCAAAGAGAGAGGGAAGCAGGGTTCCTGCTGAGCAGAGAGCCCGCTGCAGAGCTCGATCCCAGGACCCTGAGATCATGACCTGAGCCGAAGGCAGAGGGTTTAACCCACTGAGCCACTCAGGCGCCCCCAAAATGTTTTTCTTTAGAGAGAACAATGCACATACCTCATCTAGCTACCATTAAACATGTCTACCATTACCCTGCTCATACTTGGAGAAATTCAAAAGAAAGCATTTTAAAGTCTATCATTAGTTTTAGGGATGTTATTGAAGGTTACTAATGATCTAGGCTAAGATGATTTTACAGATGTGAAAACTCGATAATGAAATGTTCGCATGGCTTGTTAAAGGACATAGAATGAGTTAACAACAAAGTAAACTGAGAACTCAAACTCTAAACCAACTTCTTCACAACTTAAATATTAAAACACCTCTAGCTTGATATATATAAAAATTAAAAAATGAATTCATTAAGAGACAAGGGTGAGATACCACAATTTGTTAACTCTGAAAGGCAAAGAAGCATAATGCATCTATATTGATTTGTTCAGGCAGGGCTACTTAAAACATCCAAATGGCCTAGAATGACTTTTTTTTCCAAAAAGTAAAAGCCTTTTAGACAAAGCCTATCAAACAGATCCCATTATTATTGAGATGGATGATAATTTATATAAACCATCCACTCTTCATACATGAAGAACAGCCGTGGTAGTAAATCCACATAAATATATGAGTTGAAATCTAAGCCAGAAATTAAAATTTATTCTAGCTACAACACTAAATTTATGTGTAAATTATAACTGAGGTCAGCACTTATATTCATTTTGTAATAGAAAACAATAACCATGCAAAGAAAATTAATGAAAATACAACAAGCCTAGACAGCTGTCCACACAAATCAGTGTGATGTGACTGAAATGTTGTTTAAATAAGACTGAGATAGAAATCCTTTCTTCTGGCCTTTCTCTGATGAGGGAGCAGATGAATATCAAGTAACCTAAAATCAGCCAGGACAAAAATGAAGAAGCAAAAGAAAGAGTACCTAGCACTGAAATTATTCAATTAATAAATATTTATTGAGCATTGGATACTCTAGTGTGAAGAATTATTTTTTAAAAAAAAGACAACTGAGCAAAAAACTGCCCTGTAAAGTTTAACTCTGAGGGAGCTTTTATGAAACACATTCCTCCAAGAATATTGGATCCTGCTTAAGATGATCATCTTTTAAAAAAATAATCTTAAATATACGTAAAACACATCAGCCTTGCATATTCTATTTTCCTAACTTAAAGATGTGCCTGGATTTTAAAAAAAAAATTTAATACCTGTCTTCCTCAAAAGGTTGTATTCTAGACAGGACAAATGGTAAATTAAACCAAGTCCACATTATTTTACTGTTTACAGCTCAAAGTGCCATACAGTTCGTGAGGCAGTCTTCCTGCTATGTAGGCAAACATCTATAATAGTCCAGGTTAAAAAAACAAAAAGTTGGTCAAAGTTACTGAATATAAGTCCTAGCATAAATATCTGCTGCATCAGACCCTTTAAACACAAATACACAGAAATTGTAAAGGAGGAAAAGGTGTCATTTTTTTTAACTCTTAGAGGATTACCAATGGTTGTTGCTGAGATGTTTGGTGAAAAATCAGTTATTTCTGAATACAGATACTAATTATTCCCTTTACGTTTCTATACTTCCTAGAGTAAAGGAATACTGCATTCATAATTAGAAAACCTTTAAGGAAAGGGAGACTTGGAATAAATCACTGACACGAAAACTAGGTATCCTCCACAAGTCCCACTTGCAGAATAACAACTGCAGAAACTGCACTAGCACTGCAATTTAAAAGTGGAGAGAAAACACACACACACACACACACACACACACGCCAGGCTTGTAGTAGACATTCAATAGTGGGGGTATGAAAAAACTGAATACGTGCGTAAACAAGCCAAAACAAACAAACAAAAAATGCATTCCGATTTTGAAGCAACACAGTAAACAATCACAGCAACGACGACTTCGCCAAAAGCTGGCTGACAGTTTAATGTGCACTAAATGAAAGAGCTTTTCCTTCCTGCCCTCCTCTGTTACTCCGACACTAGAAGACACATTCAAAACAAACCCTCCCCCAGCCCCGCCCCAAGCTTGATCCTCGCTCTGTTCTAGTCCTGAAACTGTCGGAAAGTCCGGGGCCTCAGGGTGCCCAGACCCGGGCCCCCCCTCAGCGCCCACGGGCACGCCTGGCGCAGCAGGGACTGGGGCCACGGGCCCCCAGTCTGCGGGACCCCCAGGGGCTCGCGCCCTCTCCCTCCGCCCTCGGCGCCGGCGGCCCCCCTCCCCTCGCCGCGAGCCGCGGGCCGCGCCGTACCTGCACACGGTGATGAGGTTCCTCCTCTCCACCGCAGCATTGCGGGCGCTGAGGCTCTTCTTGCCGCTGCCGCCGCCCCCACCGCGGCTCCCGCTCAGGCCCCCCAGGCTCCGGGAGGCCATGGCGGGCTGACCCCCGCGCCCCTTTTGTCTGCTGCGACCCCTCCCGCGCCCCACACCTGCTTCCCAATGCTCTTGTTCGTTTTGCTACCGTGGGGGCTCTGGAGGGTCGTGGGGGAAGGAGCGGGGACCGACAGAGGGTGTGGAAGACCGCGGGGGAACTCGTACCCAGGCACTGACGGCTCGCGCTCCGCACCCAAGCTACACACTCACACACACTCACGCGCACACACGCACGCACCTCCCCCGCCCTCGCGCGCGCCGCCGGCCGCCTGGCGGAGCGTGCGGGGCGGTGTCGGGCGCTCCCCCGCTTCCCGAGGGACCTCGGCTGCCAGCACGCGCGCGTGCCCGCCGGCCCGCACGCCCTACCACCTGCCTTCGGCCGCCACTCGCGCCCCAGGCTCGGAAGCTGCGGTGAGGCCACGAGCCTCGCGCGCGCAGCCCTGCCCTCCCTGCACCTATCAGGCTAACGCCGTCCACCTGGAGCCAATCGCGACACGCTGGGGGCGGGGCCGGCCGCGCGGCTCTTTAAAGCAACGTGCTCGAGCACCGCCCCGGCGCGTGGGCAGCTGTCAAGACGCCGGGCTCGCGCTCGCAGCCCGCGTGCCGCAGGCAGCCCGCACGCCGCGGAACAGCGCTGCAGTTTGCGCGGGGATTGTGGGATGCGGGGCGCCGGAGAGCCCCGGGAGGAATGCTGATCGTTGCCGGGAGCCCAGCTTTAACTGCTGGGATCTCTAGCTCTAGCCACTAATCTTTTCCACGGCAGAAGCCTATTCTCAGGTCTTAAGCCCGGAAAATGCAGCAGTCCGGCGCTCGCAACAGACCCAGGACTTGACTCCCAGGGAAAGAGCAGGGTTCCTTTTGTCCTAACTCCCTCCTCTGGTGTGCAAAACAGCTACAAATATCCCAAGGAGGGAAACTGCCCATAGAATATCCCCCTTGGGCGTATGATGGTGAGATTTCTTGAGTGTCTGTGCCACGTCGCTCCTACCTTAGCCCCAGCACCTTCTGCAGCCAGGACTGACTGCCCACGTGAGAACGAACGAGGTGGTAATGTGCACCCTTCTTCCCGACTGGGCAGAGAATCAGGAATTGGGTGAGGAACAGTGAGTCTCAGGGCAGTTGGGCCTTGGCTGTTTTGGGCTGCTCCTGGAGAAGAGCGCCGCCCTGATCGCGTGTGTTTGGAATCTGGCTTCCAGACTTTGAACCGCTTCTTCATGCTCCAGCCTCTCCAGCAAGGAGGTCCTAGCCCCTGCCGCATTCTCTGGCTCTCACCTAAGTGGCTGTCTATCTCCCTTTGCATCAACATGCTCAGACTTCAGAGTGAAGTCCGGTAACTACTGACCCTGTGGAGCCTAGCACGGTGCCCCGCGTACGAGTTCTCAATAAATGTTCGTTAAATGTAACTTGAAGTTACATTTGGCTATATTTTGCTGAAATTTTGCAATTTTGGTGGCTCCAAAGTCTATATAACTTCCACCTCTGGTTCTAAAGTTTTTGTCGAAGATTGTTATAGAACATACAGTTTAGTATAGATATGTATATTATACGAAGGAGGGGCTGTTACTCTGTTGAATGCTTTAAAAAGTTTTGTGTAATAAAGCTGTAGATGACTAATATCTGTAAAAAATTTTAAATCTCTAAAATCATTATAGCAAAGACAGCCCTTTCAGCTAAGTCTAATCATAGAATAAAGATCAATGTAGAAAAAAAATACTTGTCTCAACTAACTGCAATAAATATGCACACATTAAAATTAGAGAAAAAAACTTAGACTTTAAACTTTCTCTTTCACAATAATAAAAGCAGGACAGTTTTCTATGTCAGTGAGCTTGTTCCCAAATATTTCTTGTCTTCTGTATGGTAAAATGGAAGTTTTTTGTTTTTTTAAAGATTGTATTTATTTATTCGACAGAAAGACACAGTGAGAGAGGGAACACAAGCAGGGGGAGTGGGAGAGGGAGAAGCAGGCTTGCTACTGAGCAAGGAGCCCAATCCATCCCAGGACTGCGGGATCATGACCTGAGCCAAAGGCAGATGCTTAACGACCGAGCCACCTAGGTGCCCCAACATGGAAATTTTTAAGGAGACTTGCTGTTCTAGAAGCTCCAATTAACTTGTTTCCTCTTGCTACACCAACAGTTTGAAGTCAGAAGTAGCTATCAGGAAACAGATGCACTAGTTACACAGGCAGTCTCTACAAAGTATTTGCACTGGCAATGACAAATACAACTCACATTGAAATTTTTGTGACTTGAACACAGATGAAAACTGCATGAGAAAAGAATGGAAAGAATGGAAAGCCATCAATTATCAAGAAAATTCCTAAGTAGGAATTCCATAGATAGGAATCTAGATTCCTAGATACCTATGCTGGTTTGTTCCATAGGAGAGAGAAAACAGACAGACACACACACACACACACAAATCCTTAATACTTACCAAGAAGACAACCGAAAAAAAAAGCGGGGGGGCACCTGGGTGGCTCAGTCGTTAAGCGTCTGCCTTCAGCTCAGGTCATGATCCCCGGGTCCTGGGATGGAGCCCCACATCCGACTCCCTGCTGGGCAAGAAGCCTGCTTCTCCCGCTACCACTCCCTCTGCTTGTATTCGCTCTCTCACTGTGTTTCTCTCTGTCAAATAAATAAAATCTTTAAAAAAAAAAAAAAAAAAGACAAAACCGAGGCCACCTGGTAGATCTGTGTTAAGTGTCTGCCTTGGGCTCAGGTCGTGATCCCAGGGTCCTGGAATCGAGTCCCCCATCAGGCACCCTGCTCAGTGGGGAGTCCGCTTATCTTTGCCTCCCTCTCTCTCTCCATCTCTCATGAATAAATAAAATCTTAAAAAAAAAGAAGACAAAACTGAGTGGTCATGTCAAATACAGAAGAGTGAGGTGTCATTATTCTCAAAATTAGCTTTCTAGTCTCAAGTACATTTCTTTAAAAGATTTTGTTTAGGATAGTGCCTGAAGCAGTGGGTTCGCCAACATGTCCCGTGGTTCCAGCACTGGTTTTGACCGCCACATCACAATCCTGTCACCTGAGGGCCGGCTCTACCAAGTAGAATATGCTTTTAAGGCTATTAACCAGGGTCGCTTTACATTGGTAGCTGTCAGAGGGAAAGACTGTGCAGTAATTGTCACACAGAGGAAAGTACCTGACAAATTATTGGATTCCAGCACAGTGACTCACTTATTCAAGATAACTGAAAACATTGGCTGTGTGATGACAGGAATGACAGCTGACAGCAGATTCCAGGTACAGAGGGCACGCTATGAGGCAGCTATGAGATTCCTGTGGACGTGCTGTGCAAAAGAATTGCTGATATTTCTCAGGTCTACACAGAATGCTGAAATGAGGCCTCTTGGTTGTTGTATGATTTTAATTGGTATAGATGAAGAACAAGGCCCTCAGGTGTACAAGTGTGATCCTGCAGGTTACCAGTGTGGGTTTAAAGCCACTGCAGCAGGAGTTAAACAAATGGAGTCAACCGGCTTCCTTGAAAAAAAAAAGTGAAGAAGAAATTTGATTGGACATTTGAACAGACAGTGGAAACTGCAATCACATGCCTATCTACTGCTCTATCAGTTGATTTCAAACCTTCAGAAATAGAGGTTGGAGTAGTTACAGTTGAAAATCCTAAATTCAGGATTCTTTCAGAAGCAGAGATTGATGCTCACCTTGTTGCTCTAGCAGAGAGAGACTATGCATTGTAGTTAGTTTACCAAATCGATGACGCCACTTGCCTGTGTGTTTGGTAACAACAGACCAACACTGTGGAGGCCCCTGGATTGAAAAAGGAACCTCTCCCACTCCTGCCCTGCCGCTGAAGTGGTTAGGACTCTGTATAAATAAAAATAGTGATTTTGGAAAACAAACAAAAAAAAAAAACAAAAAAGAGATTTTGTTTATTTAGTTGAGAGAGAGAACGTGATAAAGAGAGAGCACGAACAGGGGGAAGGGAAGATGGAGAAGGAGACTCCTTGCCGAGCAGGGAGCTGACTGAGCCTTGATCCGGGACCCTGGGATCATGACCTGAGCCAAAGACAGACGCTTACCTGGCTGAGCCGCCCAGGCACCCTCAAGTATATTTTTATATTGTTTGTGGTATAAATTTATATTTGTGACTGAGACTTAGTAAAACTCCATCTTAGATGATTAGGTAATAAAGTTTTTTCAAATGCTACTTTTCAGGGGATTCAGTTGACATAGGTATTTGCTTAACAAGATTTCTCGTTAAGAAATGCCATTTTTTTTGTATGTACAGCGAGTCTTTCAGCTGCCACATGGGGGCCTTATTTGATAATGCTTTTTCTTAATTATCCTGAGCAATATGTCCAGGGTTTCCTTCTTTCTCTAGAAGACAAATCTGTAACTAATTAATCAGTTATATCCACTAAAGTTTAATACTATTATAAAGCCACATGAGTTTTCACACTACTTTTTCCACTCCTTCCAGCACCAGTGGCAGTTCTGTATTTCATTTATCTGAGCATTTGAACCAAGATTATTTGGAGATGTGAAGAGACTCTCAAGCAAAATAATGAAAATAGGAGATGTCTAATTTAAAGTATAAGAATGCTGTAGAACTGAATGGGCAAACCATATTCACTATTTTCCCAACCTCCTCTTTCTCCCCATCAAGAAAGACAATATTACAACTCTTACATATCCTCACATCTAAATAGCCTCAGATCTAAAATGCTATAAGCAAGAGAGATTACCAAATCATTGCTTAGTTTAATCTCAAAGAAATGGCCTCCCTAGGTATGCTCAAACACAGGACCCTGACAGAAAAGACAGATAAACGTGAAGACAGAGTATTTTTTAAAAATCCACAAAGTGAGAGAAAGGGATGTGAAGACAGAAGCAGAGGTTAGAGAGGAGAGAAGACATTACATTGCTGGCTTTGAAGATGGAGGGAGGGGGCCGGGAGCCAAGAAGCACAGGGGGCCTGCGGAAGCTGGAAAAACAGCCCTCACAAAGCCATGCCTTAGGTACTAGTGGAGACCCATGGGCCCAATCAGGACGGAAGCAAGAAGGCCGAGAAAACTCTGCAGGGGCAGCCTGGGAACTGGGACTCCACGCTGCTAGTGCATTCCTGTGAAGGCCTCAGACGTGCAAGGAGGACCAGCTACGTTTCATTCTCATAAAGCCTTGATATGGATGGAGGCACAGTTCAAGGCCAGAGCGTGTTGAGGGGATGAGGGGCCATCCCATAATGGAAGATAGCTAGCGAAAAACTTGAAGTGCGTTGGCAGAACAGGCCAAAGGCAGACCCAGCCTTTTTCTCCTCAGAAAACATTAGAAGAAGGGCCCGACAGGAAGGTGAGGACCTCCTGCAGGGAAGCAGACACTGCTTTTACACGTGGCTTATGAGACTCAGTCTCATCCTTCTACAGTCTCTGGACTGTTTCCATTTGCCGCATGAGCCAGTCCTCAAAACTATTTATTGGATGAGTACAATAAAAGAGCAACTGAACAAGTGAATGAATAGACAAGTTAAAAAGAACCAAATGTTGTCACAAAACTCACCATTTTCTTAGCATGGAGGTGCAGAGCTGGCAATGGGTTGGAGATTGGAGAGGATCCCTTTTTTCTTTTAATCTCCCTAGGAAGGACCTGAATAAACATAGCCCTCCCTACAGTCAGACTTACTGGCAGGTGTCCTCGGGCCCAGAATAGAAAGGTGTGGCAGAGCTCTGGCTGCAGCTGTAATTGGCTTGCAGACAAGCGCTCCCAGCGCCTGTCCCAGCACATTAGAAATCTGAGGGGGTGGGTGCTAATAACCCATAATCAGTGCTGCATTTGCCAACAGCCAAAAGAAAAATGAACCTTTAATTGAGTGAGATTTGGCATCAGGCAGTGAGGGACTTGAGTCAGGCAAAGTCAACAGATTACTGAGTCAGACATCCAACTGTGAGAATTGTTCTCTACTGGGGTAAGAATGCAAAAATGTGAATAAACGGCATTTCTTACCCACTCAGGACCATAACTCACTGTGAAAAAAAATAGTCTATATTTGTTTTTAAATCTTCTTGAGTTCCTTTTTTAAGTTCTGTTTTAGCAGAGCTTAATTTATTTTGTAACTCCAAGCCCCTTCACAGAAGTGTTGTGTTTTATTATATGCTGATGCTCATTTCTAAGAGACAAATGAGGAGCCTGAGGTAACAGTAGCGGACCTGAGAATTCTGGCAGGATGGTGGTGATGGGTTAGCGGAAGTTTTGGATCTCTTTGAAATCCCACACATAAACAGAGCTACTAAAGAGCGAAACCAAGAAACCCAGCTGTGGACATTTACCACAAAACTCGCGGGTGAGGTAGTTTCATGAACCCAAATGCAAACAGGTTGCAGCAAACCACCAAGAGCAGCAAGCCCTGAGTGCTCTCAGCTGCTGTGAGAAAGCAGAGGGAAGCCAGAGGGCAGCTATAGACCTAGAACAGGAAAACCCAAAAGAGCCAAGAGGTAGGAACACTTGCAGGCCTATGGAGAACTGTGCAGGTACTGGGAGGGGCTTTGTCCAATGCAGTCAGGAGCGGGCAGGGTCCGCAGTCAGCTCTGACCTATGAACTTTCCAAAATGACCCTCCAGGGTTCCCCTCCGGGACAGGACCGCACGTCAGAGGAAACTGCAGGCAACAGAATCCAATCTGAGCAGGACTGGCGCTTTGGACGGAGCTGACTCACCAAAACGAGTGAAAATCCAGGTGCAGACACTTGTGCTGATGACCCTGCCTCCCACCAACTTTAGGCAACCAGGTGCTTCTGTGTTTCTCAGGGTCATTACTTAGCCGACCTATCTGGATACACTTCTGCAGCTCAACACTTGTCACTCTTGTTTTTTTTTTTTTAAAGATTTTATTTATTTGACAGAGAGAAACACAGCGAGAGAGGGAACACAAGTAGAGGGAATGGCAGCGGGAGAAGCAGGCTTCCTGCTGAGCAAGGAGCCCGATGCGGGGCTCGATCCCAGGAGTCTGGGATCATGACCTGGGCTGAAGGCAGACGCTTAACGACTGAGCCACCCAGGTGCCCCTCAACACTTGTCACTCTTTAGACGGTTTTGTATTCACCATCTGGGCTCATCATAATTTCAATCAATTAATCCTAGTTCTGCCGTCTGGAGTTATAAAGAAGTCTCCTCCCTCCTCCATATATCTGGTTTCACATAATTAACAACGGCTACCACAGACCCTCCTAAAGCACCTCTCTTTCAGGCCAAATATCTCTATTTTCTTCAAAAGCTCCTTCTGGAATATGGCTTCCAGAATCCTCAGTCCTGGTCCCTTTCCATTTGGGCTTATTACAATTCAATTCATAGTATAGTAAGAAAAAAAAAAAGAAAAAAGCCAGTCCTGGAACTAAAAACCTTATATTTAAATTCTGGAAGCTCCACCTCCTGGCTAGTATGTTATCCTCTCTGGACCTCAGTTTTCTCATCTGTCATATGGGGATAATGTTATATTATAGATTTATATTGAGGGTCAGTGAGATAATAAATGTAGCCACTTTGAGAACTCTAGAGTGTGGACAAAGTATACATCAATGTTTGGGCACAATTTCTCAAAGTTGTAGTATCACTAGTATCCCAATGTGTATTTCTAGAAAGAGATCATTCCAGAAAGGTTCTGTTGTAAAGAGGATGTGGTAGGGCTATCTTCTCCCTTATTCTAGTCTCTAGGTTTTCCTTAATACAGTTTGTGTTACATGAACTAGGCAGGGATATTCCATTGCTGGTCCTCACTGAGCTGGTAGTAAGTTGAGTAAGAGCCATTCCACCGACTCTAGTTTCCTTAATTGTCTTAGACAAGGTCATAGCAATGTTACACAGCACTTTAATGAAGAGAGCTGCTCTCAGCCCCATACAAAGGCCCTCTTACGCTTAATTAGACCACTCTGTCACTCTTTCCCCAATTCAGTTCTAAGGAATATTTTTTCTAGGGGAGGGAATGTTCAAAAATTTCTGCACCTTTCTCATATAAAAACACTTTAAAAAAATTCATGAAGCAAGTTTCTCCATAAACAAAGCAAAAGAAAAATGACAGACTAAGAAAACATATTTGAAAACTAGTATCAGAGACAAAAAGCTCATTTCTTTTATACACAGTGTTCCTGCAGATCAGTAAGCACTGTTTCAGTGGAAAAATGAAGGTGGAAGCCAAATGAAGGAGAAGAGAACAAGGGGAGTGGCATAGGGGAATATTAGAGGGATATTGGTATTTTATCCTTATTGTTTTGTTATTGCTTTTCACCACAATGACTTAAGCACATTTTAAAGCTGACAGAATGAATCCACTAGGAAGGAAAGGTTAATAAAACAAGACAGAGAAAAAGTGATCAAAAAAGAGAATGCAAAAAAGCCATGAGTTCCAAGGCACAGGAGTATAGATTGAGCTTTGGTTAAAGGCGCCAATTTGCAGTTGTCAGGCGAACGTTATAACCACTACACTATGGAAACACCAATTTGCAGTTGTAACCAGGGGGGTATTGGTGCAGATGTAAGTAGTTTTGAGATGTTATTATTAGAAAGTCCAGGAAGTTCCCACCTGACAGCTTCTGCCTTATCTGCAAAACAAAAGACATCAACAGGTGAGAAATTGGAATAGTCCTTCTAATAGTGAGTAGTAGAATAAATTGACTAATGAAATCCAGGACTCCTGGTCAGTGTTTGAAGTGTGATGATAGTGAAATCACATTGAGACATATCCACCCTGTCAAGTGATTTTCTTTGGTATTGTTGTTGTCCTTGACATGACAACTCATTTGACTGCCATAATGCAATACTGTAGTCTTGACAGCTTTAAACAATAGAGATTTATTTTTTCAAAATTCTAGTCTGGGAAGTCCAAAATCAAGGTGCTAGCCATTTCAGTTCCTGGTGAGAACTCTCTCTCTCTTGCTTGTCAGTGGTGACCATCTTCCTGTGTGTTCACACGACCTCTTCTTTGTGTGCAAAGTAAGTGGAAGAGAGAGAGCAAGCTCTCTGGTGTCTTTTCTTGGAAGGGCACTAATCTCATCATTAGTGCCTGCGCTAATAAGCTCATCTAACCCGATTTACCTCCCAAAGGCTTCATCTCCAACTGTTATCTCATTGAGGGTTAGGATCTCAGTGTATGGATTGGGGGCAGGGAGGAACACCAGCATTCAGTCCAGAACAGTTAGAATGCTGGCGTGCAGGTAATAAGGAAGATATTGATTTCAAGCAGAACTGAGATGTTATGGGAGGGTAATAGAAAAAGAAATACAAGGAAGTTTGTCTTAACAAGAGTATGACCCTAATGCTCTTAAAGATGGATATAGAGGGAAAGAAAAAAGGAGGAAAGTGACAAGTTGAGGTGGAGAAGGAGGACCAACAGGAAGTGTGTTGAGTTCAAAGAATAATCGTAATGGGCATAGTTAAACAAGCAAACTGGGAGAAGAGATTGGATATTGTGGTCAGAGAGCAGTAGCCTTAAATTGACAGTTCTGATTACAGCAGTTATAGGGGATGGCAAAACCCAATGTTTGTAATCACGGTATTGTGTGGCAGCAGTGGAGTGTATGGATCGGTCTGATGATGAGAGCAGGTAAAAAAAATTCGGAAGTCAGAATGTTGAACGGCCATTTATGTTGTTATGAAATCACCCAGAATTATGGCAGGACTTAGAATACACAGTAGCTGTTGTGTTATCTTACCTCCAATAATTGAGGGAGAGTAAGTGGAAGATTAGTAGATGAGAGTATGGTCAAATTACCTAAAACTTAAGGACTGAGAGCAAATTTTGTTGGTTTGCTTGCTTTTTACAAGAGAGTGGAGAAATAATGGCAATCAGAAGTGTCAGTAGAAACCAAGGAGGACACTATTCTTCTGGCTCTAAGGTATGAAAGGGATGAAAATATTTCGAAACTAAACAAAACTAAACAAAACAAAAATCTGTTTGGGAGTACAAGGGAAACAAGAGTCCTCAGGGGATATCCAGGCTTCCGTTGAGGAAAGAGGGTGGAGAGACCAAGGAGCAAAAATTAAGAGGTTGTCATGGAAAGGGTGGCAGACAAGGTCAAGATCAAAGAAGTGCAAAATATATTGGTACAATAAGGTATGGATGGTGAGGCTGGCATTACAGGCTGTGTTGAAGAACACCTTGACAGGTGTCACAAATTGTGTTTTTGTGGGTATTTTTTTTTAAGACTTCCTGTTTGGATAATGGCTGTTCAAAACAAGGTGAATTTGGTCTTACAGTTTCCTTAAGGAGGGCAACATAGACCCTAAGTTCAGTGAGCTTTTTATTCCTTTCCTTTTTTCCTTCCTTCCTTCCTTCCTCCCTCCCTCCCTCTCTTTCTTCTTCTCCCCCCCCCCCCACCTCTTTCTTTCTTTCTTTCTTCCTAAATCTTGGAAAGGGTTGTTAACAAATGAAAAATTATAGACTCCAGACATTGCATGGATTATATCAATTAATCTTCAGAATCGTTCTCTGAGGTAGGTACTGTTATATTCTCCCATTTACAAACAAGAAAACAGAGACTTAGGTTAAGTAACTTGCAGAAAGTCACACAGTAAGTCACAGAGCCAAGATTAAACTCTTGACCTATTTGATGCAAAATGGATCTACTAGATCCATTCTTTTTTTTATTTTGCCATCTTTTTTTTTTTAACTGAAGTATAATTGACACACAAAGTTACATTAGTTTCAAGTATACAACACAGTAATTTAACAAGTTTATATGTTATGCTATGCTCACTGCAATGGTAGCTACTACATGTCACCTTGCAAACCTACTGTAATATCATTGACTATTTTCTCTTTGCTGTATCTTTTTCAACTTTGTGACTTATCCATTCTGTAACTTGAAGCCTTTATCTCCCACTTCCCTTCACCCGTTTTGCCCATCCCCCCCTTTGACCCCCTGGCAAACATCAGTTGGTTTTTTATATTCATGGAGCTGTTTCTGCTTTTGTTCACTATTCTGTTTTTTAGATTCCACATATAAATAAAATGATATGGTATTTGTCTTTCTTTGTCTGACTTATTTCACTTAGCTTAATGCTTTTAAGTCTATCCATGTTGTCACAAATGACAAGATTTCATTCTTTCTACGGGTAAGTAATATTCCATATTATACATAGGTGAGTAATATTATATATTTTACATGTATATGTTATGAGTGAGTAATATTATATATATACATATATATATAAATATCACATATTCTTTATCCATTCATCTATCAATAGACCCTTGGATTGCTTCCTTATCTTGGCTATTATAAATAACGCTGCGATAAACAAAGAGGTGTCTGTAACTTTTTAAATTAGTGTTTTCATTTCCCTTAGGTAGATACCCAGTAGTGGAATTACTAGAACATGTGGTATTTCTGTTTTTGATTTCCCAAGGCAACTCCATAGTGTTTTTATCAGATCCATTCTTTTTCCTAACACATTTTGCTACCTTTTTAAGATGTAGCTCCAGGTGAGGTTTAAGCACAAAACCTCTCCTTTGCACATATCCCAGTTAAGAATCAGGAGGAGTTGTGTCTGATGACCAATTGCATCACTCATGGAATGTGACTTCTCCAGAGTTGAGAGCAGCAGAACTCAAGCTTCCATAATGCTTTATAAGAAAGGTTGGGGGTGGGGCGCCTGGGTGGCTCAGTGGGTTAAAGCCTCTGCCTTCGGCTCAGGTTATGATCTCAGGGTCCTGGGATTGAGCCCCACGTCAGGCTCTCTGCTCAGTAGAGAGCCTGCTTCCCCCTCTTTCTCTGCCTGCCTCTCTGTCTACTTGTGATCTTTCTCCCTCTGTCAAATAAATAAATAAAATCTTTAAAAAAAAAAAAAAGAAAGGTGGGATGAGTTTCTTCATTGAAGCTAGCAAGAAAGTCACTTAATCAGTGTAGAGAGGGCAGCAGTCTTTACAGTTCTTTCCCCCATCTTACCCTTCCCTTTGCACTAAAGCCTTAGTCTCGTGTTGGACCAGATTGAAGTATTTTACACCAAAGGGAATGGTTGTCAGCATTCTCCAGCACATTATTTTTGGTTTTTACCCACTCCCCTTCTCTTCTGTGTTTCTAAGTGTCAACAGCATTTTCGTTGTTATTGTTGTTGTTGTTTTCTTTTTTCTTTTCTTTTTCAAGGTATCAACATTTTCTGTGTCCCCTTAAAGACAACAAGACTCATCTGCAACACCATAACAACAAAATAATGTTCCATGGTGTACTTGTATCATAATTTATTCAATCAACCTCACATTGTTGAACGCCCAACATTTTTCCAATTATGTGATTATACACAGCATTAGCATTACAATATCTGCATATCCATGATTACTGCTTTAAGAGAAATAGCTGCATACACTTTTTGACTCAGGAAGTATTGTTGAGTCAAACAATATGAAAAATTTTAATGGACACAAATTAAACCTTTTTCCGGAGATGTCTTACCAATTTACATTCCTACTAACAGTATATAAGGGCACTTTATTGCAGCCTTTCTCACTTTGGGAACTGTTGTTCTTCTTGCTTTTTTAAAATAAAATAAGCAAAGAGCATTATTGGTCACTTATACTTTGTCTTTGGGTTTTGCCTATTTGAAAACTTTGCCTATATTTTCTAGAAGAGTATTAGCCTTTTTTATAATAGTTTATTATCATATTGGTCTACTATACATATAGCAATTACTTTTTCTTGTTTGCGGTTGCCTGGTTTATGGTGCCCATTAAGTTATTGTATAGAGAGACATTGAAAGGTGTTATATAAATGAATTTCATCAATCTTTTCCCTTATTGGTTTTTCTTTTCATCACTTTAGAAAGGTCTTTGCCACTCGCAAGATTATACAGAGATTTCATGGTTGCTAGTTTCTATTAGAAATAGTTCACCTGTTGTTATAATTTAAAAACATATTTCTGTGAAAATTTATATGTGCAATGGCTCCAGGAGGAGAGATATCATGTTCATTATGTTTAGCATCTGGTATATCTTTGTTAACATTCAGCGAATATTTTTTTAATAAAGAAAAGTTATCTATACAGACTATAGAAAGACGTAAAATTAGGATATAACTTTAATTTTCCTAAATGATTAGCCATTTGTTCAATTCTACTTATTAAATGATCCACCTTTTCCCTACCTATTTGAAATATTAAAGTTATCATGTAATAATTTTTAAATAGTAATTTACACTTGCAATAATAGTTTGTATTCTTGATAATAAACCCACAGAAACAACTAACATAAATATTTCACAGCAACTTTTTTCAAGATATCTCTCCAGGCATACACCAGAGATATATGTACTTAATTTTACCCAGATGGGCTCATGCTACATAGAGTTGATGTATATTTTCACCATCTGTAACTATTTGTGTTTGTTTATAGTGTTTTATTCCTTTCAAAAATTGTGTATTTTTTGCAGCCAAATATACATATTTTCATTTTTATGGTTTCTGAATTTTTGTGCTTAGAAAAAGCTTTCT
>CM053614.1:64120664-64146039 GCA_028646535.1 Procyon lotor | reverse complement strand
AGGGGGGGAAGCAGGCTCCCTGCTGAGCAGAGAGCCCGATGCGGGGCTCGATCCCACAACCCCGAGATCATGACCTGAGCTGAAGACAGATATATTACTTCTCCACACATCCTACGTTCCAGAAAGTAGTTGATTTTCTGTTCCTAGAATCGCTGCTCTTCTTCTCTTTGATCTCCTGTTGAGTTTGTAGGTGTTCAGAATGGTTTGACAACTATCTAGCTGAACTCCTGGGACCCGATGCTCTCTAGGTCTCCTACTCCTCCACCATCTTGCTCCCAAACCAAAACACATTGTTTTTGTATTTAATATTACTTTTCTAAAACCATTATCTAGGTTTCTAATTACTAGAACATATATTAATACTTATAAGGTTTGTTGTTGTTTTTTAAGATTTATTTATTTGACAGAGAGAGAAAGAGTGGGGTTGGGGAGAGGGCAGAGGGAAAGGAAGTTTTAAGCATGCTCTTCATTGAGCATAGAGCCTGATGTGGGGTTCAATCTCACAATCCTGAGATCCTGACCTGAGCCAAAACCAAGTGTCAGACATTTAACTGACTGCACCACCCAGGCACCCCACTTGTAAGGTTTTTGTTTTAGTTGTTGTTGTTGTTTAAAGCCAAATTGTTTTCTAAGAGGTTTATATTAATTTGCAAATACAATGGCAATGCTGGGGCACCTAAGTAGCTCAGTTGTTAAGCATATGATTCTTGATTTCAGCTCAGGTCATGATCTTGGGGATGTGAGATCCAGCGCCACCTCAGGCTTGGTGCTTAACAAGGAGTCTGCTTGTCCCACTCCTGCTTCCTGCCTCCCCTCTCCATTCTCTCTCCCTCTCTCTCTCTCTCTTTCTCAAATAAATAAATAAAATCTTAGAAAAAAAAAAAACAAGAACAAATACAATGGCAATGCATAAAAATGCATGATCTACCACACCTTGCCAGTTAGATATTACTTTTAAAAAATCTTTCCATAGAGGACAGGCAAAAACAAAACAACAACAAAAAGGCCAAGCTATTGTTACTAACTACCAATTATTATTTTTCACTTGGGTTGAATATTTCCATCTTTTAAAATGTCCAATTTTGTTTTGCCAAGAGCCACATGCCATGTACCTAGACAGTGCTTTCTCAGCACTTAAAAGCATTAATTTTATTTGCTTTTATAACGATAAATTAAAAACAAACTCATTACTTGCTTACTATGTGCTAGGGCTTGTACATATATTATTTCATTTAATTCAGATAAAAACCCCTACAAGAGACCATTTTGCAGATATGGACTTTGAGGCATAATAGGAATTCTCTGCAATAGTATGCTCACTGGTCAGTAAAGATACTAATTTTTGGTCTTTCGTGTCTGTTGTAAACATTTTCTCTAGTCTGGTTTGCCTTTAAATTATTTTTATCCACAGAGGTTTTATGTCTTTATGTTGTCAAATCTGTCAATCCTTTCTTTTGTGATTGTCTTTTTAGTACTGCTACAGCCTGTTACTTCTAATTTTACAAAGTTCCTTTCTCTTTGGAGGTTTGATACATATCTAATTGTATCTTCCAATTTGTCTGTGTTTTCTTTTTGATTTGCTTTAAAGCACATGTCCAAAATAACCTTGGTAGGTGGTATAAGGTAAAAATCTAAATGGATCTATTTTTACATAAATAGCAATTGCTCAAATACAATTTTTTAAAAAATTCCTTCTTCACCAATACTTGTAATGCTTCTTTTACTACATTATTTGTATATTATTTACATAATATTTACATATTATTTTCTAATATATAACAGAGTTAATTTCTGAGTCACCATGCTGTTCTCTTCTGATTATTCAGTTTGTGCCACTATCATCTTTTGGCACCACAAAGAAAATAAAGCATTAATTTTTTTTTAAATGCTTCTCTGAAATTCTTTACTCTATGCAGAGTTGGTTTTTGGTTTTGTGTGCATGTTGCAAATAAAAGAATCAGGACATGAGGTTTCATGAGAAATCGTTTTTGATTTATGACTTTGCATAAAAAATGTCATAGAGGTGTACATTAATCATGTGTAGTTATGCATCTAGTGAATTATCTTTATTGAAGAAAATGATAAAAAAAAAAGAAAATTATATCATTTGGGAGGTTTTAGATACTCTGGTATGATCAAGATTTGTGATCAGTGTTGGAAGTTCCTTGCTCTTTGCCATCACATACTATGCCCTGGTAATCTGATTGCAAAGGAAATACATTATTTAAAAAATTTTTATAGAATGTTGCGGATGTTCTCTGAGATCTAGGAATCCTGTGACACAACATTTGACAGATATTTATTGAGCAACTGCACTGAGCACTCTAGATATAAAGAGAAATGAGTTAGTCCTTTCCCTCAAAGGAACTCCTAATGCGTTTGAAGGAAGGAAATAAAAAGTGACTAATATTTATTGAGCTATAAATCAGATGTTTTTCCACGCAATCCTGACACAAGCAGGCTATGATTATATTAATTTTAAAGAAGGGGAAATGAAGATTCAGGGAAGTTAAAAGGCTGTATAATACCACACAGTCAGGGAGTGGCAGAACAGAAATTTGCATCCAGGATCCCAAACAGAAATTTGAATTCTAGAATCCATATATTTAACCACATCTCCATGCTTCCTCAGGTTCAGAACAACATTACATGTTTAAGACACAGAACTGAGATTTTTCAGACAGCTAGTGTACTACTTTAGGGCATCTTTTTTTTTTTTTTTTTGGGAGAACCCATATTTCCATGTTTGATTTCTTTCCCCCTAAGTAAACCACAGAAGTTAATACTAAATGTAACTATATCAGAGTTTGAAAGGATAAATATTTGAGTTGCATCATTGTGTTGTTGGAAGGAGAACTCAAAATGGTCTCCATCAGGGTGCCAAGGAAAACAAATTTGAGTTCATGGAGAGTTCAAGTGAATCTGAACTTGTGATTGTTACGTATTTCTAAGTTTCTTAAAGATAAAACTAGGACTAATAAAACTAATAAGCTGGAGTATATTTGCATGATTTGATGAGTGATTTTCAGAGCTAGTTTCTGGATGATATGGTACTCAGGGTAGATAGCCTTGAGACATGGGAAAATGGGTAATTAAATCCAGAAAGGTGTTGTCCGAGTCTCTGTGAGTAGAGTGTGTGGGGAAGAGTTTTTAGTACTGCTACAGCCTGGGAGTAATGGCATGGAACCTTAGTTGAGAAGTTTGATTCGTACAATTCCATGTATTCCTTTATGTCTTCTTGACTAAAAGAGCATCATAAATGATGATTCTAGGATGGTGAAGAAACAACAGTGTCCTACTTCAATAGTTTTGTGGTTTTTAAATGTTTTCTTCTACAATTTAGAAAGGGTGGATAAGAAACAAAATACTGGGGGCACCTGAGTGGCTCAGTGGGTTATAGCCTCTACCTTCGGCTCAGGTCATGATCTCAGGGTCCTGGGATCGAGCCCCGCATCCGGCTCTCTGCGGGGAGCCTGCTTCCCCCTCTCCCTCTGCCTACCTCTCTGCCTACTTGTGATCACTCTCTCTGTCAAATAAATGAATAAAATCTTAAAAAAAAAAAATGAAAAGAAAAGAAACAAAATCCTGGAGAGTTAATCCCTAGTGGATCTAGATGTCAGTCTGATCAGGAAATCTTCCCTAGAGTTCTTCATCCACAGCGCTAGGTCATGGCACTATTTGTAAGTAGCAGTAAGAAAATTCTATTACAAGAACCTCAATCTTAAAATTAAACTTCATGAACATTTGTCTTATCTGTTCTGATGAGGCAGTTCAAATCAGTATATAAATTAAAAGTTAAACTTTAAAAAAGAAAAAAAGCCCCTCTTCTTTCTAAAGTCTTCTCCACTAAGAGGGTTATAGGATTTATGCAGTTATTTCCTTTAAAGGAACCAAAGGAAAAATGGGAATAATTGGGATAATGAGGAAAGACATAACATGGGAAGGTATGAATGAATATGTGTCTTCCCTCCACATTCTGACATTCCATAAGCACATAATTTTTAATAATGAGTTGATGGAAGACAATTGCTTTACATAATACAATATTCAGTGATTATTATCACTGTTATCACTGTCTTAAACATGGTGTGTAAGAAGGAAAACTTCAGCCAAAAGCATAGACTTTTTCTCAAGGTAGATAATAGTTACTATGATTTCTTAAAAAGAAAGTTAAGGGGTGCCTGGGTAGCTCAGTGGGTTAAAGCCTCTGCCTTCTGCTCAGGTCATGATCTCAAGGTCCTGGGATCGAGCCTTGGGATGGAGTCCTGCATCAGGCTTTCTGCTTAGCAGGGATCCTGCTTCCCCCTTTCTCTCTGCCTGGCTTTCTGCCTACTTGTGATCTCTCTCTCTCTCTCTCTGTCAAATAAATAAATAAAATCTTTTTTTAAAAAAAAGTTAATGAGGGCACCTGGGTGGCTCAGTGTGTTGAAGCCTCTGCCTTCAGCTCGGGTCATGATCTCAAGGTCCTGGGATCAAGTCCCGCATCGGGTTCTTTGCTCAGCATGGAGCCTGCTTCCCCCCCCCACCCCGCCTGCCTCTCTGCCTACTTGTGATCTTTCTCTGTGTCAAATAAATAAATAAAATCTTTAAAAAAAAAAAAGTTAGTTATTCTACACTCAATGAAATGAGAACATTGTCTTTCTAGTTGACTTCTATAGTCAGGTTGTCAGTGAATATTTTATCTCTTAGATATCTTAGAGCTTATAGAAGCGCTAAAACAATCTGTTTTGAGCATTGGTCTAAGAGATAATACTCAGACACTACACAATTGGTAATTTCAGATGTATTTGTTTATAGAACAACATTTAGTTATAAAAGGTGTGTATGCATCACTTTCTATACTCAAAACTCACATACTACTTCAAACCCTAAAGATGGAAGATGTCCAAATCTAGTGACAAAACGTTAAGGAAGTATTAGCATTTCTGAATATAATTAAAACAACATGTACATAAGCCCAAAAATCAAATCTGCATAAATCCAAGAATTTCAGACATGACTGAATGAATTTTTTAAAACATACTGATGTGTTATTTCTTTCCTAGTCTCAAGAGATGGGAATCTTTCTGAGAATGACACGAGAGTAGCCATGCTGTTTGCCTGCAAACACCTTGTAATATTGTTCTACAAATGTGGAATGAGGACTGAAAAACAAGTGTATCCAGTGGGATGTAATGAGGGGAAAATGAAAGAAATGAGCAGTGGTATTAATTTAGCCATTCCTTCATTCAGCAAATATCTAGAGTGCACACTGTGCTTTATTTGCTGGGAAACAGAAGAACAAAGCACAGATAAACTGTGCTTATAGAGCTCACAACTGAAAGGGAAAGACATTTTGTAATGAACAAAAATTTCGTTTGTGCTGTGAGAGAAGTACAAGACACCTCCTGAACTAATATTAAGGTGACCAAATCTAATCGGGAAGCATAGGGAATGTTTCCTGAAGGAAGTGATTTTTACCCTAAGCCAGAAGAATGAATTCATGTTATCGAGGTGATGAGGGGTGTGTGTGTGTGTGTGTGTGTGTGTGTGTGTGTGTGTGTGTGCACGCGCGCAAACACATGTTGGGCAATTGGGAGGAGTGGGAATGGGTACAGAAAGACTGTGTCAGGAGTCTAGGCAGTAGGAACACAGGGCACAGCAAAGCTCCAAGGAGTTGCCAAAAGGCCAGCATGGCTGGACCCTGAAGGAGTAAAGAAAGAAATAGCCTGAGTCTAGGAAGATGAGCAAAAAAGCTACATCATGGAGGGTCTTCACAATAGAACCTGAGGGCAATGGGAAACCATTGCAAGTCTTACCTGGGAGTGTAACATTGTCATATGTGCATTTTTATAAGTTGCTTTGGCTGCTGTGTGGGGAGTGGGTTAGAATGGATCTAGAATGAAATTGGGAAAATGAGTTAGGAAGCTCTGACAGTGGCTCAAGGAAGAAAGAATAGTGGTTATAGTTGTTTGGGCAAGGTTATTGTCACTGTTGAGAAGTTGGATTCGGGAAAGAATCTAGACAACTAGAGAGAGAAAGCAGGTAAGAGGGGTTCCAAGGCTGACTCCTGTCCACCCCCAGGTTTCTGATACAAAGTAGATGCTGTGTCTTGAGATGTGCTCGGTGAAAGAGAAACCAACATGGAGACAAGATCAAAAATTTAGTGCCTAACGTGAGATGTGTTGGCAATTTCAGGTGGCAGTTTCCACAGAATGAGCTTTAGAATTTACCATCTTTAATGGCAACAAAGATGATGGGGGATGAGGAAAACTTGATTACAGAATAGTAATGTTTGCCTTTGCCATATGATGAAATTATAACATAGTTGGCTTGGACAAGCACTATTTGATTTTAATGCATAAATTTTATGCATAAAAATGCATAAATGATTACATAAACGTAATCAGTAAAATAAAAGGCACAAAGCTAGAAATGACAGCAGAATATTATTTGCAAACTCAGTTGTTAGTTCCCGAAAAAAGCACTGGAGTATGAGTGGCCAATTAGAAGGAACATGATAACTACAATGTCACGGCACGCTATTTCACACAATAGAGACAGGGCGGCGGCCAAATATTTGGCAGAATTACAGAACACCTCACTGGGAAGGACTAATGCAAGGAAAACTAAAATATAATAATGAGATCTCATCAGCATCTCATGAAAAGGTCACACAATAAAAATTTTATAATTTTTTTGTGCTGTTGTGGTTAGCATCATCCCTTCGATATACGTGTTAATATTGAAGGTGTTTTAATAGATCCTTTAATTAGTAGTTACACCAAAAATGCAACTTGTAATAAATGATATTTTTTTTTCATCTTTTTCTAAGTATTGAACAATAAAATAAACCTCAGGCCCAAAATTTTAGATAACTGGACTGCATACACTATTAAGGAAGACTGAGTCCCAAAGAATGGTCATTAAAACAGGCTAGCCTGACTCATCAAAGGCAAAAACAAAATTAAAATGAGAGGAACTTTACTCAAATGTGAAGTAAAACAGCTAGAAAATATGAATGCCCCTGTCCCCCTAACGTGGATCTCATACTAGCCAATCTGAAATCCTCACTGTTAGAACCCCCTCTCAATATGTTAGAAAGTACAGCAAACCCAGTGTCAGGAAACCTGTGTTGTTGGCTTGACCCTCTTTCTAACTGATTGTATGGCCTTGGTCAAGTTCCTTAGCGTTTTATTTTTTATTTTTATTATTTTTTAGGATTTTATTTATTCATTTGACAGAGAGAGAGAGAGAGTGCACAAGCAGGAGGAGAAGCAGAGGTAGAGGGAGAAGCAAGCCTCTCCATTTAGCAGGGAGCCGGATGTGGGACTTGATCCCAGAACCTTGGGATCACAACGCGACTGAAGGTTGATGCTTAACTGACTGAGCCACCCAGGTGCCCCAGTTTCTTAGCATTTTAGAGACCAGGTATAACGAAGGAACTTCAGATGGTGACCTCTCCATTCTCACAAACCTGAATATCCATGAACCTAGAAACACTGGAGCATGAAAATTACCCTACAGTGAAACCATTTTATAGAAATAATTATAAAAGTATTAATATTCAAGGATTTCCTAAAGCTTAACTGCTTACTCAAATCTTTCCTCATTTCTAGTTTGTCTTGGCTCCGATGAGGTCATCCTACTTGAAATTGTGATCTTTCCCTGACGAGCACACCTGGTCTCCTTCCTCTGATCTGTTTTCCCCCATTGTACTGTCCACATTGTAACATACTAAATCACTTATTTTGTTTAATGCTTTTGCCAATCTGCCTACCCCCATCATCAAATATGAGTTCTACCAGGCAGGGGTTTTCTGTTTGTTTTGTTCATGGATGCATGCTGACCCAGAATAGCATGTGACATATAGCAGGTGCTTAAATACTAGTGTTGAATGAATGATTGAGTGAATTCACAACATAAATTTAAAATGAAACATTCCTTCACTTAGGCTATAATTGTAAAAGCAGATCTAACCAACCATACATTGGTCTATTAGTACAATGTTCCTTACATATAGAAGTATATTTTAAGTAGATTTGACCTGTGAAATAATACAAATCTTAAAAAAAAGAGTGAACACCAGCTCATTGAACTGATTTGACCTTGTTCCCAGGAGAGAGTTCATTTCAGATTAGACAAGTTCAAAGTCAATGAATCATAAAACAATTAAAAAAATCAAAAAGGAAATGACTTTTTTTATGAACTCTGCAAATTCAAAAACCATTTAAGGACATGTTGTTATTTTTATGTTAGAAATTCCTCAGTGCTGATGTGTGAGGGCAAAAGATTTGGTGGTTAGGTAAGACAATGATTAAATAGATACTATACACCAGGGTTGATCTAATCAAATAAGTATTGCACTTCAAAGGAATTTCCCTTTAGAAATAATCTTTAGAACAAATTTACCAAGCACACAGAAAATTGGGCTAATTCTCTGATAGCAATATATCATTTTTCAACTGCAACTTCTCTCAAGTAAGTCCCTCACTAGTCTATTGATAGTAACAATAATGAAGAGAACAATACATATAAACATTCAGAACTTACACATCTGTGGACTAAGCAAAGTGCTCTACATTCATGATTTCATTTTACAATTGAGGAATTTCACTTGCTATGAGAATAAATCAATTGTTCAATGTCAAACGATCAGAACTTAAACTCAAACTGTTTAATGGTAAAGCCCACGTCTTTGCTGCAACACTAGCTTGTCTCACTTCTAAAACTTAAATTTAGCACTAAATGGCAGAATTTGCTACTATTGAGGACATTCAAAACATCTCTCTGCAGACTCTGAAGACCAATTTTTAAAAAGCTCAAACAAGTTTATTTCTTTGCAGGCATCATTGAAATTGTTTCATAGCTTCTGTGGGTGTTGACATTGAAAAGGATAGTGATCATTTTAGATGTGAAAGTTCAGTTTTGTTTGTAAAAAAACAAATACAAAACAATTGCCCTGTACACGAAAATTAGAGTAATAGTCTTCACCCCTGAAAATACGCACACACACACACATACACACACACACACACACACACACACACACACACACCCCTTGATGGACTTTGTGTACGTTTATCTTTTTTAAAATTTTTTATTTTTTTAAATTTTTATTTTATTTTTTACATTTTTTATTGTGTACATTTATCTCTATATTATCATCATCTATCAGAGTGCCTGCCACATAGTATTTGCTGTTTGCTCTCTAATAAACAGCAAAGGGCACTGAGAAAGGGATGACAGGAATCGGGATCCTGGACCTACTTCCTTTTTTTTTTTTTCCTGGACCTACTCCCTTATCCCCATCTGCATGCTTTACACAATATTTCATTTGATTGCTTTTCCATTGTAAAAATAATATACTTTTATTTTTTTAATGTAAATCCTAGTTAATGTATGGGGTGCCTGGGTAGCTCAGTTAAGCATCTGCCTCCGGCTCAAGGTCCTGGGATCGAGTCTCGCATCAGGCTCCCTGCTCAGCCAGAAGTCTGCTTCTCCCTCTGCTCTTCCTCCCCGCTCATGTTCTCTCTCTCTCTCTCTCTCTCAAATAAATAAATAAATAAATAATCTTATAAAAATAAATTCTAGTTACCGCATAGTGTAATATGAGTTTCAGACATACAATACAGTGATTCAACACTTCCGTATAACACCTGGTGCTCTGGACAAGTGCACACCTTCATGCCCACCATTTATTTCCCCCAGCCTCCCACCCTCTCCCCTCTAGTAATGTCAGTCTGTTCTCTATAGTTAAGAGTCTGTTTCTTGGTTTGCTTCTCTCTCTCTCTCTTCTTTCCCTTTGCTAATTTGTTTTAATATAGAAAATTGGAAAAACAGAAAAGTATAAGGGAAAAAACAGACCTAACTTCCTTCATTAAAAAAAAAACAACCCACAAAAAACCATTCTGCACATTTCCATATATTCCTAGTATTGCAGTAATTGATTTGCTTTATATAATTAATATGCTGTTGCAATTTTTCCCTGCCCTTTTCCTTGAATATTAACATATGTATTTTAGAAGGTTATCATAAATTCTTTCTGAGCACGTTTCATATTACACTTTCTTTAAGTGAACATATCATAATTTATTCAACCACTCACATGTGGTTGTGTACTTAGGTCACTTCTCATTTTACATTGTTATCAAATAAAGCAGCAATGAACATCCCTCTGCCCGATGTTTTTCTGTACTTTGGATTATTTCTTTAGGACAAAATTTCCTAAAACTGAATTGAGTCGAACATATTTGAGGTATATATTGCCACATTGTTTCCTTATTCATTTTTATAGTTTCACTTCCTGCCTATTTTACTTCACTTTTGTGAACATTTGATAGTCTCATTTTTCTCAAAAATTCTTTGTTGTTTTAATTTGCTTTTTTTATAGTTTGTGTGAGCATTTCACTCCATCATTCCTTTTTCATTAGTATGCTGCTGCCTTTTTCGTGCAAATTGACTTTTTGTGTCTTTTGCCCAGTTCTATTTCAGCCTTTGAATTTTCTGATCAGTTTACATGAGCTCTTACTATAATAAGAATATTAACTCATTGTGATATTTATAATGAATAGCTATGTGGTTAGTTGTTGCCTTTGAATTTCTTCAAAAGAATTTTTACGTTCTTCCTTTTAGCATTATTTGAACAATTATTTATAATTATTTCCATATCATTGTTTTCTTTTAATGCCCATCACTAGCCCTTTCTAGTCATGACATTGGCTCTCGGGTTCCTAATTTTTCTTCTTGTCTTGGTAGTTCATAGATCATGATCATCTTTGTTAGGATATCTCTGTAAAGGGGCACCTGGGTGGCTCAGTCATTAAGTGTCTGCCTTCAGCTCAGGTCATGATTCCAGGGTTCTGGGATCGAGCCCCGCCTCTCAGGCTCCCTGCTCTGGGGGAAGCCGGCTTCTTCCTCTCCCACTCCCCTGCTTGTTCCCTCTCTCATGCCGTCTCTCTGTCAAATAAATAAAAAAAAAACAACCTAAACTAAAAAAAAAGATATCTGGATAAAAATCCTATTTATTCAATACCAAACACTATTCAAGTCGTATGTGATTTACTTCTCACACAAACCTAGATGAATTCTCTTACTGTCTCCATTTTCAGGAGGAAGAAGTCAAGGTTTTGAGAGGCTAAGTAACCTGTCCAAAGCCACTCAGTTGATAAATGATGAAGTTGGAATTCAAACCCTCCGAAGCCTCACTTCATTCTTACCTTTCCCTTCAACCTACTCCTTTTTCCTCTCTCCCATTAATTCCGTAATTCATAAAACAAACAAACAAACAAAACAACTCTTCTCATGCTATTATGGTCGATTTTTTAATTTTTTTATTTTTATGGTAGATTTATTTTTAAGAGAAAACAATGACTTACTCAGTTTTAAGGCTGGTGGAGACTATAGTACTTTCAAAGGACCCTAATGGTAACTCAGGTAGTTAACCTGCTTGTCTAAATCCTGTAAAGCTGTCTCTGACATCAGACTCACAACACTTAATATTTTCAACAAGCATTTATTAAGCCTTTATTTTGTATAAGTTGCTGTACTGCTAAAATATTTTAAAAGTCCTAATTATAAATGGCATTAACAATAAATGTCAAATAAGAGCTATCAACAATGAGCAGCAGGATTAGGGAGGGGTAGAAAGCACTTCTGGCTGGGGGAAACAGAGAAGGATTCTTAGAGGGATAAAATTCAGGCTTCTATTTGCCATTGACTGACACATGACTCAGTAATTTATTTTTAAGTCAGTTTATCATCACCTGGTCACTATTTCCATGTTGTAGCTTTGGCTAAATGATATTGCCAGAAATAACCTCTTTGGGGATGAATAGAGTCTGTTAAGGGTCTAGTTTTTTGCTTGTTTTTGTTTTGTTGTTTTTAGAGCAGCAGGGGTGAGGTGGGGACAGAGGGAGGGAGGGAGAATCTTAAGCAGGTTCCAGGCCCAGCGCAGAGCCTGACATGGGGCTTCATCTCGTCACTGTGAGACCATGATCTGAGCCGAGGTCAAGGGTTTGATGCTTAACCAGCTGAGCCACCCAGGTGCCTTTGCTTTTTTTTTTTAAGTGCACGTGTTCATGTAAGCTATCTGAGGTAATACAATGTGAGTTCACATACAGGCGTTCAAACCCCTTGTCATTAAGACAGTCACATGTTTTTCATACATCAACAGCCAATTGCACCTAAATGGGTGGAGAGTATACTCACCTTTTATTGTTATCGCCACAACTGAGTCATTTATCTTGACCTTTGGACTGGAAATTTCAGGTATGTTCTTTCTCTGACTCAGGTCAATTAAGTTCATTGACACGAACTTGCATTTCTTCTTTCACAATATTGAACCTTCAACTCCGACTCAGATTGGCGAAACAGAGGAACCAGGAGAAACAGGGGACATGAATTATTGGAGAGATTAGGGAAAGAAACACGCAAGATTTATAACAAAAGAGGGATGGGAAGAAAATTCTGAAGAATTAAGAATTCCTTTCTTAGGGGAAGAAGGGAAAGTAGGTGAAACCATTAAAGACAAATTTTAAGAGAAGCTTGGGAAACTAATAAAGGGTTGAAGGAGCTAGGATATGGATATTTATCTGAAAGCACAATCAGAGAGCCTGCACTTCTTTCATAGTACATTTTTGCTCAATGCTTGTTGATTTTTTAAAAGATTTTATTCATTTATTTGACAGAGAGAGATCACAAGTAGGCAGAGAGACAGGCAGAGAGAGAGGGGGAAGCAGGCTCCCTGCTGAGCAGAGAGCCCGACTCAGGGCTGGATCCCAGGACTCTGAGATCATGACCTGAGCCAAAGGCAGAGGCTCCAACCCACTGAGCCCCCCAGGCGCCCCTAGCTTGTTGATTGATAGAAACGCACCTAATGGATTTTCTGTTCAGGTAGAATGTTAAGCTTTTGAAATTTTCACATTTAAGAAATATAAACACTTATTTACAACACACTTCCTGAAATTAAAAAGGAAGGAATTAGAATTAATATTTATTTGTGCATCGTTTAACAGGCTGTGAGATAAGGAAAACTAATAAGAGTAGCTAAAACACTGGTAGGTCTTCCACATCTAATACCTAATATTTCAATGCACCAGGAGAAACTCACTGTTTAGGGGACTTAACATGGCAAATACTCTTCACTTGTAAGATTGACTTGTTTGGTAGATCCTTGCATATTCGTTTTGCTTGAGGTAGGGTAGAAAGGTAACGTTTCGGAAGGGGCTAGTGTTATTTGGATGGCAAACAGTTTCAAAGAAATTAAGGCATCTAGCCTGACGATAGTTTTAATGGAATCTCCACTATTAGGAAAGCACTATATTGACTGCTATGCAAACAAACACGTAAAATACACAATCCCAGCCCATCTGGGCCAGCAGAACATCTACAAATAAAATAATCTGCAATCTCCCTGAAGGCAGAATATAATATTTAAGTCATCCATCACTATTATCAGCACAATGTTTGGCATATGGCAGGCACTCAGTAAATGTTTGTGGAATAAATATTGAATGAACTGAAGCCCAGATCTATGAAGAAACATTTCAATAAGCATAATTATTTTCAAATAATTAGAAACATTTTAAGAAGCATACAATTTAAAAACAATGTTCTTTCTTAGAATCAAAAGCTTTCATATAATTTTATACTTGGTCCACACGTTCCTGAGTCAAGTGGCTCATTCATTTTTTTCATTCATTTAACATTCATTTCATGAGCATTTACCATATGCTAGACACTGTTTCTAGGTATTTCAAGCAATATAGCATGACATTTGAGTAAAGATCTCAAAAAAATGAGGAAATGAGTTATGCTGTATAGCTGTCTTAGGGGAAGAGATTTTCCAGCCGAGGTAATGGTTACTGCAAATGCCCTAAGGTGGGAGCGTGCTTTCCGGTTCAAAGAATAGAGGCTGATGAGGGCCGCCTGGGTGGCTTAGTTGGCTTAGCAGGTGTCTTTGATTCAGGTCATGATTCCAGGGGTCATGACCCCAGGGGCCTGTATCTAGCTCCTCCTTGGGCTCCGTGCTTAGTGGGATGTCTGCTTCTCCCTCTCCCTCTGCACGCCCCTCTGCCCAGCTCGTACTCTCTCTCAAACAAATAAAGTCTTTGGGGAAAAAAAAAATAGAGGCTGATGAGAGACACCTGAGTGGTTCAGTCGGTTAAGCCTTGCACTCTTGGTTTCAGCTCACGTCATGGTCTCAGGGTTGTGGGATTGATCAGCCCCCGTGGGGCTCTGCACTCAGTGAGGAGTTGGCTTCCCCTCTCCCTCTGCCCCTCCCTACACTGGTGCATGCGCGCGTGCGCACACACAGACACACGCTCTCTTTGTCAAATACATGAATCTTTTTTTTTAAAGATTTTTTTTAAAGATTTTATTTGACAGCGAGAGAGGGAACACAAGCAGAGGGAAGGGCAGCTGGAGAACCAGGCTTCCTGCCGAGCAAGGAGCCCGATGTGGGGCTCGATCCCAGGACCCTAGGACTATGGCCTGAGCCGAAGGCAGACGCTTAAGGACTGAGCCACCCAGGCGCCCCAATAAATCTTTTTTTAAAAGCGACAAAACAAAGAAGAGAGGCTGATGAGACTGGAACAGAATGAGGGAAGAATAATAGGAGAAAAGATTAGAAGTGAGAGGGGACCAGATCACACAGAGACTTACAGACCATGGGAAGTATTTTGAATTTTACTCTGAGTAAGAGAGGACAGAATTTGACTTGACTTAGTCTTAACAGTAGAACTTGGGGATGAGAGGGTGGAGAAAGACTGTCAGAGAGGAATTAAGGTGGAAGTAGAAAGACCAGTTTTGAAGTTACTGCAGTATTCAGTATATGTGGTGACAAATAGAGGAGGAGTGGCAAGGAAGACGTGCAATGTTATTCACACCTGGATTTCCTTTCTCTGTTACTCTACCGAAAGCAATAGAGAATAAATAAATGTAGCTACGTACATGAGTGCTAAAGAGTGCCAAGGAAAGGTAAAAATCAATTGAGAAGGGGTATTATTATTAATGCAAAGCAATTGTTGAGTATATGGGGCTGTTGCGGGCACTGTACTAGTCTTTTAAATACATAGATCATATAATCTTTCAATGACACTATACAGCTCCATTTTATCCCCTCTCTCACAAAGGCATAAAGGACAGAGAAGTTAAGTAACTCATTCAAATTTATGCAGCAAGAACAGCAGAAAGGGTATTGAATCTGTTTTGGGTTTTTTTTTTTGACTAAATCTCAAATTGTTCAGTGGAGTCAGATACTGAAGATGGAAATCGCAAATCAATTTAGTTAGTTTTACATGTGGACCGATTACCAGTGAGAATGAAGAGAGTCAATCATCTGAGGCTGAAATGGAACAAACATGTATGTATCTATGTATGGGGGGTCAGGGAGAGACTAGAAAGAGGGGAGGTAGATGAAGATGGTCACAAAGCGAGTGGAAACTCTTACACATGATATCGGGGTGGTAGAGAGCCACTGCGGGTTTTCTAAGACGGTGTCATAGATGAAAATGTTTCATGGGGCCGCAAAAGGCAGTGCAGTGGAGTGCACTATAATAGTGTACTGCAGTGTAGACTCATGGTTAAGAGTGTAATTAGGACGGCTGGACTGCCTTCAAGTCCTGGGTCAGCTGTTTACCGATTAGGTAGCTTTGCGCAAATAATGCAAACCTCAATTTCTTCCCTGTAAAACGGGAGCAACAAATAATAGTCCCTATTTCATAGGATTTTTGTGATGATCCCACAAGTTCATCTCTTACGAGTGCTCAGGCAGTTCCTGGTATATAGACAGTGCTTAGTATACGTTAGCTGGTATTATTAATCCCAGGAGTGTGCAGGGACACAAACTGAGTGCTGGGAGAGCAGAGACAAGCTTGTGGAAGGACTGCATGCTGACGGAGGACAGGAAGGTGCAGAATTATGGGGAAGCACACTTCGAAAAGGAAAAGTAGCTGTTTGAAGGTGTGTGAGGGAAGGCTTGGGTTTCACTGGAAATCAGTGAAGCTCATGAAGGAACTGCCAAGCTCAGCTGTTAGATATTATCAGGAGTAGTAGGAAGAAATGCCTGACAGGAGTCAAAATCTTTATAGAAGTGGCTTAGAAATAGCTAAAATAGTCTGTTGTTTTAGGTCCATCATGTTTTACATCCATATTGTCATGGCAGTGGAGTGAAAAAACTCAAAGATATATACGTGGTGACCAGACAGCAAGCTGACAGGGTCCTTGTGGTCTTAGGGCCAGGTCAGAGATCAGCCCAACCCACCACAATTCAGCCCTAGAGCACTGCCATTACAGCAGCTTGCTGAAGCATGTAAACCACAGAGCAGATTTGCCCTTAAGCTAGTTGATCTGACACAATATAGGGTAACAGCACTGAATGAGAAAACTGTTATTTACCATTGATTGTTCTATTGAATTATCTATGCAATGATCAAGGTGACTCCCACTTGACAGTATTATGCTTGAATTATATAAAACCACTGTAAAAAAATAACCATCTGCAACCATCCTAATCCCATTCTTTGTGTCTCTTTCTTTCTGATTCCCACCCCAACTCAGGTTTCTCTGTTCAGTCAAGCTTTGTTAAAAACTCTCTGGGCTACAGATATCCATCAACAGATGACTGCATTAAGAAGATATTACACACACACACACACACACACACACACACACACACACACATATGATGGAATATTACTCAGCCATCAAAAGGAATGAAGTCTTGCCATTTGCAATGATGTGGATAGAACTAGAAGGTATTGTGCAGAGCGAAATAAGTCAGAGAAAGACAAATACCATATGATTTCACTCATGTGGAATTTAAGAAACTACGGATGAACATAGGGGAAGGGGAGGAAAAATAAAATAATGTAAAAACAAGACGGAGGCAAACCATAAGAGACTCTTAACTACAGGGAACGAACTGAGGGTTGCTGGAGGGGACGTGCTGGGGGGAGGGGTTACTGGGTGATGGGCATTAAGGAGACACTTGATGTGATGAGCACTGGGTATTATATGCAAATGATGAATCACTAAATTCTACTCCTAAAACTAATAATACACTTAAAATAAAATGGGGAGGGAGACAAACCGTAAGAGACTCCTAGACTCAAAAAACGAACTAAGGGTGGCTGGGGGGGGTGGGGATAGGGTGGCTGGGGTGTGGACATTGGGGAGGGTATGTGCTGTTAAGTGCTGTGAAATGTGTAAGCCTGACGATTCACGGACATGTACCCTGGGGCATATAATACATTATATGTTAAGAAAAAAAAAAAACCCTAACAAATAATACATTATATGTTAACTAAATTGAGTTTAAATAAAAAATTTTTTTAAATTAAAAAATTAAAAAAATCCACTCCGGGCTACTCTAATCTTTTTTTTTTTTTTTTTGAAGATTTTATTTATTTGACAGAGAGAAACACAGCGAGAGAGGGAACACAAGCAGAGGGAATGGTAGCGGGAGAAGCAGGCTTCCTGCTGAGCAAAGAGCCCGATGCGGGGCTCGATCCCAGGCCCCTGGGATCTGACCTGGGCCAAAGGCAGACGCTTAACGACTGAGCCACCCAGGCGCCCCAGGGCTACTCTAATCTTTAAAGTACTTATTTTTTTTTTAAAAGATTTTATTTATTTATTTGATGGAGAGAAAGAGATCGCGAGTAGGGAGAGAGAGGTGGAAGCAGGCTCCCTGCCGAGCGGAGAGCCTGATGCGGAGCTCGATGCAGAGCTCGATCCCAGGACCCTGAGATCATGACCTGTGCTGAAGGCAGAGGCTTTAACCCACTGAGCCACCCAGGCGCCCCTAAAGTACTTCTGTTCTTGTTAGAGGTTTTCACTTGAAGCTCCAGCCTGTAGACATAATGTTACCATTAATTCTAAAAAAAATATCATGCATTGTTTTAGGAAGGATTTAAGGCTATTTACATGAATACATAAACTATAATAAGACCACATAAGCTAAAGGTAGGATAAAGTAAAACAACAGTGGAGAGAGCAGAGTCATGAATCAGATTAAAAATGGATGTGAAAAAGATGAAAGCTTTATACATTTACCCCAGGTGGACCACAGGGTTTAGGCCTTTAACCAGTGAACCCATGCTGGTCATGTGCATATCTAATTATGACTTAGGGAAAATTTGTAGCCTGTTAGGAAATCTAATTTATAGCTTGCAAAGAAACTTGACTGTATGGCTAAGAAAAAAAAATCAAGGCAGAGGATATTTGGTAAAAGGTGAAAGATTTGTACAATCTAGAGAGAAACCAGAGTATAGAATGGAATATTTGGAATAAAAGTTGGAAAGAAAATTAGGGCTCTGAAGTATGATTTTCTTAAAGTAGAGAAAGTACACTACGCAGTAAAATAAATAAATAAAAGGTTTTTCTTCTTTTAAACTTTTGCAGCTGGCTGAGAGGCACAGGTGTAGGTCACAGAATGAAGACTAAAGGTGACAAAAACATTTATTTCCCCTAGGTTTATAAGAAAAGCTCTGATGTGAGTTAACACTGCTTTATGAATTTGTACTGTGAAGACCCCACTTACTTTTCATCAACGTGAAAAAAACAGTGGACAAGAAAAAATAGTAAATTGTAGCAGTAAATATGGAATTAAATTGCAACTAAAGTAATATGCTAAAGTACACGATACTTTCTTTTAAATAATCCGGGTTAAAATATGAGTTTAGAAATGCCTTGGGGAAAACGTGGGCATAGATCTGATGGCTAAAATCTGTGAAGGTCACATACTTTTAAATATTATTTTTACTCTGAAATGTCCGTTTTCCATTTACATACTTAAAAATCTTCCTTTTTCCTTCCATTTATCTTCAAATAAAAGATGAACAGCTACACCTCAGAGACCGCCAAACATACTGAAGAAAGACTTAAAAATTTTCACCTGGCTTTTTTCCAGGTGCCGCTAGAAAGGAAAGTTTACCTTGCATTAACTACCGAATGGACGAGGTGGGAGATTGTTTTATCAACTCTATTAGATGCAAAGGCAAAGAAAAATTCTCTTATGTGCTCGTGACCCATGGAAACAATTGGGTTTCACTGGAAATTAATGAATATAAATATTTCCATGGATATGGAGCGTTATGCAGACATGTAGAGACATGTCTCTACAAATGTTTGGTGTCCCCCGCGATCCAGCTGATACTCATTTCTCTCCTGGCTCTTTTACTGAGGGGCAAGAGAAAGGAGAGGGCATGCCTCGCACAAATCGGACCTGTTTCATAACTTGCAATCAGCATTCAGGCGAGCAGGGCCTGGAGCAAGCGGGAGTGACGAGGCTGATTGGCTGGGCCCGGGAGCGCCCGGGTGTGGCCTGTGCGCTCCCATCTCACTCCCAGGGAAGCCGGAAAGGCGGGCGCATTTGAGCAGCGGCTCCTCCCGGCTCCGAGGAGCCGAGTCCGCTGTTCGCGTCTGCCGGGTCTTTCCTTTACAATCTCTCTTCTTCCAAAGTTGACATTTTGGTGGATCGGAAGGAAAGCCCGAGGTAGGGGCGCGCGAAGCCGAGGGCTAGATAGGCACGAGTTCGCAGGAAGGGTCGGGCTCCCCAGGTTCCTGAGCTGGGTCCCCGTGGGAGAAGGGCTTCGGAAGGTTGGGAGGGGGACAGTCCTCTTGGCGAGTCCCCAGGAGAGCGCACAGTGTCCGGCGCTCGCCTTGCGCCCCGGCTGACGCTGCCCCGAGCGCGTGGACCGGCGCGGTGCGGAGAGCGGGTTTCCGAGCCCGCGGCAGGTGCGCGGGGCGAGCATCACCGCCCGGAGCGGAGCCGGGACCCGGAGCCGCAGAGGCGGCGGCCAAAGTCCGGGATGCGCCGCCGCCCTCCAGCTGCCCGCGGGGGCTGTTGTCACCTCCGCCTCCTGCGGGTTCCCCATCTGACCGATGGCCTGTGGTTTCTCCTCAGGTCAGGATGGATACTGAAGGAGGCCGTAATGGAGGAGCAGAGAAGAACTTACTGAAAATGGGCAAAAAAAGGTAGCCAGTTTGTTTCACTTTCGTACTGTGCGTGGCTTGAGAAATTGGGGAGATGTGTTTCTAGACTCCAGCTCTGAAGTAACAAAAGATATTTTTAACCTTACACGCAAGTTGTTTTTCCGCAGAAGTTCACTGGCTGGGTGCAGGACAGCGTTTTTACACATTCCCACGGCCTTGGCGAGCTTCTTCATCAGCCTTCCTGTCCCCCACACGCAACTGCTCCCACATCCTTTTCTGTGGCTCATGAACTTTCTGCTTTACGAGCGCTGTTGCTCGCCCACGTCCCCGGACATGTGCTGCTCGCGCTCTGCTCTGTGGTCCAGTCTCTTGCTTCTGGTAGAACATAAACATTCTGGTCTGCATGTTTGTAGCGTGACAGATGGGACTGAAGGCCAAAACATGTCGGTGTTAAACGTGGGTTTTGTTGTTTTTGTTATTTTAAAGGAAATGCATATCTGAGTCTTTGTAGAATAAATTCTGAAAAGAGAAGACTGCAGTACCAAGGAAGCTACTAGCATTATGTGTAATTATTGGTGATGAACCACATAGGGAAATGTTAGGTAAATTTTGATCACAGTGCAGTGTCCATACAGGAAATTTTAAACTTTGCTCAATAGGTTCATTCTTAGTTGTAAGTTGTAATAAAAATTTTTTTTAAAAGTGAATATATTAATATTATTAGGAACCAAGCTTTTCAGTGTAAAAGAAAAACACAAGTGGGGGCATCAAAGAAGTTTTTAAAAACAATACTAAATTTGAATCGGACTTCAGTGTGAGCACATGAGTTTTAAAATAGCTCACTTTCTATCCACTGCAGGGGACAGTAGCAGTGAGTACACTTATTGCCAGATTTTGATTTCTGAATACCATTCCTCACTAAATGGAAGCTGTACTCCATGGGGAAATGGCTAATTACAACCAAGTAGGTTGGGATGGGGGGGCAGTTACAAAGACGAGCCTGGACTATCTTGTTCAAAAAAAATATAAGAGCTGGCTTCACTGTACTTGATTGTGAAATACTGTATATACAGTATAGTCCCGGAGTCTTTAATAAAATTCTGAAACGAAGAGGAAAATAAAAAAGGAGGGAAAAGGTATTGAGAATAAAGTAATATTTTTTACAGAAAAATGCCAGCTATGGTACTGGAACCTGCATTGTTATCATTGATTCAGGCAAGGCTTGTTACGGATCTTAAACCATTCGGAGAAAAGTTGCATCAAAGAATTATCCCACATTTTTGCTAGTTAGAAAGAAAGTGAGGATTTTCAGTGAGGAGATTTTTGTAGTTAGCAATCTTAACCTAGTGATCAGACCTAGCATCACCCATAGTGGAGTCCTGTGTTAGTGACATGACACCACCCAGGAAATATGGTTGCAAAAACATTTGGTCTGAACCCTATCAAGCTTCTAGACCGATACTGTCCAATAGAAATAAAATGTGAGCCCCATTTGTAGTTGTTGATTTGCTAGTAGTTAACATTAAAAAGTAAAAAAAGAAACGAGTGAAATTGATTCGTAAGTTCATTCTAAAGAAGCCAGAATATCTAAAATATTATATCTATATGTAATCAGAATTATTGGTATAGTTTGCATTCTTTTTCATACCAAGTCCTCAAATCAGCTGTGCATTTTATACTTAACGCACATCTCAATTTGGACTCAGTTTGACACTGACCTATCCAAGATGTGGGACAATCTACAAAACATCTTGTTACTATAAAAAGTCAGTGTGGGTGGAGCAGGCAGAATGACTTCTAGATTTAAAAAAGAGACTGGGGGCGCCTGGGTGGCTCATTGGGTTTAAACCTCTACCTTCGGCTCAGGTCATGATCCCAGGGTTCTGGGATCGAGCCCCACATCGGCTCTCTGCTCAGCAGGGAGCCTGCTTCCCCCTCTCTCTCTGCCTGCCTCTCTGCCTACTTGTGATTTTTCTCTCTCTCTCTCTCTCTCTTCCTCTCTAAGAAAAAAAAAGAGACGAAACCATCCAATATAATATGTGAACCTTCATTACATTCTAAATTCAAAATCAAAAAAGGAAAAACCTGTAGAAAACATTCTTAGGAAATTTGTAAGTAGATTGGATATTAGTTGATATAAAAATTGCTATTTTCTGAAATTTGAAAATGGTAGAAAAATGTGAAGTGCCATGATGTTTGCAACTTACTTTCAAATGGCTCAGCAAAATATTAACAGTGATAATGTGTATTTACTTACACAGATAAAGAACATATGCTCAAAATGAGAACAATTGTTGAATCTAAGTGAATTTTGTGTGGGTCGTCATTATCAGTGTTTTTTCAGTTTTTCTATTTGAAAGTTTTCCTAATGAAAATATTCATATACACAAAAAGGAAAAGACTATGTATGGTGGAAGGAAGATACTGCCCTTTTTGTTTTTAGGTTGTTTGTTTTGATAGCTTAAAGAACCATGTCCTTAATACACAACCACTTAGGGATATTGGAGTAAGAAGTACTGAGGGTATGTGGAAGGAAATTTGTTGGAGCCTGCTCAAACCTTCATTTTATTATTGCATCTTACCCTGCCTACAGATTTCTTGTAAACAAAAAGTTGTGTTTTTTTAGGTAAGAAATTCTTATTAAGCTGTGTTCATCATCACTTATTTTAATCTGTTCTTAGCACATCTGTATATTTTTCCCTAGTCTTATTGAGCTATAACTGACATATAGCACTATGTAAATTTAAGGTATACAGTGTTATGGTGTGAGTTACGTATATTGTGCAATGATTATCACACTATGTTGAGTTAACATCTAGCATCTCATACATATACAATAAAAAAGGAAAAAAAATTCTGCTTGTGATGAGAACTCTTAGGATCTACTCATCATAACTTAAAATACAGCACTGTTAACTATTCATCCTGTTGTACATTACATCCCTGGGACAGCCTTATCTTTGTACCTTTGGATCAAATTCCTCTAGTCTCCACTCCCTCTCAGCCTCTGATAACCACAAATCTGATCTCTTGTTCTGTGAGGTTTTTTTTTTTTTTTTTAAACTATATGTTCTAATTTGGAATTATAAAGAAGCATGTGGCTTTGCTAATATATATGTATCTTGCCCGGGTGATAGTATCATTTGGAATATATGTATTTCTAAAGGTCTGATAAATGACTTGCTTTTTGTAAGTCCTATGTTTCAAGCTGATAAAGATGAATTAATGATCTGGTAGGGATGAGAGATCAATGTGGAAATGTATTTCTATGCAATACAGTATCTTAGAAGTCTGAGGTTGCCCTGAATAGTAGCCTAATGTTAAGGGAACAGGCTTTTCCGTTTAAACTTGGCTTTGTTCCAGCTGTGTGACCTTGGACAAGTTCATGAACTCTTTTCACCTGTAGTTTTCTCAGCTCTGACAGGAGGACAAAAATGTGCCTGCCTCACAGAGATTGAGATAAGATTAAATGAGATTGTGTATGGGAAGTGTTTACTTAGCCAGTATTTGAAATATTATAAAATTTCCAGAGTAGGAGCAGTTTTAGAGAGTGAAAAAACAAATAAAAGGCTTGGAGCTAAAGCTCAGTTATGTGTGACTGCTTTTTTCCTCTCATCCTGGTTCCAGAAATACTGAAACCATGCTTTATTGGGAATAGGGTGGGACCAATTCTGAAGAGTTATGTTTGTGTATTTTGTGTGTTTTCATGTCCGTCTAACATCACTTTAAAGCCAAATATGGGGTAAGCTGTGAATTTTTTTTTTTTCCCTTTAGAAGTCTCTTCAATTCTTGGACCTCGCTTAGCGTAAAGAACAAAGACAAAGATGAATTTACTTTTGAACTTGAAAATCTGTATAAAAATAATGCGATTCTTGTCTGGAATAGTCTTTCGTTTGTACATATGAAAATAAAGAGGCAGAGGCTTCTTTTGGTCAGTTGGCTTTCATGTCCTGGATGGCTGTTACAGAGTAGAAAACGGCTTATAGCTAGAATCATTTGAATCTGGGCTTAATAATCAGCCTTCTTATCCTGAGGACAGCTTTCTGACAGTTTACAGACCATCTTTTTTGATCATAGCTTTTCTGGATCGAATTTATTGCCACAGTGGTACATTTAGGGCTCCAGACTTCCTTTCAGAATTAGATTGGCTCATAGAGAATGATTTAATTACCTTTCTTCTTAGGTTAGTTTATGCCCGGCATCTGATTGCCACTATCCTCCATTTGTAGAGAGAAAGATTAATGGTAATATGTAGGTAGTATGTAGATAGAATATCTAGTGCTAGAATCGCTTAGATGATGATTAAAAGAATTAACTCTGGAGAACATGAATGATTTTCTAATTACAGATCTTGCTTAACTTACATATTTCCCCCAACCCCATTATGAGTTAAAAATATCATAAGTTGAAAATGCCTTTAATACACCTAACCTACTGAACATCATAGTTTAGCCTAGCCTACCCTACACATGCTCAGAACACTTACATTAGCCTATAGTTGGGCAAAATCATCTAACACAAAGCCTGTTTTATAATAAAGTAGTGAATATCTCATGTAATTTATTGAATACTGTACTGAAAAACAGCATGGTTGTATGGGTACAGAATGATTTTATATGTATGGGTTGCTTACCCTTATCATCTCTTGGCTGGGAGCTGTAGGTCACTGCTGCTGCCCAGCATCATGAGAGAGTACTGTACTGGATATTGCTAGCCCAGGGAAAACATCCAACTTCCATACCGGAAGTAGAGTTTCTATTGAACATGTAACCTTCTCTCACCATCTGAAAGTCAAACAGTTGTAAATTGGAGACTGTAGAATGAAAACAGGAAGCTCTGTTATGTTCTTATTATTTTTAAAGGTTTTATTCATTTGAGAGAAAGAGCAGAAGCAGGAGGGTGGGGCAGAGGGATAGGGAGAAGCAGACTCCCCACTGAGCAGGCAGCCCGACAAGGGGCTTGATCCCGGGATCCCAGGATTATGACCTGAGCCAAAGGCAAATGCTTAACTGTCGGAGCCACCCAGGTGCCCCATTATTTTAATAATTGCATAAGTTGTATGTCTGTGTATTCACCATAAAAATTAGGAAATACCAAAGGTACAAAGAAGGAAATATTTTGATAGAAATCTCAATACCCAGTAATAATCACATATACAGATTTACATGTAAATATTTTTAAACTTCATAAATGGGATCATACTACTAACACATATTTTTATGGAATAATATAGACACACTTCTTTGTCCTGTTAAATATAGGATCTATGTTAATTGGGTCATTTAAAAATTTACATAATTTTAAAAGTTTTGTGTAATCCTGTTGCTGTTTTTCAGCAAAAAAGATGAGAAGAAAGAAAAGAAACCAACTGTCAGCACATTTGCAATGGTGAGTCTGAATTTATTCAGTGTTCAAAACACTTTGGAAATTTGACTTCTTCCCTAGAAAAGAGATATTTCAT
>CM053614.1:64101812-64120164 GCA_028646535.1 Procyon lotor | reverse complement strand
CCAATTGCAAATTCTACTTTTTATTTTAGAATATCACAGCTGATTTTAAGGTAGTTTCTGGTTTTGATTTTTAAGATCCAGTCTGTTTAGGTACCCCATTACTAGCTACTGAAATAGATGTGGGGTGAGAATCTCAAGCAGACTCCTCACTGAGGATGGAACCCAGTGCAGGCTCTGTCTGACTCTGACCTGAGCCAAAACTAAGAGTTGGACCCTCAACTGACTGAGCCACCCAGGTGCCCCTAAATGACATTATTTAAAAAAAAAAAACAATTTTATTGAGGTATTTTACATGTCAGAAAATTCACTCCTTTCAAGTATACAAGTAAATGATTTTTTTTCCAGTAACTTTACCAAATGGTGCAACCATCACCATAAATCAGTTTTAAAACACTTTTCAGTTCTCTACTAATATCCCTCATTCTTATTTAAACTTAATGCCCATTCCTGTCTCCAGTGATTGGCCAGGCAATCACTAAACTACTTTTTTGTAATTATAAATCTGCCTTTTCTGGACATTTCATATAAAGGGAATCACACAATATGGATTCTTCAGTCTGGCTTCTTTTATTTGATTTTTTTAAAAAAGATTTTATTTATTTATTTGACAGAGAAAGGTAACAAGGAGGCAGAGAGGCAGGCAGAGAGAGAGGGGGAAGCAGGCTCCCTGCTGAGCAGAGAGCCCAACGTGGGGCTCGATCCCAGGACCCTTAGATCATGACCTGAGCGGAAGACAGAGGCTTTAACACACTGAGCCACCCAGGCACCCCTTATTTGATGTTTTGAAGTTCATCTGTGATGTTGCATGTGTCCACAGTTCATTCCTTTTTAGTGCCAAGTATTATTTCTTTTATAGATATATCACATTGTGTCTACCCATTCACCTGATGATGGGCATGCAGGTTATTTTTGGCAATTATGAATAATGTTGCTGTGAACATTCACATAGAAGCCTTTTGTGGATTTAAACTTTCCTTTAGTTTTATGTTTAATTGTTTTGAGAGATGCTGAACTGTTTTCCAAAGTGGACTTTTGGTTCTTTAATGTACAATAACAGCTGTTTTTCTATAAATTCTATTTTAATTTTGCAAGAGGGGTGGTGTCAGGTATGAATAGATGCTAAGTTTCCTGGATTTCAGTTCCATATCCATTGCAAGTCTGGAAAGAGCTCCATACTTCTCGTGGTTATGATCTTATGCTCTTTGATTCATAATAGAACTCTACCTTTGAAATACATATTGAGCTTTTGATACTTTTTAAGGGTAATATTCTACCATTAATACTTTATATGGGAACTTTATATAAACTACACATTTCTTATACCACAGCTGAATCATATTTCATTTCTGCTCTTTTGTTCTAAGTTGAAAAATGGTAGTTTTAAACTGTGACTTCTAACATTAGACTTTATAACTTTCTTTCACAGGCAGAAAATCTCCTGGGCTTAGCCCAGAATGGCTTTGATTGTTAGTTGGATGATCTTGACTGCAAAGTGCACAACAAAGGAGAATGGGTGGGTGAATGGAGTAAAGGGAGCATTGGATGTACCCGGCCAAGAGCCAGAGAGTGATCCAGTGCTAAAGCTGAGACCGTGGAAATTGTTTTGGAGGGGGCATCTGGAAGGAATTCTAGAGGCAACAGGACCCCAAGGGCTGGAGCCTTTTATAGGGTTCAGAAGGCCAAACTCATGGGTGGAGAGAAAGCTGTGCAAGGCTCAACTTAGTCTTTTATAAGAATGGATCAGAGCTGAACAGATGGGGGTCAGTTCCCTATACACCTACATATTACTGGTTTGTTTAAGCTTTCTGTGTTCTGGTTTGTTTTTAAAAGTACAGCCTTACTATAGACTCATTGTCTTTCATGTGATTGATTGTTTAATATGACCCTGAGATGTTTTTAGTGTTACCTGCCCCTTTTAATAGGGGGATCTGGAGGTTTCAACACATTTATAAGTATGTTATTTAAATTGTAGATAGAATAATTACAGAATTATTCAGTATAACCAAGACTATGGCCCTTAGTTTCTCAAGGGAAATAACCATATAAGTGCTATTTTTATTATTAAAATGGTTATTGTATATTTCTCTATTATAGATTTATATAATTTGCTCAATATAGTAAATACTTTTAATGTGCAATAATGGAGCTTGTAATAAATGTTTTTGCATAATTGTATAGCAACTCTTTGGAGTTTTTACAGTGATTAGGAGACACACCGAAGATTAAATTATCACAGCTCACTGCTGTTTTTCTCCCAGTTGCCAAGTTATTGAACTCTGCTAAATTGTCTAGCAGTGATAGCAGTATATTGTCCAACTAAAAGAACTTTACAGGCACAACAAATTGGGTTCCCTAGGCATATTTAATATAAATTTAAATTTATGATACGACTGTTAAAATGTTAAGTGAACAAAATCCTTGCAAGGTGAAAGATTCAATTTGAATAACCGGACACTTGTTCTATAATAGCAATATTTGTTTTATGAAAGACTGTCTTAGGGTGACGTATAAGGTAAATGCTTACCCTCAGGTGATACCAATCTGCATAGAGATGGCTTGTTGTTCTTGGTCTCTGAAATACTTTTCTCACACATGCAAAAAATATAAATCAATCTGTTATTCACTGTGAATATACGTGTATTTTCTCAGGCTTCAGCTGTTGGACTAAGTCCTCAGCCAGTGAGATCTGATGTGGAAGGTTGTGCTGTAGACCCTTGTCCCATGAGCATTGACTATAACCATTCTCAGGGAGTGTGGCCATGTTATTCCTTGGCGATTCTTTATTTAGTCTAAAACTGAACAGTTTTGACCTCTCATGGTGTAGAAGTGATAGTGCTAGGCAAGCCATCCAAGAAACAAAGAAAGGTTAATAGCCTTACAGGGGCTTAAGGCTTTTCCTGGAAACTGGTAGAGGATAAAGATCAGCTTGAGCTTCCTTCCAGGAAAGGGCCCCAGAATTGTAGGATAAGAAGGCACAGGCAGCAAGGGATGACCTTCTGGTGTGATGATAGGAAGGGGTCGTGAGTACTTTTGCAGCATGGTAGCTGGTTGCAGTCATCTGAACAGGAGCTTGGAAGAACTGTGGGTGCTGTTATAAACCGAGGGGATTTGGAGAAAAAGGCTCTGGCATTAGAAGATGGAAGAGGGCCCGTACTGTATCCTCCAAACCGAGAAGGCACTTTGAGATCGAAAAATGAAGGAGACCACTCCATACCATTTACCCAGTTTTATTCAGGGTAACTTACTGACAGGTGGAAGTCAGGTGGATGGGTGATCCAGGCGGTATGCAGCTATTCTCCTCCAAGTCCAGACCTCAGTCCTCTGCTTTTAGAGAGCAAGGGGTGTGGTGGTGACGTCATAGTGTGGGGCTCTAACATGGTGCCATCATGTGCCTGAAGATCTAACTAGTTAGCTGCAGCAGGGTCCTTTGCATGCCGGTCATCTCTACTAGTTGCCCCAAGCGGAACTGTCTGTGCACCACTTCCAGAAGATTGGAACAGGCCTCCCTGTGTCCTGGTCAGGGCATACTACCTTCCACGGGACGGAGAACACGCAGTCCCGAGGGAGGTCGCTGCTGCAAAGGCATGAACAAGACGGAGGGCCAAAGATGGAGTCAGTGTTATCAGCTGGAGTTAGTTGTCACTGGGTTGCCCCTCCTGTGCCGGACCTTTTGCTGGGCCCCGTCCCTTACTGTCAAGGAAGAAAATGAGAAACGTGTGGTAGCATACATATTAGGCTAGTGTGTGTGGCAAGGTGTTTACATATGAATTCCATATTTAATTCAGGTAATTTTTTACATATTTTGTTTTAAGAAAATTTTCTGGTGACATACCGTGATCATTAGCTCACATAAACTTCAAGTTTATCCAGTTCAGACACGTTGGAGAGGTGAGACCCATGGAAGCGTAGGCAGTCTCTCTGGAGGTCATTCTCTGTGCTGCCTTGCCCTTCTTCTCCTCTGCTTCTCAGAGGGTCACCAGTCCTTTGCAGCCATGGTTGAAAGAGCAGATAGGCCTCTTCAATTCACAAACATACTTATCACTCTCCAGGAGACATAATAAAATAGATGTTGCAGATAATTCTTTTTAATTCTAGCCTAGAGAATTTAGCTTCCCTGGTATATTCTTTTAAAAGAGAAACTTTTGTGCAAAAACAAAAATGGAATATTTGCCCTAAAATAAATCCACGTTATTGTATTCTCTCTGCTGATGTCCTGAGGGAAGAAGAATTAGCAAATGAATGATTTATCCTGCTCTTCCCTTATACTTTATTTCCAGACTCAAAAGTTAAAAACAGTCAAGCTTTACACCTTAACCAGCTGTGTTTCCACATGAGACCTTAAGTTTGGTTTTTTAAGGTACAATGTGTGATGTAGGATATTTCAGTGAACTTATACCATCAGTTTCTCATTTATGAATGTGCTCTTTAATCAAAACATCTTTTGGATTAAAAAACAACAGTTATGGAAAGTTTGCGTGTCTATTAAATAGAAACAGATGGAAAGCTTAAGTAACTCATTTTTTTCAGTGCATATATAAAAACACCTAAAGTTGGGAATGCATGGTTGGCTCAGTTGTTCAAGCATCTGCCTTTGGCTCAGGTCATGATCCCAGGGTCCTGAATCAAGTCCCACATCGGGCTTCCTGCTCAGTGGGGAGCCTCCTTCTCTCTCTGCCTGCTGCTCTCCCTGCCTTTGCTCTCTCTCTATCTCTGACAAATGAATAAATAAAATCTTAAAGAAGAAAATCACCTAAAGTGAACTTTATTTAAATCATCATTGTGTTTCATAATCACTCACACATACGTATCATCTTTTCCATATTTGACATACTCCTTTGTGAATTAGGTATTTCCAAAAGCTCTAGAGCTAAGATTATTCTTATCATTTGTAAAACAATTATTCTTTTCAGCTTTGTGTTTTATGAGCCTTATTTATTTTATGAAACACGAACAAGAAATCATTATGGTATGCCTCAAAATGTATCTTTTATTTATTAATATGTTTTTTAATTTTTATTTTAAATAAGTTCCATGCTCAACATGGGCCTTGAACACATGACCCGGAGATCGAATCACATGCTCTACAGACTTTAATTAGTTAGTTAATTAATTAATTTTGGTTAAAATTTATTTTTTAGGATTTTTTTTAATTTTTAAGTAATATCTGCACCAATTATAGGTCTCAAACTGACAACCCTGAGATCAAGAGTTGCATGCTCTACTGACTAAGCCAGTAAGGTACCCCTACATTTTTATTTAATTCCAGTTAGTTAACATACAGTGTAATATTAGTTTTAGCTGTATGATATAGTGATTCAACACTTCCATACATCACCCACGGTTCCTACATACTGATTTTTAATCTTGACTCATTTTTGCCAAACGATTAATTAAAAAAGACAAGAGTGGGGCACCTGGGTGGCTCAGTCAGGAGCATCTGCCTTCCGCTTGGGTCATGATCCCAGGATCCTGTGATCAAGCCCCACGTTGGGCTCCCTGCTTGGCAAGGAGTCTGCTTCTCCCTCTCCCACTCTCCCTGCTTGTGTTCCATCTCTTGTTGTCTCTCTCTTTCTGTTAAGTAAATAAAATCTTTAAAATAAAAAAAAAAAGAAAGTTGACATAAAGAATTTAAATTTAACTAAAGTAACATCTGTTGTATATGTAGAGGGCCAGTACCGACTGGGCATAATCTTTTCGACATTTTATATTTATACCATTGTATGGTGATAAAATTCTTAATCCTGTATTTGGCCTGGAGCACTCTAAGATCCTGAAATCTTTTCAGGAATAGAACTCAGGGGCCCCTGGATGCCTCATTTGGTTAAGCTTTTCTGCCTTGGGCTCAGGTCATGATCCCTGAGACCCAACGTCAAGCCCCGCATCATCGGGCTCCCGTTGCTCAGCAGGGAGTCTGTTTCTCACTCTGCCCTTGATCCCACTCGTGCTCTCTCTCAAGTAAATAAAGTCTTAAAAAATGAAACAGAACCCCCCAAAAAAGTATCAATGTATTTAAATATAGTATTACTCCCCTTTACATGCTATTCCCTGGTTAACAGAAAACTAATTACATTTATTTTTCTTGGCTGCTGCTATGAACGTTGTTGTCAGAGATAATACATCCTTTAAAAAAATGAACTTTCTATTTCAATCAATGCATCAGTGTTGTAACTTGTATATGTGACTTGAAGCTTGAAAGTATCAGAAGAGAATTTGTTTTATATTATTTTCTAATTTATTCATTTATTTGCTCATTCCCTGATATGTCCGTCCAGCATATAGAGAGCACTCACTGCATGCTGGACACTGTTAGATTTGGGGATAGAGAAATGAGAAGGTTGGGGCGCCTGGGTGGCTCAGTGGGTTAAAGCCTCTGTCTTCGGCTGAGGTCATGATCTCAGGGTCCTGGGATCGAGCCCTGCATCGGGCTCTCTGCTCAGCGGGGAGCCTGCTTTCCCTTCTCTCTCTGCCTGCCTCTCTGCCTCCTTGAGATCTCTCTCCTCTCTGTCAAATAAATAAATAAAATCTTTAAAAAAAAAAAAAATGAGAAGGTAAGGACCCTGGCCTCAAGAACATGACAGATGAGACTGGGTACAGATGCAGACAGGGATGGAAAGTGTTTGAAAGGGCGTGACACAGGTATGGATGGTGACCATGGTAGTGTGACAGAACTGTATTGAACAGAAGGATATCTGTCATTTGCTGGAGGTAGTTATTGGTAATTTTTCTCAGACACCAACCCTTGTTGGCTAGTTTCATGGTTTTTTTCCCCACTTATGTTTATTTTATTTTTTCAGTGTTACAAGATTAATTGTTCATACACCACACCCAGTGCTCCATGCAATACGTGCCCTCCTCAATACCCACCACCAGGCTCACGCAACCCTAGTTTCATGTTTTTACATTGTGACTGATTAAAACATTTATTTATTTTAAGAGCTTTTAAAATATTGACATGTAATACATATATAGAATAGTCCAAATAACTAACATATATGAACAATTCAGAAATATTATAAAGAGAATACCAGTTTAACCATACCCAGGAATGGAATGTTACCAGTGCTCCCCAAACCTATAGCATATTCTTTCCTTCTCCATCACTGGAAACAACCTCCCTGCCTTTTCTGAGAATCATTTCAGTGATTTTCTTTATAGTTTATTTTATTTTATTTTAATTTCTCTGAAGATTTATTTATTTATTTGACAGAGAGAGACACACAAGAGAGGGAACACAAGCAGAGGGAGTGAGAGAGGGAGAGGCAGGCTTCCGGCTGAGCAGGAGCCTGATGTGGGGCTCGAACCCAGGACCCTGGGATCATGACCTGAGCTGAAGGCAAATGTTTAACAACTGAGCCATCCAGGTGCCCCAATTTTCTTTATAGTTTTATCATCACTTCATGCATCCCTAAACACAAAGGTGCATCTCCCTCTCTTTTTAAAAAATTTGAATGTAGGATGGACTCACGCATGTTTGTTTATGCAATGTTTACATTCAGTTATAGTTATTATTCTTTGTGAGGCTCAAATTGTCCCAAAGTTGGCTAATGGGAGCCCTTTTATTTTGGCTCCTATGTCCTTTTGATATGACCCCATTAATTTTTAGGGGCTCCTTTGCGTTCTGGGACAAGAAGAAAGCTTTCTTGCCTACAGGACAACCATGTTCATTTTAACTTACAACAGATTTCCTTTTTTTTCTGGTAACTGGTTTATGGACTAATACTTATCTTCATTTTGCTATTTTGATTGTATGTCATCATCACCTTATTACACAGAAAAGCTAAAGACTGATAGCTATCACTTATTTTTAATATTGAACCAACAGCTGATTCAATGACAAAAGCATTTCAATGGCATGTCTCTGGGGAGAACTGCCTTACACACAATAATTAAGCAAAATAAAGGATCTCAGGTATAGCTTTCTTCATAATGTCATGGTAGTTAATCATATGGTGGGGGTGTAAGTGACAGGATTTTGAAGAAACATTGGAGTTCTAAGGGACTAAGTTCTTAGTATCCCCAAGGTTGAAATAGTCAGTTAAAAAGAAACTACATTTGTTTCCTGACCCAAAGTGAAATTCGTAATGTCTTTTTCTCTTCCAACCAAAAGAGATTTAATTAGAGATCTGTACACCCTAATCAGTTTTAACTCAGATCAGAGAAATGATCTTATTGTTCAGGGTACCTTTGGCCGTGTGGAGGAAACAGAGACCTACCTAGTGATGGACAGTGCAAAATGGTCAACGCTGTTTCTATTGATGTCAACCCAGGGAGAGAATGGACAGTCATGCCTAGAAAGAGCTTCTGTGAAAATTTCACAGAAAAAAGGGTATTTTTTTCATGCGTTTTAAGCTGTGTGATAGGGATTATGTAAAGCAGAGAAAAGGAGAACAATGATACAGTGATGTGAAAGTCCTCTGGGCAGAGTTGCATCAAGTTCAGGGCTCCGAGGAGGGCTAAGAGGCTGAGCTGCTTTGTTAGAGTGGGGCTTAACTAAGGTCAGATTTGCCACACTAAGGACTGTGGACTTGATCTGATTGGTAATGGAGGACTGTCAGGTTTTTACATGATTCAGTTTAAAAGTCAGTACTTGAAAGAAAACTTTGATGGTAGTATGGAAATTTGATTAATCATGAAAACAAAAACCTGGTATGTTTTGAGCTAACTCAATAAGTTTTCTTGTATTAGTGGTTGTGATTTTCAGAGTAATTCCTGACTCCCATAGGTCGTATTACTTTTTAGGTCTACCATAGGTGGTGATTTTACTTATTGTACTGTGAAACTGTTTTCCTATGGCACATTTTGATGATGCATTAGTTAGGATACTTTGGGATAAAAGTGAAAGAAAAAAAAGTCAAAGATTTGCATAGTAGAAGATTATCTCACATAACTATAAACCCAAAGGTTGGGCAGCCCCAATCTTGTGACTCTAGCTCTGCTGCTTTGCCATTATTTTCATGGACAGAAAAGACAAAAAGACTCCCTCATCCTCTTTCTCACTGTAGGGAACCAGGAAACCTTTTTACTGAAACTTTCAAAGTCTTCTTGGCCAGGATTGGGTCAAACTTCTTGCTAACCCAGTCTTTGGCAAAGGTAAAGGTATCACTGTGGTTAGTTGATACTAATCAGGATCACCCTGGAGGAAGGGTGAGTTCATCTTTCCCCTGTCATATGGGAGAAGGTAGGATATCTGACCCATTCGGGGTTCTGTTAGCTAGTGGCATATGGGGTAGATTTTGGAGAGATAACCAACAGAGTCTGCCAAAGAATTCTTTGTTGAAGGTGACCTTCAAAGAATAGATTGCAGTGCTGTTGTAATACTGCGCTGAGTTTATTCCACAGGCTTGCTGAAATGAGAACCATCCAATCTAAATGCACACCTTTTTATACTTGATCCAAGAGGAGCTCCCTTTATCAAAAAGTAATACATCACATGACAGTAAAACCTAGAAATCCTTACTGAATTTTATTCTTCGGTTTTGATAATCCCATGTATATCTTATTATTCATATCCACTGAGACCTTGTAATAAATTGCTTTAATTTTTTCTCATTTTAGTAACTTTTTCCTAAGTAGCTGAATAATCAGATTAGAGGTATTGAATGTCAGATTGCCCAAGAATAATTCCAGGCAAGCTGTGAAATTCAGCCCTCTGACTGCCAGGCTCTGCCCCCACCTGAGCCAGTAGGAAAGTCAGGATGCCTCAGGCCTTTACAGCCTCATTTTGCCCCTTCCACTACCTTACCAGTCACATGCATGTGTCCTGCCCCTCTTGGGTGATCGTCCAGCTACCTTGGACGTGTTAACCACCTGCTCATCAACAAATAAGTCCATGATTGTGTGTTGGCTGGATCTAGTCCCATTCTTGGTCCATGCATGTGACTTTTTACAGGTGTTCCTGCCTCTGGGGTTACTCAAAGGATTGACCCTAAATATTGGTATTTCAGACCAGCTGGAAGAAAAGGGAATGATTTTGAGCACTGGGATCTCTCTTTAATTTTACTGCAGAAAAAGCATGATATGCACCGAACTAGCCCAATTCAAAGGCTAGTTAGAGCCCATGAACCCCAATTTACACCAGACCTCACTGAGAGATTCCGAATACTCACACAATAATCATTTAGAGGAAGAACAGAAAACCATTTTAATAATGGAAGCTTCTAAGTTTTCTCATATACAATAACATATTTTTAAAAAACTCCTCTTTTTACAAAAATTAGTTGAGTAGTTTTTTTATTAAAGTGAATTTCAAAGTGAAACTGATGCTCATTCTTCAGCTGGACTTTGTGGAAATCAAGTATCTCTTGCCACTTGGGTAATCTTTTGGCCCCATTTACTTTCTGCCTCTCTATATCTAATATTGTGGATCTAATTCCTGTCTCTTCTTAAAAAAAAATTCCTTTTTCTGACTCTGATCCCATTCTGGTTCTTCTAAAGCTTCTCTTCTAAAGCTTCTTGCTCAGATTGTAGCAGAAAACAAAGCTCAGTAGATGTCACAGAAAGTGCCAGTTCTCACTTCACTATGTACCCTGCGTTTAAAGTGCATAATCACACAAACTTGCTAATTAAAAATTACCATGTGCTTGATAAGTCTTTAGAGCCTAAGTGGGGACTTGGTTCTGAAGCAGAAGCAGCCCTTTGGCAGTGGATTTTTAAAGGCCTTTTAGTTAACTAGTAACACATGGCTATGGATATGAATACCAGAGGATTTTAGAGAAATCACAGATGTGCATTTATTCCTTCCTCTGCAGAAATGATCTTGGGAATCATAGGGCCTCGATGTAGAGGCTTAGGGTTTTCCCTCATGTACGCTGTTGATTGCTACTGGGCAGTATCCAGAAGAGCTCTCCTTTTGATGTCCAAAAGGGCACTTCTCACACAGGTCATAAACTGGAGGGCGAACCCACCCTCCCAAGGACATCTTACCTCCAAGGTTAACCCAGCTATGTGAAATCGGTTTCTGCTTTACTGTCTTCCTCATTAACAGTTTTCCAAAGCCCAGTGATCTCAGCTCTCGCTGCAAGTTAGTTACCTGGGGAGTTGGAAAAACTACCAGTACCTGGGTTCCACCCCATACCAACAAGGTCAGTGGCTTCTCAGTGTGGTCCCTGGACCAACAGCATCCACATCATCTAGGAAGTTGTTAGAAAAGAACATTCAGGATCCTCACTGAGACCTACTGACTCAGAACTTCTGGGGGGCGAGACCCAGGAACTTCTTTTAACAAGCCCTCTGTGTGATTTGGATGTGCATTCAAGTTTGAAAGCCCTTGATCTAGTGTTTTTTCCCTCTGACATTCATTTCACCTCATGCCATTTTTTCTCATGATCTTGATACATTCCAGAACCTAATCCTACTCTGTACTTAAGTGCCACTTACCCCCTCACATATATCCCAAGAGGAAGTTTTTGGTTAAGTTTCTCAGTAATGCTAGCCTATTTTCACTCATATTATAAAAAAGGTAAGTAGTGTCTTCTGGACAAATCCGGTTGAAAACTATGACCAGTTTTTTTGTTGTTGTTAGTTTTTTGTTTTTTTTTTTTAACAAGCTTGGCTATTACAAATTAGTTTGAAGGTATTGAATGGACCCTGTGTAGCTTACTCTGACCTGAGGTATTATATTGAGCTGGAAAATGGTGATTTGGCCCCTCAGTCACCATGAGTTTATTTTGCAGTAATAGGGACATGGCCATGAGACCAGATTATTTGGGATTTTTAGATCTAGGAGTAGACAGGACATTCCAGAAGTTCAGTGTAATGAGAGAGAAAAGGTAGCACAATGGGAAATCCTGGGTAGCAGATGAGGCTGGTTGGCTAGCTAATAATGTACTGTGTTTCCTGAAGGACTTGAGGGATCAGTGCATAAGTTTGTATAGAAAAAGACAGTCTATAAATTCTGGAGTAGCAGGTACTCTGTTGGGTGCGTTTAGGTGTCTGATTGAATGGTATCTGTACCAACCAAAAGGCAATATGGTCAGGTGGTTAGCAGCATCGACCTTGTAGTTAGACTGCCTGGATTTGAAGTCAATGCCAGTTACTAGCTTCTGTGTGGTCTTGGGCTAGTCAGTTAACCGCTCAGTGCCTGGGTTCCTCCATCTGTAAAACAGGGGTGGGAACAGTATTTTCTCTTGGGTGATTGGCAGATTGCATAGGTTAATGCATACCATGACCCCAGAACAGTGACTGGCACATAGAGGTGTGCTGTAAATGTTTAGCTATTCTCAGCTAGCAGAGGCACTTTCTTTTAAACACTTGCTATGAGGTCAGCTGTCTTGAAGGGACTGGCTAACTGAAACCTTTAGGATAAAAAGGAGTTAGGAGCTGAGATTACTCTTAGCGGGCTTTTTTTTTTTTTTTTTTTTTTTAAAGATAAATAACAATGGGGTATCTGGGTGGTGCAGTCTGTTAAGCGTCTGCCTCTTGGTTTCAGCTCAGGTCATGATCTTAGGGTCCTGAGATTGAGTCCCGTGTCGGGCTGCGTGCTCAGTGCAGAGTCTGCTTGAGACTTTCTCTCCCTCTGCCCTCCCATCACTGTCTAACTAACTAACCAGGTTTTAGTGACAATTCCAGAGCCTTATTAGGATTCACTGATTTGCTTGGCTCACTGAACACATTTAAGTAACAGAAATAAAGAGTTCTGAATCCTCATGTGCCGTTCTGAAACCCCCACAACTCAACACAGAAAGGTTTTGTAAATTTGCAGTAACTCCTTTGGCATTTAAAACCTCACTCGAGGGGCACCTGGGTGGTTCAGTCATCAGGCATCTGCCTTCGGCTCAGGGTTCTGGGATCGAGGCCCACATCAGGCTCCCTGCTTGGCGGGAAGCCTGCTTCTCCCTCCCCCACTCCCCCTGCTTGTGTTCCCTCTCTGTGTCTCTGTCAAATAAATAAAATCTTAACAACAACAACAAAAACACCTCAGTTGAACAGACACATACTAGTTTTGTGTTGCTGCTGTAACAAATTACCCTAATGGAGTGGCTTGAAACAGTACAAATTGATTATCTCACAGTTTCCGTGAGTCAGACGTGCAGGTACTGCTTGGCTCACCTGGGTGCCCTCCTCAGTCCCACAGGCCTCAGTCAGTGTGTCATCCAGGCTGGGCTCCTTCCTCAGTGCTCTGGGGAAGCATGTACTTCTGATTATTTTTAGGTGGTTGGTGAGATTCAGTGTTTTGAGATTGTAGGACTAAAGTCCCACTTCCTTGCTGGCCGGTTGCCATGGATTGTTATTCAGGAGGCTGCCCATGTTCCTTGGCTAATGGCCTCTTCCTCCAGCTGCAGAAGCAACAATGACCAGCCAAGTGCCTCTCAGCCTTTGAATCATGCTGACCTCCCTGTTCTGCCTCATCTTTTCTCTGCCGTCGTATTCTTTTTTTTTTTTTAATTTTATTTATTTATTTGACAGAGAGAGAGATCACAAGTAGGCAGAGAGACAGGCAGAGGGAGAGGGAGAAACAGGCTCCCCGCTGAGCAGAGAGCCCGATGCGGGGCTCGATCCCAGGACCCTGAGATCATGACCTGAGCCAAAGACGGAGGCTTTAACCCACTGAGCCACCCAGGTGCCCCTCTGCCATCATCTTCTATCATATCTCTCTGACCAGCTCTTCTGCTTTCCTCTTCTGCTCCTGTGATTACACTGCGGTCACTCAGTTAATTTAGGGTAATCTCTCTGTTTTAAAGTCAGCTGATTAGTAAACTTAGTTCCATCTCCAAAGTCTCTTCACGACCTAGATTAGCATTTGATTGTCCAACCGGAGAATGGGAATCTTGGGGGGACATTGTGAGAACTGTGCCTGCCCAATGCATTAAGTTACTGAATAGTCTTTATTTATCCTACTTACAGTGTGACTATCATTTGGTGCAGAAATATCAAAATATTTGTTTATAGCTTGCCGTCCTTGATCCTACTGGGACAGTTAGGCAATATATGCACATTGTTGCATTTCTAAAATTAAAAGAAATTTCTCAACTCTAAAACGCAGCTGGCCTTGGGGTTGTTGAAAAGATTGTGGAGTTATAATAAAAAGTTACTGGTGAAACATCCTTTAAAAAACATATTTGTATTACATTTTAAAATGCTATGGAGTGGTATGTATGTAGCACTTGGTTCTTGAGAACAGGAAAATGAATGAATGAATATTTAGGGAACTAAAAAGGATTTTCAAGATAAAATCATTATTTTAAAGTTTCAGAAGGAGGCATTGAATATTACAGATAGGAAGGGAAAGGATGGATGATAATGTTTATCAAACATAATACTATTAACTTTATACAGCCACACAATACATGCACCCCCACACACATGTATTTTAATTTGCTCAAGGTCACATGACTAGTTAGTGTGGAACTGGAATTTGAATTTGGTTCTGACTTCAAAGTCTGCTTTCTCCATCCATAAAAGCATCTATTTAGAAGGAGATCTGGGATTTAAACACTAGCCTTCCTGTCCTACCCTGTTAAAATAGTTGTTTTTAATTCATAATTATAGATTTATAAGTGCTTTTGAAATATTTAGAAAATTTTTTGAAACTTTAGGGCAGTTTATAATGCTTGTCTTATTACCAAAATTAATTTGTATTTAGGATATTAGTTATACAGGATTAAAAATTACCAGTATTTTAGGATCTTTTTTTATCAGTTAAATCTTAAGAGTAGAGTCTCTTGAGTATTTTATTCTTAGATGAATTCTTTATTAAAAATTATTTGCCATCTGGGGCGCCTGAGTGTCTCAGTCGGTTAAGCGCCTGCCTTTGGCTCAGATCATCATCCCAGCATTCTGGGATCGCGCCCCACATTGGGCTCCCTGCTCACTGGGGAGTCTGCTTCTCCCTCTCCCTCTGCAGCTTGCCTTTGCTTGTGCTCTCTCTCTGTCAGCTAAATAAATAAAAATCTAAAAAAAAATTATCTGCCATAAATTGCCGTCTTTCAAAATGATGCTGTTTGTGAATTTAACAGTCATTATTGAGTGCTAGAAATAATAATATACTTTTCCAATACTGGAACATTTCATAACATTTGGTGTTGTTAAGTTTAGATATCCAGCTTGTTGTTCTTTTTTCTATAAAATATTCTTTCTTGAAAAGTAAACAGCTCCCCTACTTATTCTCTTTAAACTCCTCCTCGCTGTTTTGGTCTCTGTTTTCTCTGTGTAGTAAAGTGTTGACAGAAAGCAACTGTACAGAGAGATAAAAATATGCATCAATTAGAACAGCAAATCACAGTGTAGTTTTCAAATGAAGTATTTTAGCTAAGACACAAGAAACACAGCTGTAATAAGTGTCTGAATAGGAATTTGTTTCAAGTTGTTACTAAAATAATCTTGTCATTTTCCATTTTATGATTGTCACAGGGGATAAAAAACGTGGAATAGGCATGCACTGTCACGATTGTGCATTACTTTGAAAAATAAATATGAAACAAAGACTAAAGATTTTCTTAATGTTTTCATTCTGTTCCTGTTATTTTGTTTTTGTATCCACAAAGAAAATATTCTAGTTTAGCATGATTTATTATGATAAAATTTTTTAAAATCTTGGCTAAGGACCACCTTTATGATTCAACAAAATAAATGTTATGTTACATAACATGGTTTCTTTAACAAAAATGTTACTTTAAAAATGAAGCTTTGAGATATATGCTTCTACTGAATATGATTATTTGAATATTGATCCATTTGGACTAAAGCTTAGAAATATTTCTTTCAGAAGGAATAAGTAGCTTTAATTAACTGTGATATTTTGGGAAGTTAAGAGGTGGAATGACAGAGAAGAGAACTAGGTTTTGTTTTTAACCTTGGTCTTGAGGAAGTCACTCACCATTTCTTTTGATTGCTGTTTATTCTTTGTCTTTGTTTTATAGACAAAATTTCAGGTCAGGCAATACGATTGTATTATCTTAGAATTGCTTTTATCATTTTCAGGCTCAGGAAAATTGAGATTGGTTAGATTTTATGTGATATAATCCGAAGAAGACACTTTGTTTTATTTTTTAAATTTCATTTTATTTAAATTCAGTTAATTGACATTTAGTGTATTATTAGTTTCAGGTAGAGTTCAGTGATTCTTCAGCTGCTAAAGAAGACACTTTATGTTCTGGGTCCTGCTTATCTTTTAGCCAGAAGGTATAGAAACATACCCATGAAAGACACTGAAAACTCAAAGGTTAAGACGTTTAGGAATAAATAATTCACTCTTGTTTAGAGATCTGGTATTTCCCTGTCCCGCTGAGGATTCCAGGGCATGCTTACCAACTTCAGGAAATACTATGTCAGGACAACAACTTGCAGCTGAACAAGATACTGTTATTTTCTTCTCTGTGAGGAGAATATTTCATGGCTTAAAAGGAAAGTTAAAGAATTGATGAGGGGCGCAGTCTTAGAAGGACCCAGATGCTGTGCTTCTGACCCTCTTGGTCTTTCCAGGCTGTTCTCATCCCCATAATGCCATAGGCGGGAATTAAAGTGATTTCATTCACTCAGAAAATTTGAAATGTTGGGGTGCCTGGGTGGCTTAGTGGGTTAAAGCCTCTGCCTTCAGCTCAGGTCATGATCTCAGGGTCCTGGGATCGAGCCCCTCATGGGGCTCTCTGCTCAGCAGGGAGCCTGTTTCCCCCTCTCTCTCTGCCTGCCTCTCTGCCTACTTGTGATCTCTCTCTCTCTCTCTGTCAAATAAATAAAGTCTTACCCAAAAAATGTGCATCCCTTCTGATACAGCAATTTAAAAAAGAAAAGAAAGAATTGATGGGCTTTCATAAAAGTCAAGAACAGACCAGATTTCAAAGGGAACTTTTCTGTAATGAACCAGAGAGGAAAGACTAGAAATGTGTTGAGAGCAGAGAAATACAGTGATATTGGTGAGGCAGAACCCCCTCCTTTAATGCAACGTGGATGAGAAGCGTTATACCTCGTGAGGATGGCCTCCACCCTATTGGATGGCCATTTTATGAGACTGTTTTTACTTCCTTCTTGATCCTAACCCAAGAAACAATTCATTTTTAAAGAGGCTGGGCTCAGCCCAAAGGAATAGGATTAGGAAAAGCTCTTCCTTGGCTGAAACAAGAGGAGGATGTAATTTGCAAAGTGTTGGAACCTTTAGTTAGAATGAGCAATCCTTTGTCAGAAGCATACACGTTACTGCCAGAAAAGTAGCTGCACAAATTGTGAAACTGATGCTGATTTTCAGTGACTCAGTAGGGTCAAAATGAAAAGAGGTGAAACAGGAAAAGTTATGAAAACTCAAAATTTTGTTGGGGAAAGGCAGACAGCTGCAGGAGGCGTGCTGTGGAGAACCGGGAGTCTTCGAAGATCTTGAATAAACAAATTTAAGCAGACTTCAAGAGGCAGAAAGCTAAACAGTTACTAAATCGGAAAGAAATTGACAATTGAAAATCACCTTCTGTGTTCCAGAAATTTTATATTCATTATCTCATTTAAACCTCATGATAATTCTTTTTTGCATATGGAGAAACTTAAGCTTAGAAAAGGTAAATAACTTGCCCAAGGGTCTACAGCTGCTCAATATTAGAGGTGGGGCTTTACCTGGCAATCGGATGGGTGGTGGTCCTGCCAAGACTCAGGTACTATGTATAATACGCTTGGTAAGAGTTAGAATGGACTGTATTCTTTTGGGTGTTCCCTCAGAATAAATATATCCTGAGAACCACTTTTAAAATTTTTCCAAAAGACAGAGTTGTATGCCTAAGTTAACTAAGATATTATAAAATATTTGGCTATTTCAAATTTAGGAAGTGAATAGAGGACAAATTATAGTCTCGACATGTAGAGAAATCTTGTTTGTTTGTTTTTTAAAGATTTTCTTATTTATTTGACAGAGAGTGAGAGAAAGCGAGAGAGGGAACACAAGTAAGGGGAGCGGGGAAAGGAGAAGTAGGCTTCCCACCAAGTAGGGAGCTCAATGAGGGGCTCGATCCCAGGAGCCCGGGATCATGATCTGAGCCGAAGGCAGACACTTAACAACTCAGCCACCCAGGCGCCCCAAGAAATCTTGTTCTTTAAGTAAAAGGAACTCTGAGCAAAAAGACAACTATTCTTGTTTCTGGAGATGGTTTGTGCTGTTCCTAAGAAAAGTTTCTATGATCAAAGAAGTTTGGTAAATGTTCTGCTTTATGTCCACCTGTTGAATTCATATGTAGACTAAGTGTGTGGCACCTGGGGAGTCACCCTTGCTCTGCCGAGTCTCAAAGTAGCACTGAGGAACATAATGGAGTTGTTATTGGTTGCTTGTACGTAGCAGACAGGCAGACACGAGGTCTGAATTAGAACAGTTTAGAGTCTAGAAAGAGGGTCCCCTGGTGGCTCAGTCACTTAAGCATCTGCCTTTGGCTCATGTCATGAT
>CM053614.1:64079378-64101312 GCA_028646535.1 Procyon lotor | reverse complement strand
AAAAAAAAAACAAAAACAAACCCTTAAAAACCTAAATGAATCTTTATTTAAGGGGGAATTTCAGCGGCTGAGGCTTTTTTGCAGATTTGAAGGCCTGGGAGGTGGACTTCTCTTCCTGAGAGTGCCACTGTATAGCCTTCCCTGAGAAGCCTCTTCAAACATGGAAACCTGGAATCTTTTTCCTATTCTTTCCTGTCTGTCAGTTTGGTGACAAATACCCACATGTTAAAGGCTCTGAGAAGCCTGGACTTGGGAAATGTAATTCAAAAGAAAAACACCTAGGGGTGCTTAGGTGGGGTAAACATCCAACTCTTTTTTTAAGATTTTATTTATTTATTTCACACACACACACACACACACACACACACAGAGAGAGAGAGAGAGAGAGAGAGAGAGAGAGAGAGAGAGACACACACACACACACACACAAACACACAGAGACAGCTACAGAGGGATTCCACAAAAAGGAGGAGTAGGAGAGGGAGAAGCAGGCTTCCCTCATAGCAAGGAGCCCGATGCAGGGGTTGATCCCAGGACCCTGGGATTATGACCTGAGCTGAAGGCATACACTTAACGACTGAGCCACCCAGGTGCCCCAAGTATCCAACTCTTGATTGCAGCTCAGGTCTTGATCCCAGGGTTGTGAGTTCAATCCCCAGGTTGGGCTCCATGGTGGGTGTGGAACCTACTTAAACAAACAAACAAACAAACAAACCCAAAGTAAAAACACTAAGCTATAAAATAAGGTAAGGAAATCCTGCACAGTTCTAGTTTTCTAAATGATGAGAGCATTTATCACTTACTATGTGCCAAGTGAAAACTTCCTATACATAAATGTATTCAAAACTCACAACAGTCAAAAAAACAAAAAACTCACAACAGTCAACTGAGGCGCAAAGAGATTAAGCGAATTACATAAGGCCGCCCATAGAGTTTGTAGTAGAGCTGAGATTCAAAATGAGGCAGTTTGATGCCAGAATTTATGCTCTTAAACAATGAAATTCTGCCTCTTGGATTAATAACTTGAAGCTTTTTACTTAAAAAATATTTTTTCTCATTTTTTTGTTGGGGAAAGTCTTGATTTTCTAGAGCCCTAAGCACCAGAGTAGTTTGATTTTTGGATAATCCAAGATTGAATGTGAGAATTTTATGCTATATTACTATAAAACAATAATTATATCCTCTGTTCACCTACTCACTTCCTATTAAATTTATATAATATAAAGATAGGAGACTGCCTGAGCTGGTGCCCAGGTTGGTGAACTAAGGGAAGAGAATCAGCATGTTCTAAGGAGATGTCAGTGCAGAAAATCACTCTGGTAAGAAAGCCAAATCTATATTTCAGTGGATCATTCCCATCTTCAATGAAAGCCCTTAACCAGGAGGGTACAGTTTAAGGCTTTGGGGATTGTGAATAATAGGCTCAGGTTGAACGACAATTTGGTGTTAGCCGGGAGGTTGTTGATGGCCAAGTGTCAAGGAAACTGGGCATGGAGGAAGGACATAGGAAGACGGCAGCTCTTTAACCTATAGGAATACACTGTGGCCATCTTCTTGATTTCAGAGCCTTGGGAGGTGGGGGCTTTGGAGCCTTGCAGGGGTGGTGGAAGCTGTCTGGATAAGCAGTCAGTTCTTGTTGAGAAGGCAGATTTTGGACTCTGTGGGCCCAATGCTGTCACCATCACCATGGGATCAAGTGCTTTTGAACAATCGCAGCTTTAAGGCACTAGCATAGAACTCTTTTCAGACGCAACTTGTTCTTAATGGAGGTTTGTATCAGTCTACTGGTTAAGAGGCTCAGATCTCAGTTCTAGGAATAGAGGAACATGACCTCATGAATTCCTGTTATACGCAGATGTGGGTGTGTGTGGGGGAGTGAAGGGATCAGGCAGAGAAGGATGCTAAATCTGCCTGTTAACCACATTTTTTGAAGGATTTTAATTTATTTATTTGAGAGAGAGAGAGAGAGACAGCATGAGCAGAGTGGAGGAGAAGTGGGAAAGGGAGAAGCAGACTTCTTGCTGAGCATGGAGCCTGTCCTGGGGTTCTATCCCAAGACCCTGAGGTCATGACCTGAGCTGAAGGCAGACACTTAACCAACTGAGCCACCCAGGTGCCCCATGTTAACCCTATGTGACTAATGTTGACTTCATGTGGAAGTCATTTTATTAGTATGATATAAAGCTGGGTCCTCCATGGTTGGTTTTGGTTTCTGTAAGTCCTGGAAAGGTAGGTATGATTTTGTGGGCCCTTTTAAAGAAAAAAATACAAAATCATAAATACAGAGTTAGGTATGCGTGTGAATATTTATACAGAATGAGAAAAGGAAGTTACAAAATTTTAAAAAGCTAACAAACATCATGAAATCCAGAAAAATAACATCTAAAAAATGAATTCCCCAACAGACCACTTTAATACTTTATTTTATTCACCATATTTTGGCCGCTGCTTTCTAATTACCTCTTTTAATGTGATAATCATTTTGAAATATAATTTTCTCTGGAGAGAAATGGAGGTAATTCAGTCTTTCCAGTAGTATAGTCGATTGAAATTTAGTTTCAATTATGGATAGTTAAGAAAAATTATTTCCAACATTTCATTTTGTTATTAATATTAATAATGCCTTGTAAATTTGGGAGATTTTGGCAAAATTTGGAAAAATCTCTATCGTAATGTGCTGTAAGACTTTATGGCATTTCAAGCTTTGGAGGGACGGTGACTCATCTTAAATACTCTGCATTAATAACCCTTGTTACATGTTTTACCATCAGTGTCCTCATTCAGTGGCACACTGTGAACTTTGCGTTAACTTTATTGATACCACTGTTTCATGTCAAATATGTAAGAAATTTACATCTTTTTCTAGCGTGATCATATGATTGAGTCCTCTTTGTAATTAGATTTTTAAGAAGCCCTAGAGCCTATTCATTATTTTTATTTCTTTTTGATGGATTGCTGCTTTTGGTACAATCTGAAAAAAATTATAACATTTGTTTCTCAATGGCAAAACAATTTAAATTGGCTACATGACTGTTCTTTGTCACTTTCGCTGCAGATTCATTAATTTTTTAAATCTGAGTTTCCTTTTAGCTGTTTAATGAATTTAAAAATGACAAAACAAGATATTCTTTGTATATATCCAAATTAGGCATCATCATTTTTCACTTGTTTTGTTAAAATGTCTTTTTAAATTGCAGTTAAAATGGTGTAGTCAAACTATAAAAATGTGCCATTCCCATTTAAAAAGGAAAAAAAAACGTGTAGTGCATTTATATTGAATATATTTCTGACAGGGGAGCACTTTGAATTTTGACTAGGCATCAGTGATAATGGAATCCTCTGCTTATAATTTCAGGCATCTGGTGGCTGGAAAAATTTTGGGCAGATTAGCTTTTATTTCACATCTTTCATCTCCACTACCTGTGTCCTTCAGTGTCAAGCATGAGAAGGCATGGCCCTGTGGTGATAGGACTTTGGCCGTGTGCCTTTTTGTCATGTTGGTGGTTAAGCTGGTGCAGTAGGTGTTAGGAGTGTACCTGGATGCCATTTCTACACCACTAAGTCTAGTAGTAATTTAGCTAGACACCAAAGTGATGTGAACTACATATGTATTTCTCCAACTTTACTTTCCCTTTGTCTAGATGCCAGAAATGCCTACGGCTATTCCAACCCACTGTGGTTAAATATCTTTTGCAAATACCGAAAACGTAAGACCATGTGAACATACTCCAAGACTCTCTTGTAGTTCTTGAAAGGGGATTGTGCTTGGAGGGGATTCTTAGGGTCGGGGTAAAACTGTCTCTGGCTGCCCTTTACTTGGGACAGATCACAGAGGAGAACTATGAGAAGACACATCTTAAGACACTGGTTAGAACGTTCCAGAAACTGGCCTAATTTCAAATGTGTTTCAGGTGAAATCACAGGAGATTTCTAGTCTGAATTGTACACTTATGAATTTGGTTCAACACTCTTTGGGTTCCAGGAGACAGACACCCCAATTTTAATCGGTCATGGCTCTGGTAGAAAAAATTTGTTGGCTCAGGTAACAAACTATTGAAGGTGAGCAGATTGGAGCTAGCCTGAGGTTCACCTGGATCAGGGATTTGAACAGCTTCATATCCGTTCCTTGATTTCTTTCTTTTTACATCTCTTGTTTCTCTATGTCAGTTTCATTCTCTGTTCCTGAAAGTAGCCTCTGTCTAAAAAATGGTTGAAGGCAGTGTGGGGTTCTGGGGCCCAAGACCTCAAAGGATTCTAGAACCAGTGACTTTTTTCTGCTTTCCATGGGGCTAGCAAGGTGCAGGGCATTGGGATTGGCATGTGATTGTGGGAGGGAGGAGCAGGTTCCCCCAGAGAAGCAGAGTATCATTTACGAAAGACAAAACCATCCTTGTCCACTGCGGCAGGTGAGGCCAAAGCTTGGTGTAGACTTGAGGTGAAATGATTCCCCATCCAGTCCAACCACAGGGATTCTACTTCAGCAGATCTGGTAAGGAAGACCTGAGAGTCTGTAGATTTGTAGAGTTCCTGGGGTTATTCTGATACAGAACTGTGATTATGTATGTTCTGGCTTGTGCAGTGATCATTGGAATAGGGTAGAAATCTCATCCAGTAGTTCACCATACACTCTGACATTCTTTTCCTCTTCTTTTAAATAAAGTACCAATGATTCAATTAAGAGGAAAAAGAAATGGATTGTGGGTATTGAATATACCATTCTTCCGAAGATCAAAAGAACTTTAAAAACTATCTCAAGGGGCGTTTGGGTGGCTCAGTGGATTAAAGCCTCTGCCTTGGGCTCAGATCATGATCTCAGTCAGGGTCCTGGGATCGAGCCCCACATCGGGCTCTCTGCTCAGCAGGGAGCCTGCGTCTCCCTCTGCCTGCCTGCCTCTCTGCCTACTTGTGATCTCTTCCAAATCTCTGTCAAATAAATAAATAAAATCTTAAAAACAACAACAACCAAAAAACTATCTCAGAAGGAGTTTGGGGTTAAAGTTGGTTGAGTTGATTTGAACCCTGATAAATGTTTTCTGGGTATTGCTGTTATAGACTGAATGTCTGTGTCTTCGCAAATTCATATGTTGAAGCCTTAACATTCAATGTGATAATCATAGAAGACTGGGCCTTTGGAGAGTAATAAGGTTTAGATGAGGTCATGAGGGTGGGGCCCCCATGATGGGATTGGTGCTCTCAAAACAGGAGGAAGAAACCAGAGCTCACTGTCTCTGCCACGTGAGGATATGGCAAGATACTGGCAACTTTTCCAGCTGGGAAAAGTTGTTTCTACCAGACACCGGATCTGTGGGTACCTTGATCTTGAACCTCTCCATCTCCAAAATTGAAAATTAGATGTCTCTTGTTTGAGGCCCCCTGCCCCTCCATCTGTGGTATATTGTTATAGCAGTCTGAGCAGACTAAGGAAGATATTGGGAAGTAGTTAAACATCAATTAACTATGAAGTAGGTAAACCTTGTCCCATTTTTAAAGAGGTAGAAAGAGGATAATAAAATGCATAAATAACTTCCGTATTATGTGTTATCAGAGGACAGTAAAGCAACTATAGATACTGGTTCTGTCCCTGTAACTAGGATGTCTCCAGCATCCCTGGCACCCTTCACTGTACATGTGGAGTCAATCATCACAGGCATGCATAACTGCAAGCATTTGGTTTCAGAAAAGAGGTTCAGAGAAGCGAAGTGGTAAAAGGAATATAGTTGGATCAAATAAAACAGCTGCATGATGAAACTGGAGGCAGAAACGAAACCAGACCTCCAACCATCACATTTCATCTCAGCACATTAAATGTCTTCCTACCAAAGCCGAGCAAAGCCCAGGAAATATTAAAAGCTGGACTTCTGAAGCCATACAGCTTGGATTTTTCTGCAAGCACCATGCCCTAGCAAGTGCTGAAGTTTAGTAATCTCATGTCTTATTTTTTTTTATTAGTAATCTAAAAATCTGTCCTTCATTCTGCACTAGTGAAATTTGTATGGTGGAGCAGAGGTAATTGATTTTCTCTTGGAGTTTTTATCTATTTAATAATTTTTATTTTATTTTTTAAAGATTTATTTATTTGAGGGGCTCCTGGGTGGCTCAGTCATTACGCGGCTGCCTTCGGCCCAGGTCATGATCCCAGGGTCCTGGGATCGAGCCCAGCATCGGGCTCCCTGCTCGGCAAGAAGCCTGCTTCTCCCGCTTGTGTTCCCTCTTTTGCTGTGTTTCTCTCTGTGAAATAAATAAAATCTTTAAAAAAAAATATTTATTTATTTGATAGAGCAAGAGATAACTTGAGCGGGAGCTGGAGAGAGGGGGAGGTAGAAGCAGACTCCTTGTTGAGCAGTGAACTCAACCTGGCGCTTGATCCAGGACCTCGGGATCATGACCTGAGCTGAAGGCAGACGCTAAAGTGACTGAGCTACACAAGTGCCCCTTGAGTTTTTATTTTTGATCAAAGTTATGTGTATATATATATATTTAAATGAATTTGCTATTTGTATACTTTCCTTTCCCATGAGGCAACCATTTTCTTTTTTTAAGATTTTATTTTATTTATTTGTTTATTTGAGAGAGAGAACATGAAGATGGAGGGGCAAAGGGGGAGGGGGAGGGAGAAGCAGACTCCGTACTGAGTGTGGAGCCTGACTTGGGCTTGATCTCATGACCCTGAGATCATGACCTGTGCCGAAATCAAGAGTTGGATGCTTAACCAGCTGAGCCACCAGGTGCCCCAAGGCAACCCCTATCAACTCTCTTACTTTTCCACATATGTAATAAATATAGAAGGAATGGTATAACTACAGAATGTCTATTATGCTTTGCCCTAAAGCTGTGTTTTTCCAATGTGTTTCCAATGTGTTCTCTGATCACTGTCCTCAGAATTGACTGGCATGATTGGTAAAAATGAGGAGTCCTGGGTCCCATTCCAGGCCTAATAAGTCTGCTTCGCTGGGGTGTGTAGCCTAGGCATCTGTATGTTAAACTTACTGCCTGTAAATGATCCTGATGCAAATTAGAGTTTGAAAGTCACTTTCCTAAAGGTTTGTGATTTTTGCCAGGGAATATAACATATTATCTTCCTTCCTTCCTCCCTTCCTTCCTTCCTTCCTTCCTTCCTTCCTTCCTTCCTTCCTTCCTTCCTTCCTTCCTCTCTTCCTCTCTTTCTTTCTCTTTCTCTCTCTCTCTTTCTTTCTTTTTTAAAAAATATTTTATTTATTTCACAGAGAGAGAGAGCAAGCACGAGCACTAACAGGGAGGAGAAGCAGAGGGCGAGGGAGAATCAGACTCTCCCCACTGAGCAGGGAGCCCAATGTGGGGCTCAATCCAAGGACCCTGGGATTATGACCTGAGCAACCCAGGCACCCTGGGAAAATAACATTTTCTAATTATGTTTCTATCTTCCTACTTGTTGTCAGGTGGTTAGCATCCTGCCTAACAAAGATTATAGCTTAAACATTATTAATATAAACAGGATGAAATGGCAAGTTCACTCCTACACCAGTGGGGAATGGCTCTTGAGACTGGAATCTGTGTCCTAGATGTGTTTATTGCTATTAGGGTCTTGCTTCAAGGCCCTTTTAGTGGACAGACTTAAAAATTGTGAGTTATCTTAAAATTAGAAATAGCAATAGGTTTACTATGTTATGTTAATATATATGTATTTTTTTAAAAGATTTTATTTATTGACAGAGAGAGATCACAAGTAGGCAGAGAGGCAGGCAGAGGGAGAGGGGAGAAGCAGGCTCCCTGCTGAGCAGAGAGCCTGATGTGGGGCTCGATCCCAGGACCCTGGGATCATGACCTGAGCTGAAGGCAGAGGCATAAACCACTGAGCCACGCGGGCGCCCTGATGTATTTTTTTCTTATGCTAAAATTCATAGTTTCTAAAAACAGTAACACAGTTACTTTCTGCTGGTCATAAAAATGCTCAATGACGGGGCACCTGGGTGGCTCAGTCGTTAAGCGTCTGCCTTCGGCCCAGGTCATGATCCCAGAGTCCTGGGATCGAGCCCCGCATCGGGCTCTCTGCTCAGCGGGGAGCCTGCTTCTCCCACTACCACTCCCTCTGCTTGTGTTCCCTCTCACTGTGTTTCTCTCTGTCAAATAAATAAAATCTTTAAAAAAAAAAAAAATGCTCAATGATATTTAAGATATCTTCATATATCTTCTTTATATGTTTATATCTTCTTTGGATGTTAGAATATTTTTTATTAAGGAAATATAAAGTACAACGCTGTGAATTCACTTTACTTATTTTCTCTGCTTAGTTCTGTTACCAGTTTGGTATATCTGTAGGTTATTTGTTTCAGTTTGTTTTCACATAGGGCCAGCATTTTCTTTTTTTTATTTAATTTTTGAAATATGTGAGACACTTATGTGTTCAAAGCTATATAAAATATATAAGGTGCATACTCCTGAAGTAACACTTTTATTTCTGTTCCCTCTGCCAGTTTCCACGTCCTCTCCTCATATATGTAATAATTTTTATTAATTTTTGGCTTTTTTTCCTTTTCTTTTTCCTTTCATTGTTTTCATAAATGCAAATGTAGAGGTGTATATATTCTTGTTTCTTCTCATTTTTTTCACACACACACACACACACACACACACACACACACACACACAAATTACATTTGCTCTGCGTCTTTTTCTCACACTTTTTCCCTCCCCGTGTACTGAATTTTGTGGAGAAGCCTCTTATACTTCCACTTTCTCCCATCTCCCCAAAGACTCTGAGCGGGTTCCATGGAGCTCATTTTGTTCTTAGGTCCTCTTGTTTCAGGTATACAGACTGGACTCTTTGATGAAGAGCTATAGTCTAGGGCTGGTATTTGCTACTCTGTGTTATTGGAAAGGATTGAGAAATCACACTGTGTATTATGTTTTTTTGTTTGATAACTCCTATGTAGATTGTGCAAACAGTATTGATGCCAGATGCCCAAAAAAGACTTTTGCTTCCCTTTTGTCCTCTGAAAGTTTAAGACCCAGATTACCACCCACACATCACCAGTTTACCTGTTTTTTCAGTTTGTTCTAAAAGCCACAGGCTCTTTTTGTATCATTTTTTCCCCCTCAAAATATGGTTGAAAACCATTACAGAGCAGTGTCATTGATAAACTCCTCTGTAAGGGACCTTCTATTTTATGAGTAAATTCTGTTAGGTGATTTAGATTTTTTTCCCATCAGACTCTGCTGTCAAATTAGCATAATCACACTAATAGAAAAACACTGCTATGTGTGTATATAAGAAAGAAAAGCCAAATCTAATAGAATAAAGTGATATTAATGGGATTTGGGTAGAAATACAAAGCATTGCTTTTTATCCTTATTCGCAAACGTGCATTGACAATAAGGCTCATTGTAAAGAAAGAAAAAAAATCTGAAAAGATTTTCCAACTGACCTCACTTTTTAAGACTCCCAGTGGTGTGTTCACTTCCTGTTTTCCTGTCACAGGCACACAAACTTGGAACATGAAAACCCCTGGAGGTCAAATGTTATTTAAATGGTTTCTTAGCAGTGAATAATGCCTTCTTAGCATAACTATCTGTGATTCTTACATGGTAATCTTAGAAAGCAAATGCATAATAACTTTGCAAGGAATGATAGGATATAATAGTGTTTACATAAAGCTTTGGATAAAGGTAGTTATCAATGCACATGCATATGAGCCCTGTTACCTTTTTTGATATAAAAAAAGATTGGGCTTATTTTTTTTTTTTTTAAAGATTTTATTTATTCATTTGACAGAGAGAGAGATCACAAGTAGGCAGAGAGGCAGGCAGAGGGGGGGGGAACAGGCTCCCCGCTGAACAGAGAGCTCAATGTGGGGCTTGATCCCAGGACCCTGAGATCATGACCTGAGCCGAAGGCAGAGGCTTCAACCCACGGAGCCACCCCGGCACCTTTGGGCTTAGTTTTAATATCAAAATATATATCATGGTATATATATATCCTGATGTGTTATCCCTAATGGATTTTTTTTTCTGAACTTTATTAAAAATGTGTTAACTAGGGGCACCTGGGTCACTCAGTGAGTTAAAGCCTCTCTGCCTTTGGCCCAGATCATGATCTCAGGGTCCTGGGAACCCCGCATCTGGCTCTCTGCTCAGCAGGGAGCCTGCTTCCTCCTCTCTCTCTGCCTGCCTCTCTGCCTACTTGTGATCTCTGTCTCCCTGTCAAATAAATAAATAAAATCTTTTTTAAAAAAATGTGTAAAGTAGGGATGCCTGGGTGGCTCAGTCAGTTAAGTGGCTGCCTTCAGCTCAGGTCATGATCCTGGGGTCCTGGGATCGAGTCCCGCATTGGGCTCCTTGCTCAGTGGGGAGCCTGCTTCTACCTCTGCCTGTTCTGCCTGCTGCTACCCCTGCTTGTGCCCTCTCTCTCTCTCCCCACTTTGATCAATCAATCAATCAATCAATAAAATCTTTTTAAAAACTGTATAAACTAGTAAACTAGAAATGATTAACTTCAAAAGCATTCCTTTTTTATATCATGGGGAAAAATGTAGCTCTTCAGGCAATGTAGCTCTGAGCTAGGGACAAGACACATTAGCTCTACTCTCTATTCATATTGAAGTTCAGTTGACATACAGTATTTTGTTAGTTTCAGGTGTACAACATAGTAATGCAACAATTATAACATTAGGAAATGATCACCATGATTAAGTACAGTTACCATCTGTTCCCATACAAAGTATTTAAAATATTATGTATTAAGTTTATTACTTGTGCTATACTTTTCATCCCCATGACTTATTTTATAACTGAAAGTTTGTATTTCTAATCCACTTCATCTATTTCACCCATCTTCCTACCATCTTCCTTCCTACCTTCCTCCACTTTGGCAACTACCAGTTCTCTGTATTTATGAGTTTGTTTCTGTTTTGTTTGCTCATTTGCTTTGTTTTTTAAATTTCTACATATAAGTGAAATAATATGGTATTTGGCTTTTTCTGTGACTTACTCACTTAGCACAATACTCTCTAGTTCCATCTTTGTTGTGAATGGCAAGATTTCATGCTTTTTTATGGCTCAGTAATGCTCCATCTCTCTCTCTCTCTCTCTCTCTCTCTCTCACACACACACACACACACACACACCGTAGCTTCTTTATCCATTCATCTATTGATGGACACTTAGGTTGCTTCCATGCCATGGTTCTTGTAAGTAATGCTGCAGTAAACATGGGGGTTCATATATCTTTTCAAATTGATGTTTTTGGTTTTTTTAGGTACCTACTCAAGTGGAATTACTTAGTCAAATTCTAGTTCTATTTTTAATTTTTTAAAAGATTTTATTTACTTATTTGTCAGAGAGAGAGAGAAGGAAGGAGAGAATTCTCAAGCATGGGGAGCAGCAGGTAGAGGGAAGGCAGATTCTTCGCTAAGTAAGGAGTCAATGGGGAACTCAGTCCCAGGACTCTGGGATTGTGACCTGAGCCAAAGGCAGACTTTTAATGACAAGCCACCCAGGTGTCCCATCTATTTTTAGTTTTTTGAGGAGCCTCCATACAGTTTTCCATAGTGACACTAAACCTTTTTAAAGTTTAACTTACTGATTATGAAATTTTTAAGAGAGCAAACTTACTTTTAAATATTTTTTTTCTTTGAGTGGTTAAACCATGAAAAACTAGTGTTACCGTCTTCCATGATACTGATGAAAATGAAATAAATATTAAGTTCCCGGAACTTTCTAAGAATTCACAAAGAATAGTGAAAGCTATCTCTTTATGTGGATAGTAAATTTTTTCCTGGGGAATACTAATGATAATCAGAAAAGGCTCTGTTCTTACACCTGTGACTTACTGCAGTCTCTTGAGTACTGGTGTGGTGTTCACGAGCAGACTGTATTACCCAAGGTGCTGTAACTGCCAGTGTGAAAGAACCTGACAGTGAATATGACAGGCTTCTTAGTATCTTTTTACTCGGGGCCTCATTTATCTCAGAACCATAGTCTGCTTCAGATGGAAGCTGGTAATGGCTGCCTAACCCTGACACAGTGGGTTTTAAATGGCTCTGCCCATGGCGTGCCAAGAAGGGAGATGCTGGTGCCATAATCATATATAACAACCCTCCTCATGGGGTGCTGCCCTTTACTGAGCATCCACCCTTTATTAAAGGAGTACTCCTCCCCGCCAAGTGCATGAGTTAGTGATTTGTACTTCCTGTCATTGGGCTGCCCTTGGGAGAGTAGAGGTAACACTGTGGTCCTGGTTTGTTTCCTCCATTTTGTGTTGATGTTGGTCTCACTTCCTCTTTCACTATCCCAACCTACCTTGGCAGTACTGCTGAAATTTACCACTGAAAGCAGATGAATTCTCATTAAACCTTTGATTCCTTCCATAGCCTCCCCTTGCAGTAAGCTTAGGTAGTCACCGAGTCCTGCAGATATATTTTTACTACGAGGTAACATGTTTTTAAAAATTTAAGGTTTTTTTTGTATTCATATAGTATATAATTCAGAGTATGAAAAAGAGTGAATCAGTTGGGGGGAGGGCTTTGAAAGGGACAGATGGCATTAAAATTAGGATTATTCCAGGAGGGTTTATTTACAGTGAAGCCATTTTCAAAAGCATGGTGTAGGGGAGACTCCAAGACTAATGTAGTAACCTAGCTGTTAGTACTAGCCCAGTTAGGGATGAGGGGAGGGAGTGAGTACTAGAACTAAGGGGGCAAGTCCTACTGTAGAGTTGCCCTTGAGAGAAACCATAACCTCCTGGAGAGAGACAGTCAACTCCAGGGGACCTTGGGTTGAGATAAATACACTGTCCTCATTCTTCTCCCTCCCACTGATCTTCTGTCCTGCTTTCATTGTCCATCTCAGCCAGAGGGCAGGAAACTCTTGGTGCCAACGATAGAGGTCAGCCTCCCAGGGGACAGGCAGGGTGACACATGGAAGAGACTCTCTCTTGCCCGAGCACCCAATTCCCTAGTGCAAAAGCAACCGTTTATCAGGGCACCTCTTCCAGAGATCTTAAATCTTAAATCCTGTTATTCTGTAAGAAATCCAAGGGGTAAGGATTATTTTCACAAATTTCACAATTTGCCTAAAGCAACTTTTGTTGCTGGGAACCAGGATCTCTTGATGTGTGCCAGAGGTTTGCTGAGGGTCATGTACGATATTATGACACATATCCTGTTGCTGGGTTCTGGGTGCTTCGTATGGTCCATTTTGGCTTTAAAAATGCTAAATAGGTTAAGTTCTTGTATTGTTGCCTTGTGTTTGTTTCTTATTAGTGAACTGGCTCAGAAATACAACATGTAAAAATATATTGGCTCCTTTCAGACAAGTGGTTATAGCATTTTTTCTTAAATAGCCTTTTCAGTGGATCCAAAACACAGTTTCCTAACTTGCTGTTCATGGATGGACACTGAATTTTGGAAACCCCTGAAATCACATTTAACGTGGATTTTTTAGGAGAGCAGAGCCATGGTTTTCATCAAATTTTCATAGAGGTCTTTGTGTCATAAAAGACTAAAAACATTGGTCTAAAAGGAAGTTTGATTCATTTGGAGTTTCTTCTTCCTCTCATTACATATTTTTAATGTGATCTTTGCATTTTTAGGGTTCAGTAGCCTGGACAAAATGAATGATACCGGATGTTTCATGACACTGAGATTCAAATGCTCTCAGTAACTTGCAAGTGAAAATTCTCCAGTGTGTTGGATTAATATGTGCTAATGATCCTGGAAATATAAAACAGTGTGGTCCTGGTCAAGAAATCCTTCTGTGGTCAGCTAATAAGATGAGTTATGTTCACTGAGAATGTTTCATTTGGATTTAAGCAAGAGAAAAATGTTTTGGTTAAGTAATAGGAGAGAAGATTTGGATCAATGAAAAAGTTGTATGCTTTTTTTCTGTACACATAAAATTATCCAGTAATTTTCTGATATGTTCTGTTGTATGAAAATTGTCATTGATTTTTATCAGACCCGTAGGTAGACTTGATAAATTAAGCTAAGTACACTCGTTATTAAGATTTTTATCATTAAATTATTGTTCTTTTATGTGAATGATTTCAAAAGTTTACCATATTTTGGATTCCTGGTTTATGTATTCTCTCCTCAAACCAAATATTTTTCTAAGAAAAAAATTTTAATATTAAAAATCACTAAGTGAGTTCAAGATATCATTTTCTGACAGTGTTTAAATAATTTTTTTTTTCTCTCATAAGGCACACATAAACTCCTGAAACAACTATTGGAGCAAAATAATTCCTATTGCATTGTGTTAAAGCATAGTTAGGCTAGATTAAATGAATCAATCCTTTACTCATGTTCATTTCACTTTTCTTTTACTTATGACCCTGGTTACAAATGTGTGAAGCCCAACTAGTGTAAACAAAACAGGGAATTTATTTTTATTTTATTTATATGAATTATTTATATAACAGTGGAGGTGCACTGACTTCAGGCATGGCTTGATCCAGGATCTCAGTTACATCAGATGTCTTCATTTTTATTTCTTGGATCTTCTATCTGTGTTGGCTTCATTCTCTTTTAATTCAGTTTTCAGTTTGTTTTTTTTTTTTAAGATTTTATTTATTTGACAGAGAGAGAAAGAGAGATCACAAGTAGGCAGAGAGGCAGGCAGAGAGAGAGGAGGAAGCAGGCTCCCTGTTGAGCAGAGAAGCCCAATGGGGGGCTTGATTCCAGGACCCTGAGATAATGACATGATCCAGAGGCAGAGACTTTAACCCACTGAGCCACCCAGGAGCCCCTTAATTCAGTTTTTTGTTCATGCTGAGAAGACACTACGGTTATAGAAAGATCCAGATTTATGACATTCTAGCTAGCAAACAAGTATGAAGAAAACAGCTTTTTCCTCACTTAAAAATATATAAAAATCTGGGGGAAGCCAACTTGATTGGCTTTGCTTGTGTCATATGTTCAATTGTTGGATCACAGGATAATACCAGCTACCTATCCCATGATTACAAGTCAGTTCATTCAGTGGTGAAGCCATTTTCCAAATTGTTACCTGAGTAAGAGGGCAAGGTTGTTGGGCTGGCCTATCCAGCACAATAAATACATGTGTCAGAGGATCCTGGGGCAGAATTAGTAACTAGAATACCATCCTCTGTACTCTGTACACTAAGAATTAAACTGCTTGTTCTATTTTAACTATAAAGGCAGACAAAGCCTGGAAAAATATGGATCTGTTTGATCTCCACATGGTCTTGGTCTTTCCATAGACGAATGTCAAGCAGATAATACTTAAATATAATCACCATATAATCTTTATTGTTGCAGAAGGCTTTTAAGTTGCTCCCTGGCTGGTAAAATGAAATATGAATGCAGATGAAAAATAAGTAGCGCATTGTGTTTTATGCTTCTGACACATTTGGAAATAATTTTTGCATGGGTATTTTGAATACAAAGGCACTGCTCATTTCTCCATATAATCCTTTTTTTTCTTTTGGAAATTGCTAAAAAACATCACTGAAGAATAAAGATTCAAGACTTGTAATTGATGCAAGGTTTGATGTCCCTGCCAGAGTTCAGAAACCCTCTAGGGTGAATGTCTTCATTCTTAAACTCTTTTGATGGGAAAAAATAATAACTTTTCTTCTCTGCAGCATTGTAATTAGGGCTGGGTACAGATGCTAGAAGTAATAAAGATACATAGTATTTTTCACAATCCTGGTTTCAATGTAGCAATTTATTTTATCACTACATCATTGTAATTTATTATACTTGTGACACATTAACAATACATTAATAGGAGGAGGTGGGTGAGGGAATGGGTAATTGGGTGATGGGCATTAAGGAGGGCATGTGATGTGATGAGCACTGATAAGTTGTTGAACACTATCTGAGACTGATGATGTACTATATGTTAGTTAATTGAATTTAAATTTTAAAAAAGGGAGGAGGGTCGGTGGCACCTGGGTGGCTCAGTTGGTTAATTGTCTGCTGGCTCAGGTCATGGTCTCAGGGTCCTGCAATCAAGCCCCAACATCCTGCTCCCTGCTCAGCAGGAAGTCTGCTTCTCCCTCTCCTACTGCCCCTCCCCTGCTCCCTCAAATAAATAAGTAAAATCTTTTAAAAAATATATGAAAAAACAAACAAAAAAAGCCAGAAAAAAACCCCAAAACCCCACAATACATTAACAGTACAATCACCATATACACAACCACTGCAGGCTTAAGCCATGAGAAAGTTTCCTTAGCAGGACTTTAGCAGTTCATTAGAATAGATAATACCGTATCTGTTTCCTTTCCTTTGATGTAAAAATCTCCGAATAAATTGAGCCCATCCTTAGTTTCTTTTGATTTTCATAACCATTCTTCCTTATCTCTCCTTTCCACCTAAAGGATGAGAATCAAATTAGGATAAAATGAAAAATCCTCTTGATTTAGTCACCTACATTTTGAAGGATTATTTTATAAAAGATATCCACAATTTATGGCAATAATAACAGAATAAAAGGAAAAGAAAATCCTCCTATAGAATCTTACCATCCAAAGAAAAAAACTGATTTTTCCTCTTCATTTCTTTCTTATCCTTTGGGGATGGACATATTTTATGTCATTGTCGTTATACTTAGTTAGCATTTGTATTCTACCCATTTCATGTAATATTTATCATAAACATCTATCGCACACCTAGTTTGGCTACATAAAATCTAATTTGATGATGTTCCATAACTTGCAAAAGAATTAACATTTTCTTGGGCATTTATGTTAATTTTGGTCTTGAAATTTATAAATATTGCTATTAAGACCGTATGTATTTGTTTATTAGAATGTTTCTTTCTTGATATTACTTAAAAAAAAGAAAACCCTAAGTAATGGGGTTAGTGATTCAAAGAGTAGAGGCATTTTTTATAATCTTACAGGGAATTTGAGATATTTTCAAAATTTGGAAATATATAGTTACAATGTTATAGTACTATATTTTTAAATCAAAATTTGTATGAATGTGGTTTTCATTATTCGTAGGCTCCATCCCATGTGTTCTACCAAATTTCCTTTTTTTACTCTGTTATGTGGGGAAAAAATGAAAACCTAAACCATAGATTCATATTTGAAAGAGAAAGGTGAGGGGACTTGTACAGATTATCTTTTCAACTGGCTTTCTAACTTCCATTAAATCTCCCTGCTGCCTAATTTCCATTAGGTCTACTCTGATTTATTTTAGAAACTTTTTTTTTGGGGGGGGGGGCCTATTGATAAGAGCTTATTTCATGATTGTCGGTGTTCAGCTTTAAACTCAGTCATGGTCAGTGAAGAATGATGGTTTGATATTTTCTCACCATCTTTCCCTTTACAAGAAGCTTTTGGATGATTACCCAACTCCCACCCCTTCCACATACACATGTGGAATATCTACATGTTGTAGATATTCACATACATGAATATCTACACATACAACATATACATGTTGTAGAAATTTTTTTGTAAAACTAGATCTCTTTAATTTTCTGTGATGGGTATAATCCCGCATACCATCTCGTTAACACTTTCAATGATAAACTTTGTGTCGATATTCAGAGAAGTCCTAAATACCTGTCAGACAGCTTGGAAAACCAGAAGTAATGGCTTCATCTGACCATAATACTAAATTAGCAGTTTTTTTCACCCCATGGCTATTGGACATTGGGTACTATCTCACCTGGCATGGAATTGTTCAGGCATTATGAGCCACTTGATTTGAAGTCTTGGGAAATGAGATAATATCTTACATTTTTGTGTGTGCGTGTGTGTCCCAGGGACCTGGCTCGGTCCCTGGCAGGTGTGACTTAGCATTCTCCACATCCCATGGAGAGATGAGTATATTCCATTGCACCCTGTGGGACAGCATATAGACCATAAGGGAAAAGTACTGTGAACAATTGGCTTATTTTCACTTAGGATAAAAAATTACAAAAAATTATTTCATTCTGCCAAAAAATTTAACATACAATATAAATTGCAGAAAATATTGACTTGTGATTGCCAGACATATTCATTGACTGTGAACTATAAAATCACTTCATGAAAACCTAGACTAGAACTTCCATTTTTAAGCTAGCTCCAAAAAAGTCACTGAAACAGAAAGACACATTTCTTTCTTTCTGTTTTTGTCTTTAAGATTTTATTTGTTTATTTGACAGAGAGGAGAGAGATCACAAGTAGGCAGAGAGGCAGGCAGAGAGAGGGGGTAAGCAGGCTCCCTGCGGAGCAGAGAGCCCAATGAGGGGCTTGATTCCAGGACCCTGAGCTGAAGGCAGAGGCTTTAACCCACTGAGCCACCCAGGTGCCCCTGTAAACACATTTCTTAATCTAACTAGACAGTTCCAAATTTTTTCCCAGGACTGTAGATTTGCTAAGGATGGTAGCCACAATCAAGTTTATGAGCAGGAACTCTAAATTAGAAGACAAATGATTTCCCAGGGGTGGCTCTAATATGAACCTGATTTTGTTTCCAAATGAAGAATTTAAGGACTTAAATAGATAATAGGATTAGATTTGAAATGGGTTTTTTTTTGTTCTTTGTGCGTATATGTATTTTCTATTTTTAGAATAGTCAGTGGAGATTATCATCCAGTATTTATTACCTGTCTAAAAAAAAAGAAAGAAAAAAGAATGAACTACTTTTTTTACTTTTTGACTGTCTCGTTTTTGCCGGTGTTATTTTACTGAGTCTGCTTTTACCTACATTACCAGTTACATACTTATCTTCAAATTTAATGACCTTTTTAGTCCTTGGCTGCTCTGTAAATACTCAAAAAGGTTGATTCTCTCATCCTCAAAACTCTTTTCTTAATACTGATTCATCCTCCTGCTTGTTTAATATAACCTCTTGCTCAGGGCGCCTGGATGTCTGAGTCAGTTGAGTGTCTGACTCTTGATTTCAGTTTAGGTCATGATCTCGGGCTTGTGAGATGGAGCTCGGAGTTGGGCTCCATACTCAGGGGTGGGGTGGGGGAGGCTGCTGGAGGTTCCTTCTCGCCCTGTCTTTCTGTCCCCCTATTCTCTCCCTCTTTCTCTCTCTAAAAAAATGAATAAATGGATCTTTTAAAAAATTATGTAACTTCTTTCTCTGAATGTGGGCATATCCAAGCCTGAGTCAACACCCTTATTATTCTCCCACACGCACCGTCAGAACTCAACTCTGTTTCTGTGGATATTTCCTAAACCCGACCTCTTTCAGGAGGCTTCTCCCCACACCTCCAGTTTCTCTTGCATCCCTCTCTCAATGGACAGGTGTTCTGCAGTCACTTCAAAATCAGCACGACTGTCATTAAACTCATCAGCTTTTCCCCTGGACAGGTCTTTTCAAGATTTTCCCTGATCTGTAGGTGTCTCTACTGCTTCCACAGATATCTTGGCTTTTACTATGTATCTGTTGCAGATGATGTGGGGAAGAGAAAGGTAGACTTTTGATGAGAGTTAGTTTTCTATTGCTATTCTATTTAATGTTTCTATTAAATGTAGTGGCTGAAAACAACACAGATTTATTATCTCATTGTTTCTGTAGATCACAGGACCATTTTCTGATGAGTGGGTCCTCTCCCAGGGTGCTGGGTGGGAATGCGATTGCATCTGAGGTTCAGGATTCTCTTCCAAGCTCATTCAGGTTGTTGGCCGAATTAAGAATTCCTTGTGATTAAATGATTGAGGTCCCTGTTTTCTTGCTAGCTGTTGTCTGCTCTCCTCTCAACTCCTAGAGGTCACTCTCAAGGACTGGCTACATAATCCCTTCCTCGGGCAGTTCTTAACAGGTTTTTTTAGGCCTGCAGGAGAGCTTCTCCTGATGTTTTCTGACCTGATTAAAGTCTCAGCTGATTATGTCGGACCCACTCCATAGAATCTCCCTTTTCCTAGCTGATAAGGGACCTTAATTACATCTGCAAAGTCCTTTTTTCTGTACAAGGTAGCATAATCATGAGAGTGATATCCTATTATATTTACAGTCCCACCCACACCCATGGGGAAAGGATTGTGTGGGGTGTATACAGGATGAGGTGGGAATCCTGGGGGCCATCTGAGACTTGGGCTTCCCACAAGATGGTAGAAGCAAGGAAGGTGAGAGTGCTGTCTTTTGTTATTTAAGTGATGACATTAAGGGAGTTATGCTAACATATGTGGTGCTAACCAAATACCAGGTTAAAATTCATTAGCATATGTATTGGGCACCCAGGTGGCTCAGTCAGGCTCAATGGGGAATCTCCCTCTCCCTCTGCTCCTCCCCCAATCATGTTCTTTCTCTCTCAAATAAATAAATAAAATAAAATAAATTTCACTAGTATATGTGTGTGTGCTTATGAAAAATTATAGTGAGGGGCGCCTGGGTGGCTCAGTCATTAAGCGTCTGCCTTCGGCTCAGGTCATGATCCCAGAGTCCTGGGATCGAGCCCCGCATCGGGCTCCTGGCTCGGCAGGAAGCCTGCTTCTCCTGCTACCATTCCCTCTGCTTATGTTCCCTCTCTCGCTGTGTTTCTCTCTGTCAAATAAATAAAATCTTTAAAAAAAAAAAAAAAGAAAGAAAAATTATAGTGATCATATATCTATACTGGTAGATATTTTAGAGAACATACCTAGAAAATGTTTTAATACTCATTTACATCACACTAACTGTATCTTAAATCTGTCTTTGATGCTTTGTAGTAAATATATAACTCAACCATATTTGAATGTGAAATTTAAGATTATTTTTGGAACTAGGTTTTTATGGAGAGCTATATGGGAGTACTTTTTGCCTTTATTCTTTGTTATAAAATTCTGGACAATTATACATGCTTTTTTCCCCTCGCTAGCCCAGGTAAGGTGTAATATGAGGTGATTGTCTTTATCAATCCTCCTATATAAGGATAATTGCTCCTGTTGAATAATCAAATTATGGCTTTCATCCTGTTTTGCCCTCTGACCTTTGAAGGAACAGCATTCCTTTTATTTTTAGTTGTGTGTGTGTGTGTGCACGTGTGCACACCAAACTGCGTTTGGAATGTTATTTTCTTAGGAACAAATCTGTTAAATAAAAATGTAGATTTCTTATTTGAATAAAAAGAATAGTGTTTCTGTTCTGGTTTCCTAAAATATATTTATAAATAGCATCTGTTTCTACATAAATATAGAGATTTGTTGTTAATTAATTTTCTGCTTGTGTTGCTAAAATTGATGATAGAGCTTTTCTTTGAGTCATATCTATTTTGTATTATATGCTCTAGTGCCTAAACCATTTCCCTAGTCTAAGAAGAAGTATCTATTTAGGGGAGCCACTGTTTTTCATTCATTTTGCATAAATTGGAGCCTGTTCCCAATTTTTGCCTATTTATACAATTGGCTGTAGGAAGGAGAGATATTCAATCTTCTATTTACAGAAGCTGGGATTCAAAACTTTACATGATTTTTTGCAAATATGGTATATTAGCTAGAGGATTTTATAGGAAACAAAAGGAAGAAGTAAACTTTGGTTTTATTTTCAAATCAATGGGTTTTATTCCTATGGTATTTAGCTGATGTAACACTAAATACTGACACTTGAAGACTTAACTTTTTTGTTTAATTTGGAGCTGCTTATAGCCATCAAGACCATTATGAGGGTGGGGGCGGGGTGAAGAGGGGGCCAAGGGGGAGCCTGGGTGCCTCAGTTGTTAAGCCTCTGCCTTCAGCTCCTGTATGATCCCAGAATCCTGGGATCGAGCCTCAGCCCCACATTGGACTCCCTGCTCAGCGGGCAGTGTGCTTCTCCCTCTCCCACTCCCCTTGCTTGTGTTCCCTCTCTCCGTGTGTCTCACGTCTCTCTCTCTGTCAAATAAATAAATAGAATATTTTTTAAAAAAGACAATTATGTCAAATAGTCTTTTACATATATATTCATAGATTATTCTCCTGGAGACCCTCTAGCACTGTGCTTGATCTGAAGGAGTTTAACATGAAATTGGAAATTTAATATGCTTATCTCTGCCCACCTGTACATTCAGTCCTCATTTCTCTCATTGCCTTAGC
>CM053614.1:64061231-64078878 GCA_028646535.1 Procyon lotor | reverse complement strand
GGGCAGTCTGTTTCTCTCTCTGCCTCTCCCACTCCCCCTGGTTGTGTTTTCTCTTTCACTCACACTGTCTCTCAAATAAATAAATAAAATCTTAAAAGTAAAATATTAGATTATCCATATATAGGGTGCTGTGTATTTATAAATAAATAGGTCAAATAAGTAAATGTATCAACTGTATGCACTTAAAATTATTTGTGTGTACATATACATAAGAAAAATTAAATATTTTTTTAAAAAATGAAAAGATAAAAATGGGAAAAAAAGAACTTGTTTTGTTTTTGTTTTATTACACATTGAAATAAATATGCACTCTGTCTGTCTGACTTACTTCCCTTAGCATAATGCCCTCATGGCCCATCTGTGTGGTTGTATATGGCAGCATTTTATTTTTATTTTATGACCAAATAATATTCCATTGTGTGTATACACCACATCTTCATTCATCCGTCGATGGACACTCAGGTTGTTTCTATGTCTTGGCTATTGCAAATAATGCTGCATGGGACTATAGATATTTTTCATGGGAGTATAGATGATCTATACTCACATGTACTCTACAGTATAGATATTTTTCATATTTTATTTTAACAAAAGTAAAAATGGAAGTCCCTTGAACATCTCTGTCTCCTGGAATTTTTCTCTGGCCATGTTTTCTTCTCATGTCCTGCCCTGTTTCTGGTCAGCTACCAACTATAGAAAAAATAATTGTGTTCCCTTTTATATGTAAAAAAAGAGGTAGTATTTGTTCTGATCTGCGGCCTATTTTTTTTTCACTAATTTTATAAATATTTTCATGTTAATAGGTAGATCCGTATTATCATTTTTAATGTATGTAGCATGCCAATATATAGTTGCTTGATAATTTTTAATTTTAATTTTTAATTTTAATTTTAACAAAATTAAAATTAAATAATAAAAATTTAATTTAAAAATTAATTAAAATTTTAATTCACTATAATATTTAATTATAGTGAATATTGAAATTTTTTTCTAATATGAATATCTTTGTTTATATATATATATTAATGTTCTTGGCCACTTACTTTTGTTGGACCTCTTCTTAGGAGGGGCATTTGGGTGATTGATAATACAACCTTTATTTATGATGCATTTTGTCAAACTGCTTTCTGTAATGATTATACCAGTTTACTTTTTCAAGATTAGTATGTTTTTATACCTTCATTAATCTTTTTTTTTAATTTTTTTAAATTTTTTTTTTTAAAGATTTTTTATTTATTTGACAGAGAGAAACACAGCGAGAGAGGGAACACAAGCAGAGGGAATGGTAGCAGGAGAAGCAGGCTTCCCATGGAGCAGGGAGCCCGATGTGGGGCTCGATCCCAGGACCCTGGGATCATGACCTGAGCCGAAGGCAGACGCTCAACGACTGAGCCACCCAGGTGCCCCCCTTCATTAATCTTTTAAAATCCTTGCCTAGGAGGGGCACCTGGGTGGCTGAATGAGCTGATCACCTGACCTGATCAGCTCAGGTCATGATCCTGGGGTCCTGGGATTGAGTCCCATGTTGAGCTCCCTGCTTATTGGGGAGGAGTCTGTTTTTCCCTCTCCCTCTGCTGCTCCCCCAGCTTGTGCTCTCTTGCTTTCTCTGTCAAATAAACTCATAAAATCTTTAAAAATCCTTGCCTATGGTAAGCTAAAAGTTTTTTTATTTTAATATTCTTTTCTTTATTCTTTGATTCTGGAAAATTTGGATATATCTTTTGAAATGTTTATTAGCCATTTGTGGGCATTTTTTATGAATTACTTCTTTGCGTACTCTAACCGTTTTCTATTGGGATGTTTGCCCTTTTTCTTGCTGATTAGCTATTTGATATACATACAGGGTCATCATCAAGTCTGGAAACACCAGAGAATATATAATAAATGATTTATAGGTATTATATTTAATGATCAAATTATGTTATCTATGTTTCCATATTTGTGGCTACCCTATATTTTCTACAGATAATTCTCCCTTCACTCTTTAACCTCCTACGTGTCACTTACTGTCAACGGAGTTTAGTGTTATTTGTCAAAGGGACTATTGAAAATTTTTATGTTGCCAAATCTATTAAATGTTTTGTTTTCACTTTTGATTTGGTTTTGTAAAGGTCCTCTTCATTGAGGAAACAGTCACCCAAATTTTTTCCTACTACTTTTATCACTTTATTTCTAATAATTAATGATTTAACCCACTTAAAAGTTATATAAATATTTTGAGGTAAGATTCTACTTTAATTTTTCCAAAAAGCCTGTGTTGTTGTTCTGGGTGTAGGACTCTACCTAAAGTTTTAATGGCTACTAAGGGGTTACATTTCCCTTAGCTTCTCTGAGTCTCAGTTTTCTTACTTATGAAATAGGGAGTTAAATTATTTCTCATCTCAAATTGAAGTTATTTGACCTCCCTGGGTTAAATAACTTGTCTAGGGTTTGACATCTTATTAGATCTGTAATAGAACTTCTCTGTGTAAAGCCTTCCATGTCCCATTTGGATACTTGTTTGGGGTGAATCGTATTTGTTTATTGTGACATTGATCATAAATTGAGAAATCTAAGGTTAGAGTTGGTGAGTGCTATATAACTTTTATTTTTGGCCAGCAGATGTTATTTTAAACCGATGAAATATGGTATTTTATATAAAATGTTTTTTATAATAGAAACTTTGAAATATGGAGTGCTATCAGAAGAGGACATAGTAATATGTACTTTACAAAAAAATACAAGGAGAGATCAACTCAAATAAAATAGATCAAGTACAGATATAGAACAGTTTTAATTTTGAGTTTCTGCTTAAAAATCTCTTGTCTCCAAATGATTTTTATTTATTAAATATAATTTAAATATTTGAAAATATTATAAAGCATTAAACAGAAAGAAAATATCCAGAGTCAGTCCTAGAGATCATAATAAGATAACGACAACAAAAAGGAATTGTGCAAAGAAGGTGATTAAATGGTTTGATATGGTCATTGAAGTCAGAGCTGGAGGGAGACCACCTTAGCTTATCTGATTTTTCTATTAAAAGAACATGGATAGATCTCCAATAGTCTGTTTTCTTTTTTTATCTGTTAACAAGATTGACTGGATCTTGGCTTTGAATTTGGCCTTACAATATCATTTCCTATTGACCAGTGACAGGAACTTGTCAGACCAACATATTGTGCCTAGTGAATGGGAGTCATGGGGAAAGGTTGTTGTCATGTTCTTTTTATTTTGATATAGATGCTCAGTTTTTGGATTTTTACCATTGTCTTTCAAAAGGAGATTGGCAAATAGCTGCCAACATTCGGAATATTAGTTTGGGCTAGGTATGACCGCTAGCTATGAAACTGCTTGAGGCTCTCTCTTAATTGAGCTTATTCCAAATATATCATTTATGGTAACTTTGATGTGTTTTGTTTCATTCATCATTCATTTGGGCCCTTTACTGTCCACTGTTTGAAGTGGTCTCATTGCTCACTTCCTTCTGTGAACATTGGAAGGTACCTGAGTATCCATGAAGAAAACAGATCCTGGGTCTTTGCTACTAAAAAACAGAACAAAAAAGAAACAACAACAAAAACAACAACCCTTAAATGCTGCCATTTGATCAGATTATCCAGTATTGCACAATTTCAGAATCTTTAGCCCAATACCTAAAATTTCAGCATGAGTTTCATACTATGATGATGTTGCATGTTTTTTCCAAAGGATTGAGGCCCTCTCTGATAGTTTCTTTGTTTACCCTGTCTTTCATGCACTCATGTGTAATTTCTTTTCCTTGTGGTTAACTGAGGGAAAAAGTTAACGTTCCCATTTCCTTCCTCCCCTTAAACTCTGCTTTTAAACTCTATTGCTCTTTACTTGGGTTGACTCTTTCAGATCTTTCCTCACTGAAAACTTTTTCTCCTCAGACTCCTCCTCAGCTGCCATCATTCATATAGAAGTGTCTTTTTTATTGAGGGCCATTGGGTTGATTCCACTTTTTTTTTAATTTTTAAATTTTTGTTTATTTATTTGAGAGAGAAGTAGCACAAGCAGGGTGTCATGTTCGAGGCCCGCATTGAACTCCATGCTGGGCGTGAGCCTACTTTAAAAAAAAAAAATTAGGCAATATACTATTTTTTAAGGAAAATTTTTTTTAGAAAATTAAAACCAGTTGTTTTTTCACTTACTGCTGACTCTTTCTCTGGGTTCAAATCAGTACTCCTGTCCTCTAATCCATGATTTGTAGGGTTTTTATAATGGAATTTACTGTTGTTTCTTCAAACTCACAACAATCAAAGACATATCTTTTGTTTCTTGACATTTCTTTTATTACTCATTCATCCTTTATTTTCAGGACCTTGCTTGGAACAAGTCTCACATGACCTGCCCAAGTTTGGAAACACTGAGAGATAGACAGAATTTGGAGAGCAAAGGATTACTGTTTTACTGATAAGACAGTTGAAAAACATCATGCCTTCATAAGAAGGCCAAATGATCCTATTTATGCTTCCTGTCTCCATTTCCTCTTGTGAAGTCTAGACTTTGGTATTTAGGGAACATTGGATTTGTAGCACAGATATAGTTTCTCATAATCTCTATATTCACACTGGTCTGGAGCAGGGAGAAAAAAAGAGACAGTCCTCAGTGTTTACAAACTTTTAAAAGATTAGCTATACCCCTTTCAGGAATGTGGGCCACTTATTGCTTCTGACCAGGTCAGCTCGTTCCTTCAGATAGGGAGAAGGGTAGGAATCTGAGAAAGAATCCAGTGCCAGTCCTCTAACATGAAAACAAGGTGTACTGTAGGGAAGGAGGCTCCCTCTTACATTTTTCATAAGTATTCCTGTATTTTGTTGTATGCTCTGTCTCTTGCACATAACTTTCTTAGGTGTTCTGTGTTCTACCCCATATCCTTTGGTTCTGTCTCCTTGAACTGTAATAACCTGGTCTTTTTAGTCTCTAACCTCCTGCCATGATCATGAGAAGTGTTTTACTTGCTGATTGGATTGCCAATCATCATAAGCTTTCCCAGCCCTGGTTTCAATCCTCACAGCCCAGAATTCTGCACATGAAAACAACTGTATATGACTGACAGTATTTGGGGAAATATTCCTTTAGTCCTATACAATCCCTAGTTCCCACTTCAATTTTCATTTCATTTCATTGTGGTTTTTCAATATTTATAGAGTCCCTGTTAACTCTCATAGTTTTACCCTTCTTGTTCATCTGCATAGAATATTCATAGATTCTTTCTTCATCCTCTTGTTTAATAGGCAAGAGAAATGCTTAGAATTTATTAAAACATTCCCTCTGAATGCCTAATTCCTTTGATACCGAAGCCTAAAATTAGAGCAAAACCCAGAGAGAGCCATGGGAATGTAGGGGAGGAAGTCATTTCCTTTCTTCTCTTTTAGGTTCTTTGGCTGGTCTGATAATTAAAGTGACACAAGACAGATTAATAGAAAAAAAAAACAAGTTTCAATTTTGCTCATAGAAATATGAGACTCAAAGCAGTGACCAAAGCAGGCAGTTTTTATACCGTCTAGACAAAGAAACAATAAACTTGTGAAGAATTGACAAAACAAAGAACTTTGGGGTTGGAGTAGTAAATTAGCCCTGAAGTAACAGGATTTGTTTATAGAGGCTTTTCATTCCTAAATTCTCTGTCTCTGGTGATAAGGATGTCTCCTTACCTTCTTATACAGTGGAGATACCTTTCACATGGAAGATTTATTTCCTACTTTCAGGGAGATAGAGGAGGGTCGGAGTGACCTTCTTGCACTGGCTGTTTCTTAAGTAGCTTTAATTCAAAATAATCAGTATGCCAGCATGGCATATTTTGGGACAGCCTGCCCTGAACCCCGTCAGGAGGAATATCAAGTCATGTAGATATATCTTGGGTCCTTTTCAGCTCGATGTTTGTAATAATAGAGATTATTTTGTTTCAGAATCTCTGCTGATTTCCCAGTGGCTGAACATGAAGCCTTACGTTATGCATTGATTTCTCTTTTGTAAAAACATAATTTGAAATTTATGATTGAAAAGCAGCAATGAAAACACTGTTTTCCCTTTTCCTGGGTTGGTGGCTGAATTTAGATAGAGAAGAATACAATGGTTCATCAGATAATTATGGAAAGAGGTGCCACACGCAGAGGCCTTAGATAATCAATCCTCTGTTTCTGGAGTGTAGATATTCACCACTAATATATAGGATGCTTTCTTTTTTTTTCTTTTGTCTGCTTTTGCAGATTTTCAGATGCAAAAATGTCAGTAATTTTCCACAAGAGTGTTTACTACTGAAAGGTTTTCCTGGAGCTAATTTTGTAAAATCTAAGAAACTATGAAAGCAAAGCCTATTTAACTTTCATGTTTGTGGTTTTATGTTTTGATTATTAGCTTTTAGAATATAGAAACTAACTCAGGGTCAGGTCAGTGTCAAGGTCTTAATTAGTTTTCCATTTATTACTCACTTAAGCCAGTTTGAGTAATGATAATGAGGTAATGAAACTCTTTTTAAACAAACTTTTTAAAGTTTATACCCTTCAAAGTTGTCACTGTAGGAGGGCATTGTATTTATTACAATAACAGTTCTATTGCTCAAGTAATGTAAGATCTTTTGAGCAGGATTTCTATCAAAGTCTGTAGCACATTCTTGGAACCTTTTTAATGCTGGCATAACATCAGTAACTAAGGGTGTATTTGAGTTTTGGATGAGGCCAACAGCCATTCACCATCATCTTTTCACTAATATGGGTAATTAGCCTACTTATTATTTAGAAGAGATGGTTAGGAAACAATGAGACTGGTTTTCTTATGTGTCACATAAATTGTCTCTGAAGGAATTTCTGAAGGAAAAATTTTAACAGAGTTTTGAGCATTTGCAGTGTCACTGGCGTAGATGAAAATGATCTCCTGGTGACAGTTTTCAAAGTGACAAAATTCTGCTGGCTATTTAGTTCTGTTATAATTTTTTAAAACCACTCATTATTAATTGTAGCATTCTGGCATTGTGAAAAAACAAAGGCATTTTACTGGAAACGAGATAGTTTGACTTAGTGCAATTACTCTTTGCTCCTAAAAAGTCATTGTAAGTTGGCTGACACTAGCTGGAAATGGCCCTTGGAATTGAATGATAGGTAAGGCAGTGACAGCTAATGGAATAGGACGGAATGTGTGAGAGCAGAAAGGGCACCCGTTAAAGAAGTATTGCTAGAGTTTTGAGACAAAAGGTGAGATGTAATTATCTACTCTACGGTGTCTATTTCATGCTCATATTCCTTAGATTTCCCTGGCTCAGATTTAATCTAATAACTTTCTGTCATAAAATTATATGACCATGATTGGAAAATAAACATTTTAAATGACCTCCATATTTTTGGTGAGATATGATAGATGAACCTTCACATGCGTCTTTCCTCCATTAAAATGACAGTGAAGGCATAATAAACTCACAAGAACAAAGTAGATGAGCGACATTAACAAAAAATTTGAACATGTCACAAAAATGGATAAAGGGTAACTGACGTAACTGTGTGGGGAAAGCTGCCTCCTAATTTCAGTAAGAAGCAAAACCTGGGAAGGACTCTGGAAACAGAAGCCACAGGTATCTCGGGAAACTAGGCTATGGTGTGGTGCCTAGAGAAAAGGAAGTAATATTAACTTAAAAAGATATTAAATTCTAAAACTGCTTTATAATGGGTAATCAGACAATCACAGTTTTACTTTATTTTACATCTCTAACATGTGGGAGAAGGTACAAGTGCTAAAAACAAAATGCTCTCTTGGCTTAACAATTATTTATACTTTATGAAAAAAACAGTCTGTTTAAATATTATTAATAGAATAACACTTATTAAGGAAGGAAACCAAATAGAGTTACGGACTTTTGAGAGGTTATATTTACTTTCATAGAACATACCACGCTTCTTTATGTCTGGATTCAGGATAAGAATCTATCCTTGGAAATAATGTTTTCAAAAAGTGTTCTATAACTTAGATTAGTATTTGCTTTTCTGCTACTCTAGAAGAGGAGATGTTTCTTTTTATCTTGACAGAATTTTTTTCATCAATACAGTTGACCTTTGAATAATATGGGAGTTAGGGGTGCTTATCTCCCATGCAGTCAAAAATTGGCTTATAACTTTGACTCTTCTAACACTTGACTGCTAATAGCCCACTGTTGGAAGCTTTACTGAGAAAATAAACAGTTAAGATTAACACACATTTTGTATGTTGCATGTATTATATACTGTATTCTTATAGTAAAATTGGCTAGAGAAAAGAAAGTATTAAGAAAATCATAAAGAAAAGAAAATGCATTTACAGTATTGCATTGCATGTATTGAAAAAAAAAATCCACAAATTTAGTGGACCCCTGCAGTTCAAACCTGTGTTGTTGAAGGGTCAGCTGTTGTCGGATGCGTGTATGTAGTCAAAAGTAGGTATTGGAATTCCAATAGTTAAGGGGGGGAAAGCAGGTTTGAAAAGCATGAAGTTTATAATATGGATTACCAGATATTTGAGGAGAACACCTAACAAAAAAAGAAAGAGATCAGAATAAACAAATGCAAAGAATTCAGCTGAAATAAAAAATATGCAGGGAATAGAAGAAAATCTTATTAAACCCAACCCAATAATAATATACTAAGAGAGATAAGTACTGCATTTAGGAAACAAGAAAATGCTATTAAAAATCCAGAGGAAAAAAAAAATAAAAAATAAAAAAAAAAATCCAAAGAAAATAACTAGAAAAAATATGAGAAACAATAATAATTGATAGAAGGGTTGAATAATAAAATTGGGGGGGAATGTCTGTGAGAAAACAGGACAAAAGGTAAGTAGAAGGTAGGAAAGAAAAGATAGAAACTGTTAGAGGATCAATCTGGGAGATTAAACAGCTGAGTAACTGGAATTTCATGAGGGAACAGAGAGAAAACAAGAATGGAAATTAGCAAAGAATATTCTTTATAATGGAGGGGCATGAATTTCTTGATTGAAAGGGAGGGAATATGGAGTGCCTCAAAAAGACATACAGTTTTGAAGTTTTAGAATAGAAATAGAAGGCAAAGTCCAAAAAACTTCTCAAGAGAAAAACCAGGTCACGTTGGAAGGATCAGAATCAGAATAACATCCGATTTTTCATTAGCAATGCTAGGCACTAGGGAAAGTGGAGCAGTGCTGTATGAATTCTGAGGGATTTCTGTACTTGCAAATCCAAATCATCAAAGGCAAGTTCTCAAAAAATGTACAGACAGGGTCTAAGATAAATGAACATCATATGATGCATTCTTTGTTTGGAAGGTACGGGAGACCGAACCCCAACACAATAAATGAGAGAGCATTAAGACAGATGAAGATGTGAGAAATAGGAAACAGGTTTGCAGTAAGGAGAGAATCAAAGGGCGTTTTAAGGGTGTTCTCAGGATCTTGGTGAAGAGAAAGGCCAGGACTACATCTGGGCCACAGGCCTAGAGTACAGTTAGTCCAGATAGAAGCAGGAGGACAGAAGGCCACAGGAAGGATACAGCAAAGGAAAAAGTGAAATTAATGATAGAGTACCTGATGCATTTGACCCGATTGAAGGCTTTACAGTTCTGTGGGGGAAGTTTGGGGCTACTTTAGTGACATGTATAGAAAACTAATTAAGAGAAAGTACATGTTGGGTTGGGTTTGGTTGCTCAAGGTCCCCAGCACTGGAGTTGGGCCGTCTGAGTTTGAATCCTGCCTCTATCGCTTATTACTACCTGTGTACCCTTGACTAAGTTACTTGCCTGTGTGTGCCTCAGTTTCCTCATTCTTAAAGTTAACTTAAATTTTAACTTAAAGTTAAATTGTTAACTGTTATTTTTATTACTGCTATTAATACTTAAAGCAATAGAGAAATATAAATTAGAGCATATATATATATTTTAGAGCATATATATGTATATATATATTTAAGATTTGTGTACTTATTTGAGAGAGAGTGAGAGCCTGCACAGGAGTGGGGGGAAGGGCAGAGGGAGAGAATCTTCAAGCAGACTCCCTGCTGAGTGGAGAGCCTGAGTTGGGGCTGGATCCCACAACTCATGAGATCATGATCAGAGCTGAAACCCAGGTTCAGACGCCTAATTGACTGAGCCACCCAGGTGCCCCTGAGCATACTTCTTTTTGAGAAATGAGGTGATAAGTACCCAGAAGAAACCAGTAAGCTAAAAAAAATTGATACCTAGAGTTCCACCACTCACAAGTGACCTTTATTTGAACATTTGGGTGTATTTTCTTCCAGTTGGTTTATTTTTTTTTTCTTGTGCATTGTTTTATCTATTACAATTGTTATGTTGTCCCTATATCATTTCTTGTACTGCTTTACTTTTTTAACTTAAGCATTTTTCCAGTTAATATAAATTCTTAAACCTTTTTGTTGACTTCATTATTTTTTTACTCATAGATAGGAAGTAATTTGCCCAACCAGTCATCTGTTTTTGTATGTTTAGGTTGTTTTGTGAGTAACTTTGGGGTATTTGGCTTTGAGAAATACATTTCAAATTTAGTTTCCTTACTTTTAGGAGATAAATGTAGCTTATCTTTAGTTTCTTAAATGTAATATTTGTTTATTATAGAAATCTTGGATAATGTGTGGAGATAAAACAAGTAAAACTAATGTAGCAATAATCTATACATCAAAATTTTGTTGTATTTTTATTTATTTTGTTTTATTTTTTTACTCATTATTGTTTGAGAGAGAGAGAGAACACATGTGTGAGTCAGGGTGGGGGGAAGGCAGAGGGAGCAGGAGAGAGAGACTCCCAAGTAGGCTCCATAACCATCACGGAGCCTGATTTGGGCTTGATCTCATCAATGAGATGACCTGAACCAAAATCCAAAGTCGGTTGCTTAGCTGACTGGGTCACCTACGCACCTTGCCCTGCTACCATTTTAATGTGTGCTTTTTTTCCCCCCTTCATACATACATATTTTTCTTTCTTTTGCAAGATTTGGAGCTTTTCTTTCTTTTTTATTTTATTTTACTTATTTATTTAGAGAAGGAGAAGAGAGAGTAGTTAAGCAGGGGCAGGGGCAAAGGCAGAAGGAAAGAGAATCTCAAGCAGACTCCGTGCTGAATGGGGAGGCTGAAATTGGGCTCGGTCTCATGACTCTGAGATCATGACCTGAGCTGAAACCACGAGTCAGAGGCTCAACCAACTGAGCTAACCAGGTGCCCCTGGAGCTTTTTTTAAGTAGATATGTTATGAACAACTTTAAATATGAACATTATGAACATCTTTTATTATCTTCAGTGACATGTGAATGTTAGCAGGGTTCAGTGGTAAGTTTTTATACCCCATGTATTTAATTACTTCTCTTGTTATTTCTGCTGTTTCTCCGTGATGATATTGTATTGACAGTCTTTATGGTTAAACATCTGTGCACAGTAAGAAATTTTTTCCTTAGGTTACCTTTTTTAGAAAAAGAATTGCAGGTTCCAAAAGGTATATATTCAGTATGTCCTGTCTACTTGCCCTCCTTGAAAGTTTTTTAAAAACTCTGTATTCACAGTGTTTGTGCTAATGGTTCCCTAGCGGCGTTGTGAGCACTAGGTTTTTAAGTAGTAACTGTTTTTTAAATGGCACAAAATGCCTTTTATATTTATAGTTATATTCCTTCATTAGATTCTCGTGTACCAAGAATATCAGCACTTTAAGACTTTTACTAAATTTTGAAAGATCTCTTTCTCAGAAGAGGGTGATGATTAAAGATATGGAAGCAACCATGGGGGTGCCTGGGTGGCTCAGTTCATTAAGCGTCTGCCTTCAGGTCTGGTCATGATCCCAGGGTCCTGGGATAGAGCCCTGATTTGGGGCTCTGCTCAGTGGGGAGTCTGCTTCTCCCTCTCCCTCTGCTCCTTCCCCTGCTCATGTACTCTTTCTCTCTCAATCTCTCTCTCTCTCTCTCAAATAAGTAAAATCTTTTAAAAAATCAAGTAATCTTTGGGTGCCTGGGTTACTCAGTTGGTTGGGCGACTTCCTTTGGCTCAGGTCGTGATCTGGAATCCTGGGATCGATTCCCACATTGGGCTCCCTGCTCATCGGGGGGCCTGCTTCTCCCTCTGACCCTCCCCCCTCTCATGCTCTCTCTCTCTCTCTCAAATAAATAAAACTTTAAAAAAATTAACCTTTAAAAAAAAAGATATGTGAGCAACCTGAGTATCCACCAACAGATGAGTGGATAAAGAAGAAGTAACATATACATACAGTGGAATGTTACTCAGCCTTAAAAGGAAATGAAATCTTGCCATTCATGACAACATGGATAGATCCTAGAGGGTGTTATAGTAAGTGAAATCAGAGAATGAAAGGCAAAGAATATATAATTTCACTTGTATGTGGAATATAAAAAACAAAACAAGCAAACAAATAAAACCCCAAACTCTTAAAAAGAGGGAACAAACTTGTGGTTGCCAGAGGAGAGATGGGTGGGAGGATGGATGAAATAGGTAAAGGGGATTAAGAAGCACAACATTCCAATCATAAAATAAGTCATGGAAATGATAAGTATCGCATAGGGAATGTAGTCAATACTATTATAACACTGTTGTATAATGACAGATGGTGACTACATTTATTGTGAACACTGAATAATGGATTGAGTTGTCAAATCGATATGCCGTACACCTGAAACTAATATACCACTGTATGTTAATTATACTTCAATAAAAAAAGAGGGCAATAATTAGCCATCATTACCAATGGGTAATAAAGCCTATTAATCTGTGTTCTCTCTAAAGAAGGGACTGTGATATTCTTCACACAGATGATTAGAGAAATACTGACAGATTGACAGATAGATCTTAAGCATTACAGTATTCTAGGCAAGATATCATGGTGATTCAGACCAGGGTGGTGGCAATGAAGATGGTCATATTCTGGATATATTTTGAAGGCAGAGTTGACATAATCACTTGGATATAGGATATAAGAGAAACTGAGGAGTCAGTGATCACACCTTGGTTTTTGGCCAGGATAACTAGAATGATGAAGTAGCTATCATGAAAATGGGAAGACTGTAGGAAAATCATGTTTGTCAAGCAAGATCAGAGACTCAAGTTTGGATATAGTTAAGTGTGATATGCTTATTTGATAAGGAAGAGATGTCGACTATGTGGTTAGAAATACAGTTCTGAAGTTCAGAGGAGAATTCTAAACTGGAGACATAAATCTGAGGGTCATCAACATATACTTGTTATTTAACAGAGGTCATTAGATAAGCTCACCAAGGGAGTGAGTTTAAAAAGAAAAAAGGTCCAAGGACTGAACCCTGGAGCCAATACATTATTTAAAGATTGGGGAAATGGGAAGAAAATAGCAAATGAGATTGAGAAGCAGCAGCAAGAGAAATCGAAAAACCAGGAAAGTGTGGTGCCTAGTATGAAAATCTAAGGAAATAGTTTCAAGAGGAGGGGTCATCAGCTGTGTCAAATGTTGCTTATAAGTCAAGTAAGATGAAGATTGAATCAACCATTAGATTTAACAAGATGGAGGTAGGTAATGAGTGACTTTGATAAGAGCAGTTTTGGTGAAGTGTTGTGGTAAAACTCCTATTAGATGGGTTCAAGAGGTCAGAGAGGAGAGAAAGGAAGATATTGAGTATGGATAATTCTCTTGAGTGGTTTTGCTTAATCGACAGAAAGAAATGTAGCAACAGTTGGACAGGGAGATGATGTTGGGAATTCTTTTATTTGTTTTCGTAAGTGGGAGAAATAACAAAGTTTATACAGTGATGGAAAAGATCTAATAGAGAGGGAGAGTTTGGTGATGCAGGAAAGAATGATATCTGGTGCTGGGTCCTTGGTAGGCAAGAAGGGATGGATTATGGTGCATGAATAGGGAGATTGACTTGGGATAATTACATGTTCTAGCTAATCCCTAGAACATGAGGGAAGGCTGAGTATATGAGTGCAAGGTGGTAGTAGGGGTAGAGATGTGGTGGGAATCTTTGGACCTTATCTTTTGATAGGCAGCGAAGTCATCTTCTCAAAAGGTTTGATGGTTTGAAAGAGAAAGAAAGGAAGAAAGAGAGAGAGAGAGAGAAAGAAAAAGAAAGAAAGAAAGAAAGAAAGAAAGAAAGAAAGAAAGAAAGAAAGAAAGAAAGAAAGAAAGAAAGAAAGAAAGAAAGAAAGAACTTGTGGTACAGTTGGGAGAGTAAATGTCCTAGGAAAATAAAATATGATTGCCAGAGTGTTTTAGGGGACCTATTGAGGTTAGTGTTCATCACTGTAACTGTGAACACAGTCACCATGATGATAGGCTGTTCTTCAGCTTCATTCGGTTGCACTGAGTAGGCCTGGTGTCTCTAGAGCTTGTTTTAACCAGCAATGGTTTAGCCAAGGGGCAATCACATGTTAGGAGATGGGTAGGGAAATTTACCAAGTTGTGAATATTTAGATTGAATTGAGGCTGAGCAAGGAAAGATATGAGACCTGAGGGAGGTGAGGGACAGTGAAATGGTAGTAAATTCAGTGGATTATGGGTCTCATTGGGGTCAAAGAATTGAAATGGGATATTGAAGGAGAAAACTAGAATGGATAGAAGTTGGTCAGAGTGAGAGGCTTGAAATGGAGAAATACGGTAGGTAAAATGGAGAAGATCATTAGAGGAGATGAGGTCAAGGAGCTGAGAAGCAGAATTTTAAGGGTCACCTAAGTAAACATCAAAATCACCAATAATTGCTAAAGGAGTAGTGTTTGAGTATGTGATCATAAACTAGAAGCTAAAATCTTTGGGGAGTGAGGGAAAGTGACCAGGAATCAATAAATTGCTCTAAGGTTCGGTGATAGCTGGATGATAGGAGATACAGAGCAGGGTGATTTTTAGTGCTATGTGTGAGAATGGCATGACATGGAAACGAGAAACACGGAGGATATCTTTCCCCTCTCTTCACCGGATCCCTTTAGTTAGGCTGTAAACCCCCCACTTAAGTGGGTGTAGGAAAAGCAGTTCCTGCCGTGGAGAAGTGATTCTCAAGGAAGATGGTGAAGGAAATGTTCAAGGAAAAGATTGGAGATTTTGGTGGTTGCCATGTGTGACTTCCAAAGGATGTCATCAGAGGGCATCTGTAGGTGGGGGGGGGGTGGAATATGGGGACAGAGCCATGTGGAGATTAGAGATCTGGTGCTCCAGAAAATAATTTTTTTTTTTAGATTTTATTTATTTATTTGACAGAGAGAGACACAGGGAGAGAGGGAACACAAGTAGGACAAGTGGGAGAGGGAGAAGCAGGCTTCCTGTAGAGCAGGAAGCCCAATGTGGGGCTCCATCCCAGGACCCTGGGATCATGACCTGAGCCAAAGGCAGACGCTTAACGCCTGAGCCACCCAGGCGCCCCAGGAAATCGACTTTTGAAGCAAAAATTTAATAGTTGTTATTGATAAAAAGGAATGCTACTGTTATTTCTGAATAGGTTTTATATGATAAATATTCTTCAATATTTGGGAGCCTAACAGACCTGAGATAACACACATGAACTAGAATAATAGTCTAATTAGGTTTATCTTGATGATTTTGAGGCTGTGTGGGTTGATGGTAGGTAGATGCTGTCTTGCTAGGAACAGGCAGAATTGGGACTCCCACTTGACTCTGGCTTATGAGGTCACATAGGGAGGGATGGGGAACAGTCTCATTTTTAGCACTGGGCTCTTTATTTCTGACAGTGGAGTCTGGCTGAGGGATGTGGTCTCATTCCCAGCATATGGATGTGGAGAGGAAGGAGACGAAGATAGTAAAAATGCTGATTAAGCAAATAGCAATAGAGAATTTGAGGCAAGTTCTACTTTGTGAAGTATGATTTTCAAGTAATTAATATTATATAAATGGAAATCTTTAATTAATATACTTTATTTGAACAACATCTAAGAACTACAACTTTTTAAAAATACCAAAACCTTTCATTGCTGGGGTGCTCATAGGAAATCGAAGCAAATTTTGGAGTAAGTCTGTCAATTTCCTTTTTTTTAATAAAAAATGAGTTTTTGAGGGGCGCCTTGGTTGGCTTAGTGGGTTAAAGCCTCTGCCTTTGGCTCAGGTCATGACTCAGGGTTCTGGGATTGAGCTCCCCGTATCAGGCTTTCTGCTCATCAGGGAGCCTGCTTCCACCCCTCTGCCTGCCTCTCTGCCTACTTGTGATCTCTCTCTCTGTCACATAAATAAATAAAATCTTTAAAAAGAAATTTTAAAAAATGAGTCTTTGATTTGGCTTTCATGGAGAGGGACATGTCTCCCTCTGTAGATAATGTGCCCTAAGATTCTCCAGGGACTCCTTTTTATTGCTTTTTCTGCAGTGTGTTCCCTAGTATCTTTGACTTTCAGTGTGGTAATGAGTCACAATGATCAGAATATACCAACACACTGTTATATTAATAGAATTTTACTAGAATATTTGTAGCTTAATTTGATTATACTTCTATGCCCTGGTAACATTTTTTTGTATGTCAGGGAGATATCTAGGAGACTTTGACTTGGTAGGTGGGTTGGGGGTGGTTCCCAGGCATTTAAAACAAAAATTCTGTGATTCTGGAGCAAAGCCAGGCTTTGCCTAGAAACCTTTGCCTTAGTAGGAATAAGGAGTCTATAAAAAGAGGTAATATTAATAATAGTGTCCAACTCAACTGTCACCCAATTACATGTAGTCTAAATGCCTTAGTCCTGACATACACACTGAAAGCTCCTTGAAAATTTTCATCAGATTATGACTTCCTCAGTAGAGCATAGATAAAATACCTTCATGCTTAGGCACAGGGTAGATAGAAAATCTCTTGTATGTACATAAACAGGAATTATCATAGTTATAATTTGGAAAGGAGCAAAATGAATCTTTGATCCAAAAGGCAGATCTTAAGTAAGCTTTTATTTTTGTTGTTTCCCTTTGATTTAGTTAAAACAAAACAAAAGTTTTAAATACTAGTTATTACATACCGAGGATATAGACAAGTTTTGGCACAAAGTGGGGCTGAAGAATGAATGATTAATTCTCACTGGTATGAAGACCCAGGGCATTTATCCACTTTCTGTAGAGAGGATTCTCAGCAAAGACATTAGTTTTCAAAAAGGATCTGGAAGGTTAAGTCTTGGCTACATGCGTAAGAAAACAAAAGAGAAGATGAAATGGGAGGAGGGATGCATAAAGTGGAGAGAACTGGAAGAACGTTTTTTTTCCCTAAGCTTATAATTTCTTATACCTCTTACATAAGATAATGAAATTTGAGTTCTTAAATCTTCCATTTTCCTAATTCTGTTCTTCTGAAAAGCTTTTGAAATGAAACAAAATCTCTAATTTTCCATCGTGACTCGTTGGAGTTTTTCCCTATTTTACTGGATGTTTCCTACTCATATTTGAAACCTTTATGATTCTTTTGTATTTATATTATCCACAGTAAGTTACATTGGGCTCATTTGGAGCCTGCTCCAAGGAAAATATGATGTTTGTTTTGTGCACTATTAACCACTACTGAATGGTTAGAATAAGCAGGCATGAACAGCCTGTTGCCTCAGTGTATTAGTATTATTTTTTTTCATTAATTCTTATTAACATATAATGTATTATTTGCCCCAGGGTACATGTCTGTGAATCGTCAGGCTTACACATTTCACAGCACTTACCATAGCACATACCCTCCCCAATGTCCACAACCCAGCCACCCCATCCC
>CM053614.1:63995748-64060731 GCA_028646535.1 Procyon lotor | reverse complement strand
GGTGGCTCAGTTGGTTAAGCGACTGCCTTCGGCTCAGGTCATGATCCCAGAGTCCCGGGATCGAGTCCCATATCGGGCTCCCAGCTCTGCGGGGAGTCTGCTTCTCCCTCTGATCTCCCCTCTCAAGTTCTCTGTCTCTCTCTAATAAATAATTAAAATCTTTAAAAAAAAAAAAAAAAAAAAAAAAAGAAAAAGAGATACCTTTTTTTCTATCCTGCCTCAATCTTTTTGTTTTCTACAATGACTGTGTCAAAGATAGGAAAAAAATTCTAGTAGAGAACAGCTTTAGGAGATCACTTAGAAAATATTAAATTTGATGATTGTCAGGACAACAGAGACCTCCCTGGCTTATGCTAACTTTGTAGCTCCTGTAAGCCTGAACAGTATCCATATATAATTGCTTATTACCTTGAATTATATTCAAGCTTTCTCGTGTCTCATTTTCTGATTTCTGCATGATGAACATAACAATCAACACTTGAATAGTTTAAAATTGTATAATGTATTAAACAAATAATATATTTTTTAAAGATTGTATTTATTTATTTGACAGAGAGAGGTCCTAAGTAGGCAGAGAGGCAGGCAGAGAGAGAGAGGGGGCAGCAGGCTCCCTGCTGAGCAGAGAGCCTGATTTGGGGCTCCATCCCAGGACCCTGAGATCATGACCTGAGCCGAAAGCAGAGGCTTAACCCACTGAGCCACCCAGGTGCCCCTGATTGTGAGTTTGGACACTGTGTTATCTTCAGCAAATTATATGACCCCCATGATCATGGGATCATGATCTGAGCTGAAGGTAAAGGCTTTAATGCACTGAGCCACTCAGGTGCCCCAAAGAAATAGTATTTCTTTCTTTTTTTTTTTTAAGATTTATTTATTTATTTATTTGACAGAGAGGGAGAGAGATCACAAGCAGGCAGAGAGGCAGGCAGAGAGAGAGGGGGAAGCAGGCTCCCCGCTGAGCAGAGAGCCCGATGTGGGGCTCAATCCCAGGACCCTGAGACCATGACCTGAGCCAAAGGCAGAGGCTTTAACCCACTGAGCCACTCAGGCGCTCCACAAATAGTATTTCTTAAGATATATTTTAACTTACTTTGTTTGCAAAAAATATCCGTTAGATAATTATATGGTGGTGTAAAATATTGTAGACTTCTTTCTTAAGAAAAAATGTTTTCAGTTTGTCATTAGTGAATTTAGTTTATTTAAAATATAGGTTATAGTTTAGTGACTGCATTCTGAATCCTCTACTTTTTATAATGACAAGATCTTGACCTATTCTTTTATGACATAGAAATTTTTCTTGAATTTGTTGCATACAATTGAAGAGTACATAAATGCTTGAACTATGTCCCTTTTTTTTGGGCCGTGAGAGCACAAAAACAGCTATTAAACTGCCAAAGTGTCATTGTATATATTTATTGCACCAGAAAAGATGCACAAAGGGGTTAATCTGCTTTTGCTTATCCTGGATATCAAGTTTCCTTATTGATTCTCAAAACTGCATTATCATCCAGAATCTTGGTTCTTTCTATAGAAGCAAGAAGAGTAAGCGACTAAGAAAAAAAGAGAACCAGACGTGGGTGTGCAGTAAATTTTGCTGCGTGCATTAGTACAGAGCCATCCATGCCATTCCACTGGTGATGAATCTTCTGAAATAATGACTAGTGTTTTGTTTTGTTTTGTTTTTACAAATAGCTTGTAGGTAATCTCTTTATTTTGAGGTTGTCTTTGACATGAAACGCAAGCAACAGCTACTGTTGCCGAGTAATCTATACAGAAGCTTTTTAAAATCTTGTGGGGTTGTCATTCTTGTTGTTGTTGTTGTTGTTTTTAGGAGGACTCACCAACAGCATTTCTCTTCCAAAATGCACTTCTTATTAACAGCTTTCCTCTCCATTTGAGGAACATGTTCTCTCTCTTGAATTCTCACTACAGTAGCTGTTTCAGAGCCTCTTGGATAAGGGAATAATACTTAGTTACCTAGACAGTAATCAAGTCACATGGTTTGGGAAGTTGCTTTTAAAGAGGATTTCTTTTTAAATGGATCTGTCTGTAGAAGTTGTCAGGTAAGCCGTTGCTTGTATCGCCTTTAATTTCAAATCCAAGATTCAAGCATTACCTCTGGCTCCACGGAAGGCCTTGATCTAGTAAAGTAACTCAGTGATGTGCATTTTAAGGATGGCTGAGGGGCAGACTATCAATCAAAGACCCGTAGTTGACCCTTTGGGTGGGGGATCCTGCTGCGTGGTAACAGGGATTTTTTTTTTTAAGATTTTATTTATTTATCTGACAGAGAGATACAGAGAGAACACAAGTAGAAAAAAAAAAAAAAAACCTCGGGATGGAAGGATTCTACGAGAATGAGATCTAGACTTTCTATGTTGGGTTAATCTTCCAGTAATTTAATAAGATAATATTGAAGTGAGTATTGGGGGATGGTAGTGGGATTCGGTTCTAGGATCTCTTTTTTTTTTTTTTTTTAAAGATTTTATTTATTTTGACAGAGAGAAACACAGCTAGAAAGAGAACACAAGCAGAGGGAATGGTAGCGGGAAAAGCAGGCCTCCTGCTGAGCAGGGAGCCCGGTGCGGGGCTCGATCCCAGGACTCTGGGATCATGACCTGAGCCAAAGGCAGACGCTTAATGACTGAGCCACCCAGGCACCCCTGTTCTAGGATCTCTTGGTGTAGAGATGATTCTAAATTGCAAATAGATCCAGCACAGGAAACCTTGTTCTCCTGGCCCAGTGGGTTTGAGCTGCTGCTCTTTTTTTTTTAAATAGTTCTGTTTTTAAATAGTGGATTATATCAGAATGAAGACTCCTTAATTTTCTGTTACTGCAAGAGCCATAATATCCAGACATAAGTATCTTAAAGTATTTTAAATCATGAACAAAAGGATAGCTGGAAAAGCCATACATTTGATGGTGAATGTATGGGAATCCTGGTCAGTTGGCTTTGTTGACCGATAATTACCATGTGTTGCTGTCCTGCATGAAGTCTGTTTTCATTGCTGTCTCTAGGGCTAAATCTTAGTAACGAGGAACTACTTCCAGGGGTCGAATGTTAGCTGTTCGGAAGAGTTAACCAGTTCTCCTTAAAAAGCCTCACTTACTTTGCTCCCTTAAAGCTACTGGTGGCGCATTCTGTCCAACTAATAGCACTCAATGTTAATGGAATTTAAAAAATAAAATGACTTGCCATGCTTCTGTTACATTATCATTCTCAAAATTTTGCATTTTTGCCAATTAATTATTATGAGCCCATAAGCGCTCATTTTACCATCAGGGATCTCTTGTTTCATATATCCGACACCTCTTTGAATCCTACACATCTTTTGATGGGATCAATACTGGTAACTGGACTGAGGAATAAAAGAGTTGAAGTACTGGTGGCAGTTGGAGGAGCAGCAAATGCTGGGGGGGTACTTACTCTGTGCTGGGTACTCATCTCATATGCTAAGTTACTTAGTCCTCCTGTCGTAGCCATTGCTGTCCTCATTTTACAGCGAGGAAACTAAGGCACAGATCGTTTAACTCTAGCCTGAGAACATCCTGGTGCCAGAATTCCTGCTTTAATTAATTCACTATCGTCTACCTTCTCTATGGAAACGATCACAATGCCAGAGGAATCAGAATGCACATATTGACGTCGGAACACCCCAGTTCACCGTTTACAGTTACTTCGCCATTAGCAGACCTACATTAAAGACATACATTAAACAGACGTCATCGTTTGCTCGAGGGAAGTTTCAATTATTCTAAACAGAAAATTTCTGTTCTTCTAAAGAAAACCAAACGCTTTCTCAGGAAACCTTGTTTTTTCAGGCATTCTCTCTTGGGGTTTATTTTTAGTCCTTCTTTGTTCTCCGTAGAGGCTGGACTGAGTATTGTTCAGCATGGGGAATTGCCATGGCTCCCAAGCTCTGAATGTTGGAAATATGTAGCTGTTTTGCACATGGCAGACACATGCTTCAGTTCTCATGCCCATCTTAAGCCGATGTGTATTTTTACTTGCATCTGGAAGAATGTGAAGTTTTATGAGCAAGAGTAACTAAGCTGAAACACATCATCATCCTGCTAACAGACTACAAGATATTTGGTTGTATTTCTGCCAAGGTGCTTCAACGTACCCATCCCCCTCTCTACCCCAATGTGTGAGCACATGTACGTACACACACACACACACACACACACACACACACACACAGGAGGAATAAAAGAGCTACACAACTTTAACATAAAAATTGGTAAAGTGTTTGTTTCTTCCTCACATGTAGTAGTTCTTCTGGGTATGTCTCCCAGCATTATTTTTTAGCCAAAGCTAGTCATCTATTTAGTATCTTTTCGATGAGCTGGACAACGTGTACATTTTCCCCTTGGCAGGTTTATGCAGACATATGCTCCTCTGCTGTCTTGTAATCAGTGTGGTTTCAGGAAGGTCTCAGATTTCATGATTTGATTCTCTTGGCATTATAGGAGAAAATTCTGTGCGGGTTAAGTAAATTTTACTTTCCCTTGGGACAGAAGCAAGGTCACTCTAGGTCCGTCATCATGTATAATGCATCAGCTACCTTAATGGCATTGCTAAGATTCCAAGTAGTCTTAACTCTGTAGCCTGAAGAAAAAATATTGGCCCATTACCAGTTTATACAGGTCAGGCATCTTTGTGCTGGGAGCAGGGAAAAATGAAAAATGACAGCTGGTGTCAGCGTGAGTTCTGTTTCAAAGCTCTGTTTGTACCCAGTTTGAGTAGAAAATCTTTTTTATTTTTGTTTTAGTGTAAGATTTTTTTCCAAGTATCAAAATCATTTCATCTGGTAACATACAAGGTGTTATCCATAAACTTAAAAAGACATGTTCAGCCATAAATTGAGACAAAAGTAAAAAGGAGCACCAACTAATGGTATTCTATGTTTGGAACCAAGTACCTGTTTTGTAATAGAATATTGTCCCTACTTTAATTCTAATTATAGAATTAATTTTTCATTATACAGTGTCATATAAATCTACCATTACAAATTTTTTTGAAATTAGAGTGCACTATTAGAGTAATTATGATTGAACAAGAAGTTGTGGAAGTGTTTTTGACAAGTTTGAAGCTCACTTGAAGCAAGAAAAAAAAATCATAGATTATTCCCTGGTATTGCCCTAAATTAGTGCTATTTCCTTCTTCATTTACTAAAAAACTCTTATTTTCCAGTGAATAAGTGGCCACTGTAAAAATAAGAACAGGTAGGGGTACCTGGGTAGCTTAGTAAGTTATGCATAAGACTCTTGATTTTGGCTCATGTCATGATCTCAGGGTCCTGAGATTCAAGCCCCAAGTTGGGCTCTGCATTGGGTTTGGAGTTTGCTTAAGATTCTCCCTCACTCTCCCTCTGCCTCTCCCTCCACCCCACTCTCTCTCTCTCTCTCTCTCAAAACGCAATAAAACAAAACAGGTAGTAAAGACCAGAGTGTAAAGTACCTCAGCATTGAGTGGTTTGAGTGTTTACAGCAATTTTGGGGGGGTAATTGTTCAGGGCTCCACTGATGTTTTATCAAAGCATCCTTTTTGTTACATGTAAGAGGTAGAAAAGGAGGTAGATACAAGTAGACTTGATTACCCCTATAGAAAACTTTTAAAAATTTAGGGAACTGGGATTTAAATGACTAGGAAAGCTGACATTAGAGATTTATGACAGAGTATAAAAAAAGCCTAAATTCTCAGATACCCTACCTGTGTTCTCAATCCTCCTTCATTTGATAGCTGTGTTTTGAATGCTTGCCATTAGCTCAGGGAGGTAGCTGTATGATGCAATTCCCACTTTCATAAAACTCATAGTTTAGTAGGGATGACAGGCATAATGAAAATAGCTACCAAAAGAACTTTTTAAATGACACTTACGAAAGTGTTCTAAAGGAAATTAAGTCCATATTGTCCTGAAAGCATTCGATGGGAGACCTGAGCGAGTCTGCTTGATCAGGGAAGACTTCCATAGGGAAATGATATTAATTCTGAAGTTTGAAAGGTAAGTGGGAAGGGAGCAGCTTTTCAGGCAGTGAAATTAGCACGTGTAAAGGTCCAGAGGCCTTGCTGCAGGATCTTGGTGCGGGAGAGAAATAGAGACCAGAGAGGGTGGATAGAATAAGAGGCGGACACAGCATCAAAGCAGGAGTATGGTATTTTGATCAGAGCCTCAACTCAAAGAAATGAGCTGATTCTCAAAGGAATCAGCCCAATCCCACCTTTGGACTTCACACATTGATTTCTCTCTTTTCTTGATATTCTCAAAAATCTGGAAGGTACAGTACTTCTAACTGTCTCTGGAAGGCAGAATACTTGCTCTGGTAATTCTGAGTGGGATCAATAGGTATTCCATAGAGCAATTAGATTTTTGTGTGGAGTTAATTGTCTCTTTGAGCTTCTTCATGCTACTTTTTGATTAAGAAAAATTTTTTTAAAATTTTTCTTGAGTAATGTTAACAGATGTAACTGAGCATTTGTTTTATTTTTCAAGTCCAAGGACAGCTCTGTAGTCTGAACGCAGGAAAACTTAAAAACGGACAATACTGCGAGGGCAAGACAGATCGGAATTCACATCCTGACACTGCCAATTCATGTTTGTATGGCCTTGGATAATACTTTCTCCTTCTGTGTTTCATTGTCCTCATCTATTAGATGAGGAAGACAAACATGTACCCAGAGCTTTGGGTATGGAAAGTGCTCCACAAATATTAGTTTTGATATTATTATTAAGGGAAAGTGGCAGTTTGTAAAAAAAATTCTGGCTAAGCCTTTGGTGGCTTCTACCCGTTCTTCCTGCTAATTTCTGATCCTACTGAGGACACAGGAGGCACAGCAGGATCAACAAAAGCTGTCCTTCATGCTCTGCTTCCTATTAAAACAGTCATCTGTGTCTCTAGACTCTAAATTCCATGAGAAGTTACTCCAAGAGAAAGGTCTTTTGGAAATTTGTACTGTAGATGTGGCATTCAGCATTAGGTGTACATAGAAGGGAATAAATACCCGCTGAACAAAAAAAATAAGTGAATGAATTAAGCCTCACATCAGGAAATGGAGGAGTTTCTCCCGTTCTCCCAACATTGTGCAGGGAGAAGTCCAGTTTGGATAGGTCTGAGAGAGTATTCCCCACTGCTATAGAAAGGTGCAGTAAATATAAACAGGAAACCTGAAAACCGGATAGTGAGCCTCACATCTGCTCCCCTAATGCTAACTTCATCATCTGTGCTGAGGCTCACGTTTACATGTGTTTCCTCTCTAAGGTATACTAGAGCCACATCTAAGTTAATTTTAAATTTCAAGGCATAAAATACCAGCAAATGACCTGTGAATAGAGATTTCTATAATTTTGAAATATTTAAAACATTCAAAATTGCATACAGTGTTATAACAAGCATACCCATGTGTACCCTTAACCTGTTAGTAGTCTTTTGCTCTATTTGCTTCAAATCTTCTCAAGGTTTTTAAAGTCTAAGTCTTAAAAAAAAAGTCTGAGTCTGTATCAGTGTGTCTCCCATTTCATTTCTGTTTATTTATGCCTTTACTCTTTTACTTGGTCAACCCTGTAACTTTCTTAAAATCCTTTTTTTTTCTTCAAAGAATCGTCTTTACCTTTGTTACTAATGTTTACTTCCCTTTACTTTAAAAGCACTTTGCTTGTGTTCCTTTCATAACTTGTTGAGTTAAATGTTTAACTTATTCTCTTTTCTATAAGCATCTAGGAATGTAAAATGTATTCTTGGTAGTATTTTAGCAGCATCCATGAAATTGTGATACCTAGATTTTTTTTGTTGTTGTTCATGTGTATTTTTTCTGTAATTAATACATGACTTTTATATTACTCATGAATTATTTAGATATTAGAAACAATTTATAACTTATTTAGAATTTTTATATTAAACCTTTAAATATTCCCAAACACATGAGCATCTTTGTTATTGGTTTTCAGTTGTGTTGCTTTATGCTAAGTGCTGTGTATAAGCTTGACTTTTTTGGAAGTTGGCCTGGTATTTAAAAGAAAAAGGTTGGTAACCCTTGATCTTATAAATAAATAAATAAATAAATAAATAAATAAATAAATAAATAAAGTAAAAATAGATTGCAAAAAACAACAATAAATAAATTGCAAATCATCGATACCACCTTATTTAACTCCCTCCTTCATTTTACAAGAAAATAAGTAACAAAAAATGGCAAATGACTAACCTTGTGTCCATAGAAACAGTTGCTGGAAAAACAAAAATAAAAAAACAAACCAAACCTACTTTACTTTTCTAGGCTTAGTATCACTTTTTTTTTTTTTTTAAGATTTTATTTATTTATTTGCCAAAGAGAGAGAGAGAGAGAGAGAGCGTGAGAGAACACAAGCAGAGGGAGTAGTCTCCCCGCAGAGCAGAGAGGCTGATGTGGGACTTGATCCCAGGACCCTGAGATTATGACCTGAGCTGAAGGCAGATCTTAACTGACTGAGCCACCCAGGTGTCCCTTTTTATCACATATAGCCTTAAATACAAGTTTATCTTTCTGAAGGGCATTGCTTGAGAAGTTCCTTCTTAGGAAGCAACCCTTTGTACATTTAAATCAGCCCTGGGCTAATTCAGTATCATCCAGGGAGGGAAGACTGAATACTGGTGTTGAGTTCTTGAGCACAGTGCTTGATTCAGGGTCTAAGAGGGAGAAGAGATGTTGCAATGCAGTCTTCTTTTGGTAACTAGAAGGTTTCCTTATTTATTCTCACTTCTTCAGAAAAGGAGTGAATGGGAGTATGATAGAATGGAGGTAAAATTCAGGAGGACACATTCATGCTAGTGGGGGAAAATTGTCCTTTTTTCCTTACCCCAGACCCCCATATAGTTACATTTTCTTCAAAAAAAAAAAAAGAGAGAAGAAGACAAAAAAAGAACCAACAAAAATCTTTTCAGTTCGAATATAATCTTTTTCTTCCTTTGTTGTAGGAATGCCAAATATGCTTTCTTTTTGTATGACTATCATCTAATCAATTATATTTCTCTCTGTTAATGTTCAGACATCAACTACAGAATAAGGTTTTAGATAATATATATCTCTTATGCTAAAAAATTCATATAGAGCAATATATTTAAACTTCTGTTATTTGTAAAAAGATACAGTGATGTAATAATTTCCTGGAAAGAGTTATAATTTCATGAGTTTGTAATTGTATAGTCACTGTATGTGGGCCACATTGATTTTCCATTCTCCCAATTTAGAACTGCATCTCGGAGTACCTGATAAGTACTCTGTCTGTATTACAGTAATTTGTTGCACAGGAGCACTTTGTGGGAACCTAAAATTTTTTAGTAGTCTAATAAGACATTGTTGTATTGATGGATCTCTTCATAATTACCTGACAGCTGAAGAATAGTTCCTCTTGCCTATTTTCTGGTTAAAAATAAGCAATTTGGGATGCTCTGAACGAAAGGTCAGATTTACCATATGATTTGTGTGAAAATGATGATGAGTATTTTTAAATAAAGCTGTGGGAAACTAGAATGAATGGCTGGCTAGAGGTAATTAAGGTAGACCTTAATCTTATTAGATGAATGAAGCTAGACACCTCCACTTTATTCCACTAAGCCAATCTTCTTAGAAGCAAAATCCTTGGATTTAGAAATCTAAATGTTCACTTGATGAGAAGTTGTACAGTGTTGAATAGTGTCCCCTCAAAACTCATGTCCCCTCTTGCCTGTGAATGTGACTTTTTGCAAATAGGATCTTTTCAGATGTAATCAAATTGCAAAGAGAGACCTAATCCTATGGCCAGTGTCCTTATAAGAGGGAAGTTTAGACAGAGACACAAACACACAAAGGGAAAACAATGTATAGACATTGGAGGGAGTGTGTCTACAAGCTAGGAAACAGGGAGGATTGTTGGCAACCACTGGAAATTAGGGAGAAGCAAGGAGGGATTCTTCCCTAGAGTCTTCAGAGGGAATATGGCTCTGCCAACACCTTGATTTCAGACACCTAGCCTCCAGCAGTATGAGAGTACCAATTTCTGTTGTTTTAAGCTGCCCAGGTAATTTGGTACTTTGTCACAGCCATCCTAGGAAACTAATGTAGAAGGCATTTTGATTATAACTCATGTAAAAACATTTAGAATATGTGCCAGAGGTGCCTGGGCTGTCAGACAAGAGGAGAAGGGAGGAAATCTATACATTTTGAAAATGTATTGCATCTCAAAAGACTAACAATTATTCACTTAGGGTGCTTCGGAGCTGGAACACCTGGGAACTTATCATAGTTCTCATACTTTGTTTTTCTTAGCAGACATTACCCAGGGGAAATCAGTATAAGGAAAGACTCCTGCACAACAATAAAAATAGATTTTAACCTCACTAGCTCCCTAATGGGATTTTTTTTTTTAAACCTGAGAGCTCATAAGAAAGTGATAGCCCTCATTTTCTGTGGTGTTCACCATCTTCCATTAGGACTCATTCCTTCCTTATCACCTTTATTTATATCCAGTGGCTTTCTAGTTCTGTCCCTTTGTTCCTTTCTTGTAGAAACTTTTGCTACAATACTATTCTTATACATTTTTTTCTCTTTTACAGGAACCATGCAATTTTTAAGTGAAATCATTCTCTTTTTTTGTCAACTAGATTTTTCTATTAGTCATTAAAATGTTTTTTGATTGATGACGATGCTACAAGATCCTAGTGGTGATCAGTTAATATTGAAATAGTGCAGAGATTTTGAATGATGCTCTAGTTCTAGATCTTGGAGTAAGCTGATAATTTGGTTGATGCTTAAACAACTATATTGTTGAATAGGGTGGCAAACAGAAATATTCAAAGTTTTCAACCAGTAGTATAAATGAGAGACTGGCTTTTTGTGATAAAATGGACAATGTGAGCCTTACTCATCTTAAGCTGATTCCTATAAGAACATGGAAATGTGGGAATAGAGGCTCACAATTAGCAAATCTCTTAATTTTCAGGGGACAGTGGAAATCCAAGTTTCCAGAACTGTGAAGGTCCGAGATTTTTATCTTACTTGCAAGTTAATAAGTTAGCCTGCTAAAATTTCTTTGCTGGCAGAAGACAAGAGACTCTTGAGTCAGAGACAAGAACTTCAATACCCATACCAGTAGCAGTAGCCAGAACATCAACATTTTCTTATACTTGTCTTTTGAGTCTCCATTCTAGAGGTTAACAGAGGGAAGGACTAAATGACACTTGCACACACAGTGTCTTGTGTTACTAGAGAGAAATTCTGAATTTAGGAAACCTAAATCTTTTATAATAGACAGTAAACACACTTTGGTTTTTTAGGGGGAGATATCTCCATCTTTCAAGGCTGTCTCCTTTTTTTTTTTTTTTAAGATTTTATTTATTTATTGGCACAGAGAGAGATCACAAGTAGGCAGAGAGGCAGGCAGAGAGAGAGGAGGAAGCAGGCTCCCTGCTGAGCAGAGAGCCCAATGCGGGGCTCTATCCCAGGACCCTGAGACCATGACCTGAGCCGAAAGCAGAGGCTTTAATCCACTGAGCCACCCAGGTGCCCCCAAGGCTATCTACTATACAAACATATTTGAAAGGTTAGCTCAGAACAATCTCAGAAAACAAGGAGTCCTAGATTTCTGTTATGGCAAAGTGTTATTGACTAATCTTTCAGAATTTAGAGAGAGAGAGAGAGAGAATTTCTAATCACTGAAAATAAGCCGATTACATAAGGGTGTTTTTAAAAAATTCTTTTGAAAATTTATAGTGTGAAGGACGTCTGGGTGGCTCAATTGTCAAGTTTCTGCCTTCGGCTCAGGTCATGATCCCAGGGTCCTAGGATTGATTCCCATATCGGGCTTCTTGCTTGGCAGGGAGCCTGCTTCTCCCACTTCCTGCCAATCTCCCTGCTTGTGTGCTCTCTCTCTCTCTCTCTGACAAATAAAATATTTTTTAAAAATTAAGGGGAAATTGGGAAGAGTTTATTGTAGGCAAGTTCCTGGTAGAATGGACTCTAGCCATGTGGCCACAAACACAAGTCTGGGCAGTGCATATGTCTGGAAGGAATCTAATATACAGTAGAGTTCAGGGGCAGGGCTACAGTTCTTGCAGAGGGGTATCGGCTAGAGCATAGCTTCTCAACCATGGTAGCATGTTGGGATCATCTGGACAGATTTTAAAAATGCCACGTCCCACCCCTAGAGATTCTAATACAACTGATATAGAATAAAGCTTGGTATTCCAGGACCCAGAACTACTGTGCTAGAATGACCAGGGATCTCACCCATGGAAGAGGATGATTGGCATAAACCCCACTTGGCCGGGCAGAAGGCTGGTCCTGGGACTGGTGCTCATGGAACGGGAGAGGGTTATGACCCAGTCAGCAGAGCAGGAACACCGTGGTCGCCAGATTGAGGATTTGGTCGGCAAGTGTTGCACTGGCCCTGCCCTTTTTATGGCGACCACATCATCTTGATTTGCCTGTGGCTTTCATGGATGTAGCACTGATGCAGCAACCTGCATGCTGTGAAACCCCATGGTCTGAGGCCAGCAGGATGGTTGATCACACTGGTCCTTTTCATCAGACTAAGGTGTCCCGCATACCAGCACCTACAAATAGCCCTGCTCTTTATGGCTCTGTCCATGGTAGAATTCTCACATATTCTTATCTCACCTTTTATCTTCCATATTGTTTCTGATAAAGCTGGCTGACCTGGGTCATACAAGAAAAGATGTGGAGAAGAGCTATGACTGTTTATGTTCTTTCTGATTTGATAAGACTCTGCTGAGGAGCCAGTGCAGGATTTCAGGGAGCTCAGCAGTGAAGAACGGGGACGAGTGTGGTGTAAAGCAGTTGCTCTCAAGCTTTAGAGAGCATTGAAGTCCACTGGAGGCCTGGCTAAAACACAAATAGCTGGATCACCTCCCCAGACCTTCTGACTGGGTAAGCCTGGTGTGAGGCTTGAGAATTTGAATTTCTCACCAGTACATGTTATTGTCCTGGAAACTGCTCCTTGATAACCGCCAGTGTAAAGAGACTTGACTGGACATCTGGTATATCCCAGTTTAAGTAGGTAGGAAGGTTCCCGTTTAATCCCTGTTTTCTCACTTGTAAAGTATTCACCTCATCAGTCATTGTGAATTCTCTCATAAATCACCCAGCATCACCAAACAGAATGCCTATGTTATGGTAGATAGTTTCATTCTCTGAAAGATCCTAGTCTTTCTGGTATCCTCTACATGGAGATGATTTGGTATTAGACTGAGTATTTTTAGGTTAGTAATTCCAAATACGGTATTCAGAATCACCTGGGGACTTTTTTTTGCAACTCTAAAAACCCTGGAGCCCTAGCTCCTAGGAGTTTCTGCTCTAGTAGGTCTGAGGGAAGGCCTGGGAATCATTTGTTTTACAAAGCCCACCAGGATAAGTCTTTAGTTTGGGGAACAGTTTTGGGAATCCCTGCTGCTGAGCAACCATTCTCTAGAGCAGGTATTATCAATCACTGCAGTTTCATTGAATCATCTCGGCATTTATGAAGATGCTGATGCCCGTGTCCCATCTCCAGAGATGATGATTTAATTGATTTGGAGGTTGGCCTGGACATTGGGATTTTAAAAGCTCCCCAAGTGATTCTGATATGCAGCCAAGGTTGAGAACCACTGTTCTGGTGTATTCCTAGAGTAAGAAAAACATAGAGTATTTGTAAAAATGCAGATTCTCGGTCTCACTTCTGAGCTGCTTACACAAACTCTCAGGGCCAGAAACATAGTAAACTGCATTATTAATCAATAGCCCTGAACTGTTAGTCTTAGCAAGTAAATTAAGAGAATCCTAGCTCAAGGGACATGATAGAATCCCTCACTGAGTGATTATCCCATAACTGCACCCCTTACCTATTTATATGGTAGTTTACAGTGGACTTGACTTTGTTATCTCATGGAATTCCTTGAATACTCTTGTTAGCTGTGTGAATAGATATTAATCCCATCTTGTTGATGAGGAAACTGAGATTCACCGTTTTCTAATAGCATGCTTGGAGATATAAACATAGATTATGTACATATGCTTCCTGAAAAGACACCATAGGCTAGGGGAGGACATAAGACAGAAACAGGAATGCAAGTGTAAAGAGGTGCAGTAGATCTGATAGTATATGAACATTCAGAGAAAGAGAGGTTAATAAGAAGTAATTTGTGAGTAGGAGGAAATCACAGCAGGCTCTTTGGAGGAGGTGGTCCTGGCTCATCTTGGAACTGATAAAGTTATAGAATTTCCTTTGAGGGTCTGAATGGAGGGCAGATGACTGTGGCCTCGCTGCTGTGCTCCCATTGGTTCCTCTTATTGGCTTTTTATAGTTTCATAACGCAGTCTGTGTAGCTTCCTTTTGTGCTTTCAGTATATCATATTTGTAATAAATTCTATTTTTCTTTTGAGATCTTTCTGGCTCTTTAATAAAAATGCAGTTTGTCTTTGAATTTTGCAAATAAATGATTATTTTAACTTCCTTAGAATAAAAATTGCAATAAGCGTTTGTCCATTGGGGAGATAAACCAGTAACATGGGAACTATCATACAGTTCATTTTTATAGAGGTGGGTAATTTTTTTTTTTAGCTCTATCTAATTATCTAAAAATAAACATCTGTACTATTATGATTGTGTTATTAAATCAAGGAGTATGAAGAAGGTCTCAATGACAGCAGGTTTATTTCTGGAACAAAAGCGACTTTAAGGAATGAAGCTATGATTGACAGTCGGATAAAGAGCCAAGCTCTACTAGGACGTGCTGCTGACTTTTCTCTTTCCCTACATCTGTCTTAGATTATTACATATAATACCTACTTTCAGAAAGCATCTGGTTCCTCAAGAAAGTTGTATGATGATATGGAAAACTTTTATAATTGATAAGACCTAACAAAGTTGGCTTAAGTAGTGATCTTTTTTTGCAGTATACTATTTTTAGTAAAATGCAGTCTCTTATTTTCAAATGCAGTGTATCTTTGAAAACAGATATAAGTGCCAAGAAATACAATTTTATTTGTCCCTTAAAACATATTAAATTTAAAAGGTACATATTTTTTGACCTGTCAGATTCACATCTAATAATGTGTTCTACCTAGATATCGAAAGAATTGCACAAAAATAGGCGAAAGGATGTTTGAAGTATTGTTTTTGATGACCAAAAAAAATGAAGATAATCTAAATGTCTGTTGATACAGGAATGTTTAAAGATTTTATTTATTTATTAGACAGAGAGATATCACAAGTAGGCAGAGAGGCAGGCAGAGGGAGAGGAGGAAGCAGGCTCCCTGCTGAATAGAGAGCCCGATGCGGGGCTGGATCCCAGGACCCTGAGATCATGACCAGAGCCGAAGGCAGAGGCTTTAACCCACTGAGCCACCCAGGTGCTCCGATACAGGAATGTTTAAATGAATTATGGTTTACCTCTATAACAGAATATTATGCTATTATGGAAAGAATGAGATATTGATATACAAAGATGTCAAGGTTACCTTAAGGAAAAAAATCAAGTGGCAGAACAGTGTGTATGTTGTAAACCCACTTGTGCACTGAAACGGATACCTGTGTATTTATTTATTTCCTTAAATATACCATATAGACCAGTATATGGTACTGGTACATGGTACACAGAATCTGTCAAAAATGCTTGTTTTTCAGGAGTCTGCTGCAGTCTGGGCAATGTGTAAGAAGGAAATATTTTTCACTCTTCACCATGTGCATCCTGAATTCTTAGAAATTTTACATAAGCATTATTATTTTTGAAATACTAGATAAAAAGTTATATAAACTCAGTTTATATAATAAGTTCATTGTAATAAATGAATAAGTGATGAATGAAATGAATGAATGAATGAAATGTAATAAATCAGTAAGTTCATTGTAATAACTTTGTTACTTTAGTTCATGGTTTAAATAATTATTGCCGTATGGTGAATCCCTTAAAAAAGTCACAACAGAGGAATTAATTCCCATCATTTAGAAGAATTACATATACCACCAGCTGAGAGTCTCAAAATTGGAATTCTAGTAGCCCAACTGAAGACATTTTACCCCCCTGTTGTTTGTGCTTCTCTTTGAAGTGTCATGGAAACATTTGATAATGAGTCAACCAGATTGAGCTCCTCTCTTCATTTGCAGTGTTAGGCTTTTGTGCAGATGGGTCTTGATCATATGCTGTTTTTGGATCCATTCCTATTTTACAGAATCAGAAATTAATGAAAGATTGTTTTTCATTATCTAATAATCTATTTAGTCCTGGTATATTGGAAGATTGTTTTAAAACATGAATTCTGTGTTCTTTTTACGATTTAATATAACATGTTTCCAAAGTTGGTATTTAAAAGAAAACTTTAGTAATTTATAAAACATTTCTTATATGCCTTTGCTTCTGACATATTTTACTCACATACAGTGACTTGTCAACTTTATTGTTCCCTAATCTGATACCGTAATTCTTGTGATTATCTTTTTTGTTTCTACTCTCTTAATATCTGCTGTTCACTGTGAGTCTGAGACTTCTTAAAGAGATCTGATAGGCTTGGTTAGTCACTGTCTGGTAGAGGGAAACATTTTCACACTGAATTCTTGCTCTATCCAGGTTATCTCATTGACTGTTGGCCCCTCATGTCTGTCTACTAGAAAGTTAGAGTGTTGATTTCTGGTCCAATTAGATGTTTCTAGGAAGGTCTTTTGAAATATAATGACCTCCAATTTAGAATCTAGTCTTATGGACAATTCAACAGTCCAACAACCCAACAGAGGATATTTCAAACTCTGTTAAGTTTACTCCCAGCCTTTCTCAAAAAATCAATTAAAACAAAACAAAAACCCTAAAGAAGCAGCTTGGGGGAAAGTTTAGATTTGCCCTAGATCCACATAGGTTCTGGGCCCAAATCATAAGTAGTGTAGGGGAAATGACACAGGCCTTGCATTTACACATTCACACAAAGTTTGCCTCCCTGCTTGGCAACTTCCCAGGTGGACAAACTTGCCTCTTGGAGATTGTGACCTATGTAGAAGAGAGATAGAAGTCTTTCTGTATAGGATTGATGTGAGTATTTAAGGCAATTGTGTATGTAAATTGAATAGAACAATGGTTAACACATAGTAATTTTTTTTTTTTTTTAGAGAGAGCAAGAGAGAGTGCATGAGTGAGTGTGTGAGCGGGTGGGGTAGGCGAGGAGGGGAAGGACAGAGGGAGAAGCAGGCTCCACCCAGCACAAAGCCCAACAGGGGTCTCTCTCTCTCTCTCTCTCTCTCTCCCCTCATGACCTTGAGATTATGACCTGAGTGTAAATCAAGAGTTGGATGCTTAACCCACTGAGCCACCTATACATAGTATAGTAGTAGCAACATTTATTGATTGCTTAATGAGTGCCAAGCATTATTCTAAACTCTTTGTGCATTTTATCTCTCTTTAATCCTCCGAACACCCTTGTGAAATTGTTACTCCCATTTGACAGATGACACAGACAGGTTCTGTACCTTGCTTCAGTTTGCAGAGCTAGTAAATGAAGGGGCTGATAGCTCATGCATTTAATATCTTCACCAAACCAGCCTTACCCAGAAAGTCAGAGTCTGGCTTTATTTCTGTGCTTAAGTCAGTGGTTTACTGGGTTATACCACCGTCAGGCTTCAGGTGGAGTACCACTCTGGTCTTTCTTACCCTCCATCACATCCACCCTCAGCCCTCGGTTCATGATGCTCAGTGACTCCCTTGGGGACTAGGAGGTGTCCCAGGAGCAGTGCCCTTTTACCAATTCTCTGCCATCTCGCCAGAACTGGGCTTCACCCGACCCTGTAGGTTTATCTCCTGAGAAGCAGCCGTCCCAGGCCAGGCTGCCTTCTTGGAATTCTAGTGAAGAGAATGTCTTCAGCCTTGTTACATCCTGTGTGTTCCTGTTCTCTCCCCTCCACTTGTCAAGCACTGAATAAATTTAGGTAGGATTAATCCTCAAGGCAGACTGTAAAGCAAGTGGGCCGCGTTTGCCCCTTTAAACCACCCATTCACTCTATTAGTTCTTCTTATTTCACTCTTTCCTATCTCAGTGGGTTGGTTGACTTACCAGCTTTTAGCTTCTGAAGAACTAGGAGATCAGTAGGAGAATGGGAAAGGCCATTTAGAATAATGCTTCTCAAACTTTAATGTGGATAGAAATCACCAGGGACCCTGTTAAGATGCCTTTTATGGCAAGTGGGTAGGTGGGGGTAGGTTTGGGATTGTTCCTGACCAGCCTCTGAGTGTCTCAGCGCCCACTGGTTTCTAGACCACAGTCTGAGTGGCAGGTATTTAAAGACTGAGACACCACCCTGAGGCAGCAGAGGATTTACCCTATTACCTCTCACAAGAACACTTAATCCAGAGAAAGGAGTCTCATGGGATTCAATGTAACCACTTGCCAGAAGAAACTCTGGGGAGGGTATGTGCTATGGTAAGTGCTGTGAAATGTGTAAGCCTGACGATTCACAGACATGGACCCTGGGGCAAATAATACATTATATGTTAATAAAAAAAAAGAAGAAGGAACTTTAGAATTTCAAGCCCCAACCCAGACTGCTCAGTGGTAAAGCCATTCATGGTTGGAGAACAGAATAGCATAAATTTGTCAAGTTTTGATATAAACACCATAAAGACAAGCATTTTCCCCCATCAGCTTAATTTAGTGACTCTCAAATGCTGAATATACATTTTTACTTAGCGTATGGGAAAGAGCATCATCTTGCTGCTGCTCAAGGTTGAGTTTCTCATGATGGGGGAAATAGAGGATTCCGCTGATCCTCACGCAGGGGCCCCGTGGGTATTTCAGTATCTGTTGCTTTGTTCTTTCTCTCGTCACCTACATAAAAGGCAAGTTCAGTCAACTTTTATTTCGCCGGCTTTTGATTTGGAGTTGGCTCACTGGGAGCATTTATGAATAATTCTGTTAGAACAGGTTTGATAACACTAATCTGAATAAGGAAATATTCTGGAGAGCTTTGTACGTGGAGGTGTGGTGTGGGCAGCTGCCTGTGAAGTTGAGGCGGGTGAGTCTCCTGGTGATGGCGGAGCCTCATGCTCTCTGTTTCTGTTTCCAGGGAGGAGAACACTGCTACTACCAAGGCCGCATCCGAGGAAACCCTGCCTCCTTTGCTGCCTTGTCCACATGCCATGGGCTTCAGTAAGTGTCTCTGGTTTCTCATACCCTCCATTCTTTCAATCTCTTATTTCCTTCAGGTTAATGCCCTGGCACCAAAATCCTTATTTTATGTCAAGAAATAATTTTAGATCAGTGATGGGTCTGATCTTTTTCTCTTTTGAGGTTTATAAACTCAGCAGATTTTGACATTAGAGTCGCAGAAACAGACCAGGTTCTTTGGAATTATGATATGCTACCCTACAGTGATGTTGAAGCTTTTCTCTAGTTTCATCCAAGTTGTGACAAGAGTGGCTTGGGTAACGTTGGTTCTCTGGAGGCTTAGCTCCTTGGTACCAGCTCTGCCCCTCCTCCTTCTGGATGTTAGTTTTTATGTTTTTATGGGATAACAGAAATTTCAGTACATGGAAACTCTGACTCCTTGCACAAAGACAACAGACAGCAAGTCACCTCAAGAGCTCATGTGTTTCAGCCAGGATCCCACCTAAGACCCACAGCAAGCTTGTGGGAGGGTCCGTCTGTTCTCAGAAATCTCCAAGGAACAGAGTTTATCCTTCCTCGGGGCCTTGCTTCCTTTCTCATAACCTTCATTATCAAAGAATGTTTGCTGATGTTTAACATGGGAATACATCTACTTCCTCTGTTCTGCCGCTAATGGTGATACACAGGTGGCCGTCTCTTGTTTATTTTGTGAACGCCTTATAAAGCTACCGTGTCATTCCTCTGCATTCTACTCAGGCGAAATCATCTCCGTTCTTTCTGATTTGTTTTACTTTTTGGGGCACAGAGCAAGTCAGCACTTTAGTTCTGTTAAATTTTTGTTTGGAAACTTGAAAATGCACCCTGTCAGCTCCCAGGTTCGAGATCTGGCTTTTCCATGGAGCTAGCAGTTACTGAGTGTGGGGAGCACTAGGAAAGTCAAGGCAATGAGAACATGACTCCTGTCCCCAGCAGCTCAGAGTCCAGTGGGGGCAGGTAAAGCTAGCTCAGCTTTCTACTAGGGAATGTGATAGGTGTATTGGTTTCCTTGGAGAGAGAAAGTCACAGGAAAATGTGAGAAGAGATTGGGCACTAGGGATTGAGGTACTGCTTGAGGTTCCAGAAAAATATCACCTGAAAAAACTGGAGTGGGCCCTAGAATAGGGTTTGATAGAGTCTTCCAAGAGAGACAGCTAGGCAGAGAGATCTTCAAGAAAGCTAGGAAAGAGAAATAATGGAAGAGCCTGGAAAATAGAGCTCGTCTGCTCGAGCGGTGTGCCTCTGGTCAGGCTCAGGCAGTAAGTGTGTCCGAGGCAGAAGGGAGAGAGTGTGGGAACTCTGGAACTTAGGTAGCCAGGGGACAGAGGCCAGCTGCCTGAGAATGTGGAAGACCTCCATCTGCTTCTTGTTGGTTCTAAAAGACGTTTACTTATTTTAAATACATTCTTTGACTAAAGAGACATTTTTCCAAACAGGAATCCATGCCTCATATCTGAGGGCCTTGGGCTTTCTTATCTGGAGGAGGAAACATTGCAAGGCCCTTCAGTAATAAAAACTGTTCTATCTGATCTCAAGATGATCACAGCTTTCAGCTAAGAATAGTATCCTGGGCCCATCGACGTTTGTGATAGCAAATGTAGGATAGTGATATAAAAAAGAAGAGGTGGTTTTCCCTCTCTCTTCCTCTTAAACTCTCAGCCCAGAGTTATCGTGTAAGCATCTTGCCCAGGACTAGTCCACTCTGCTTTCCAGTTTTCCAAGTGGACACCGTAATTCTGAGAAGCAGTGAGAAGGCATTGCTGCTCTCCCAGGTAGACCCAAGAACCTGAGACCGAGAGCTTGCTAACTCATCCTACAAAGGCATTTGAAGGAGGATGGAAAAGAAACTCTAAGGAAACTTCAGTGACTAGATCAGGAGTAGAGCCCAGAGCCAGCTTTAATTGTTTTAACAAGGTAAAATTTACCTCTACCTTGAGAAGTCTTTTCATTTAAAACTAAACAAAAGGAAACAGAAAATGCAGCGTGTGTCTAGGAACACTGTCAGGATTGCATATAAGCATGTTTGGGTGTTCTTAGACTTTTATGAGCATATTAGATAAATTTACTCTTGTTCCTTCTTTTTTATTTATTAATTATTACTTCTTGTGTAGATTTTTACCTTCTGAACAAAAATTGCTGACAGAAATATTTTAGGAGATATTCCTAAATATTAAATAATTTATGTTGCCTAAATTACAGTGATTTGGATATGAGATAGATTATTTCATCCATGACTCATCTTTTATAAGTTACCAAGTACATATGGAGATTTTGCATTTTTCTTGATTTACTGAATTCAACTGAAGAACATAAAGGGGAAAAATAATCAGATTTATGTGTTTTTTCCCATCAAGAACCTGCAAATGCACATTTTATTTTTCAAATTCAAAGGACTAACAGGCAATATTTTGGTCCTGGTACGTTTGGTGTTATGACAACCCCTGTAACTATGGGAACCTAAAAGAACGGAATCAAATGTAAGTTTATTGCCCTCTTGTGGCAATTTGTAAGAATGGCTGTTTCTTTTCAAAATCTTGTTTGATCCAGTCTTTTAAAATTTCAGCTCAATTGGCCGGCCAATCATATAAATAGGTCCTAGCTGCAGGTTTTTATCAAATATATGCTGTGTGTGGACTTACTATACTAATTGGAATTTATATAAATATAACAGAAATGTGTCAATCCTCAAAGCAAATAAAACATATGCTTTTTAATAGTTAAAGAATTGCTAATGGCACATTGTCATATAGGGAGCCAGAATCTTCTAGATATATATGGTCTCAGATTTTGCTTTCTTTATGCTGTGTATCATGATGTTTAAACCCAGTAAAAGTCACTGATTTTCACATTCGGCACTGATCTAATGCAAGAGGAAATAATGCCCTGTATTATTTAATCAAAATCATCTGCTTGCTGCTTACTCAGCATAGTCATATGAACTTTGGCAAAGGGTGATGGTTCTGTACAATTTTCTGGGGGAGTCTGGCCAGCTCTCAGGAGGGGCAGGGCAGAGAGAGGGTCTACTGTTGTATTTGGTCTACTGTTTCGAAAAGGCTCCCCCCAACGCTGATTCCTTAGGCGTGTATTGTCAGTAATATCTTACAAAATCCATCTGTTTATCTTTAAATTCCAAATGCAATGTTACCTGAATTCAAAAAGTATACTTTGGTTGAAAACCTTACAGACGTGAGAGTAGCCGTTCTAAGGGTATATGAAAGTTGAGGACATGTGGAAGATGTTACAGCAGGAATGAAAGAATTTGGATGGAGGCAGAGAGCTGGAGGCCATTGTAATTGTAGCTCAGGGAGACCAACTGATTTCACCAAGCCCTTGGTGAAAGATAAATACCATCCTGTGCATAACAGTTTGGGTCTCAGGCAGTCATTTCCATGTAACTGAAAAATGACTGCAAGAGATCACACCTTGTCCCCGCTCGAGTGCCTGACGGTAAGACCCATTTCTGTGGTATCATAAGGGACTTGATCTTAGTGGAAGGACCATGTTCTCTTAAAAGGAGTGGCCGTTGGGAATCTCTCTGGGTGGAGCTGAGGCCATATGTAGATTAAAATGCCCTCCAGAGGATTCCTTAGTTGGCTGATAGTCATTTCCAGCCTAAGAGGTCAAAACCCAACTGCAGAATTGTGCCTTCCTTTGTGTCCTTCCTGCCGTGTTTCCCATTTTATTAAATGGGATTCCATCTTACCTGTTACTCAGGTCAAAACCTTGGAGTCTTCACTGACACAACTCTTTGTTGCATACTGCATTACAAATCTGCCAGTAAATCCTCTTGGTTGTTTCTGCTTTTTTTTTTTTTTTTAAAGATTTTATTTATTTATTTGACAGAGAGAGATCACAAGCAGGCAGAGAGGCAGGCAGAGAGAGGAGGAAGCAGGCTCCCTGCTGAGCAGAGAGCCCAATGCGGGGCTTGATCCCAGGACCCTGAGATCATGTCCTGAGCCGAAGGCAGAGGCTTTAACCCACTGAGCCACCCAGGCGCCCCGGTTGTTTCTGCTTTTGAGAAGTATCCAGAATTCGACCTGTTCTCATCATCTCCACTAATACCACCGTGATCTAGGCGGCTGCCGCCTTTTTTTGCCTGGATTATGGTGTTAACTTCTCCATTTCTGTCCTTGCCATCCAAAAGGCTGTTGTCACATAACAGTTGGAGCAATTATTTTAAAATTTAGGAGTGATCGTGTTTCCCTCTGCTTAAACCCCTGCAGTGGCTTCACATGTCTGTCCGAGTAAAAGCCACTGCCCTTAGAAGGCCTGCCTCATGTGGTCCCCACTCTTCCTCTGATCTCATTTTATGGCTCCCCCTCACCCCCTCCTCCAGCTACGCTGCACCCTTGGTGTTCCTGGAGCACACTTAGTGCTCGAGTCTGACAGGGTCTTTGCACCGATATCCTTATGGTTCATCCCTTCACTTCTTTCAGATCTTTGTTCAGATGCCATCTTCTCTAGAAAGCCTTTCTCTGGGATTCTGTATAAATCAGTAGTCTTCTTTCCTTGGTCTCTGCACCCAGTCCTCTGGCACCATTTATTGCCCTTAACCTGCTTTATTTTTCTCCCGAGAATTTTTTACCACCTCATATATATTTAGTTGATAATATTATATATATATATATAATTTTTTTTTTTGTTTGTCTACCCTAGAATGCATATCAGCACCATGAGGGCAGAGAATTGATTTGTTTTGTCCACTGCTGTATCGCCAGCACCTAGAGCACTGCATTGTAGGTGCTTAAATGTGTGCTGGATGAGTGAGTGGGTGAAGAGGTAGCCAACTGCAGATGGGCAATTCAGGAACCAATCTGCCTGGGCTTTCTCTCTTCCTGCTTCTGTTTCTCCTGGTTATGTACTTTAGGCAAGTTACTTCATCTCTTTGGGCTTTGGTTTCCTTTCCCTGTAAAATGAGGATAAACAAATGTATGAGTGTACCTCCCTCACACATTTGTGGAAAAGATGAAATGAGTGTGAAGTTTTTAGCTCATGTAAGCTGTTGAAATGTGTCACCTCTTGTTACGAGAGTATCTTCCAGGTGTGTGGTAGGAAGGCAGTTCTTGGTAGAGTCCCTGACAGTCGGCATCAGAACTGCCCGGGATTTGTTTCAAAGGCAGCTAGCTTCCTGGGCCCTCGCCAAGAAATTTGAGGAAGGCCCTGAAAGTTTTACATTTTTGCAAGCTCTCCAGATGACTATTTGCATATTGAAGTTTTAGAATTATGTGTTGGAAGGAGGATAATGGACTCCACAATTAGAGAATGATAATCCTGAACCTGGGGAAGGGTCAAGAGAAGGGGACCCTGGGGAGCTACTTATGGGGAGTCAGAGGGAGGGGCCTTTCCCTCTTAGTAGTGTGTGTGTGTGTGTGTGTGCAGGCACACACGTGTATATGCACACACGTTTGTGGTGGGGTGCAGTGTGTATGTGTATGTGGGGTGTAGTTTTGGGAGGTGTGTGTGGTGTGTAATCTGTATGTGGTGTGTCTGTGGGGTTGGGGAGCGTGTTTGTGGTGTGGTGTGTGGTATGTGTGGAGTGTGTGTGTGTGTGTGTGTTTCTGTGTATGTATGGTACATGGTGTGTATCCGGTGATGGGTAGGACTGGGAAGTGATTGTTGAGAAGTAAATTGGTCCTCTGGCAGCTGCTGATTTTAAAAGGATCTTGTTCTGAAGCAAGAGTCGATAGCCATGCCTAATTATTTTCTTGTGCTTGGCAGTGGGATGTTCTATGATGGGAACCACACCTATCTCATTGAACCGGAAGAAAATGACACCTCCCAAGTAAGTGCTTCTTCTTTTTGCTGTGGCAAATGTAAAAATTGATATTGGGAGCTTTTCCCCTTCTTTTTTCCTCCTTTTTGTCTCTATTTTATTTTCTTAATTTTATAGTCAGGATAGTAAATATAAATATATACATATATATGTATAATTAAATACTAAGTAAAGGGGTGCCTGGGTGGCTCAGTCGTTAAGCATCTGCCTTTAGCTCAGGTCATGATCCCAGAGTCCTGGGATCGAGCCCCACATCGGCTCCCTGCTCAGTGGAGAGCCTGCTTCTCCTTCTCCCACTGCCCCGCTTGTGTTCCCTCTCTCACTGTATCTCTCTCAGTCAAATAAATAAATAAAATCTTAAAAAAATACTAAGTCAAAATCACAAGTTTTTTTCCCCCCTCTTCTGAAGTGTTCTGAAGCCTCCATTTTTGTTCTTTCTATGCCATAATGTGCTGTGATTTGTCTTAGTTTGCTCAGGCAGTCATAACAACCTAGTGGAGGGCTTAAACAACAGGAATTTATTTTTGCACGGTTCTGGTGACTGGAAGTTCAAAATCCAGATGCAGGGTGTGTGTCTGTTGAGGACTCTGTCCTTGGGTTGTGATGGTCTCCTTTCCTGCTGTGTGCCCACATAGCAGAGACACAGAGCTGTGGTGTCTCTTCTTAGAATGGCACCCCCCCCTTCCACCCTTAAGACCTATTTTAACCTTTATCACCTTCTCATAGGTCCTGTCCAAATACAGTCACATTAGGAATGAGGGCCTAAACATAGGAGTTTTACAAGGGGACACAAACATTCAGTCTATAACAGACCAACTCAATAGAAATGTGATTTCCACCTCTCTTTCTTTTCTAGATTTCAGATTATTCTCTGTTGCCCATTGTCTGTAGGACCTTGTGCTGATGAAATGTAGACAAATCTAAGTTTTCTTAATTCTCTCCTTCGCTTTAGTTGCAACATTCATTTGCCACAAATTAGAAAAGCATTGAGTTTATATCGTAGACTGCAGAGAAAAACGTAATACACTTCCATTCTTGCTCTGTGCACACAAATATTCTTCCTTGTATTCAACATTGTTCAAACACTTGGGGCAAGTAATTTCTAAACATCACACTGTTTTGCCACCCATAATGGGAAAATATTTGTTTTTGTTTTTTTAAAGATTTTATTTATTTTTGCAAGAGAGGGTGAGTGAGCATGAATGGAGGGGGGCGCAGAGGGAGACGCAGACTCCCTGCTGGTTAGGGAGCCCAATGTGGGGCTCGATCCTGGGACCTGAGGATCATGACCTGAGCCGAAGGCAGACACTTAACTGACTGAGGCAGCCAGAGCCCAAGGGAAAGATTTGTATTATATTGTCTTTTCTGGATGCCCACTGTTGGCTTTTATATCACTTCACCTGGAAAAGTGATGTTTTTTACAACAATATCATGAAACTTGATTGTTTATGACGTTCTATTTTTTTCTAATTGAAAGGAGCCAGAAATACTTATTTGAATGTTCATTAATTTCCTTAGATGAAACATGGCTTTATGTCTGTTGGTTTGTCACAGAACTTGTATGACATTTGAATTTTGGAGCAAGATCCATTTGGGCATCTCCTTGTACCAGCCGTCTCACTCCCTGATACCAGACGAGTGTGAGCTCTGCCCATCTTTGCCTGGCAAAACTATCTGGCTCTAAAAGCGGAGCAGGGATCCACGGAAAGGAACCAGTTATAAAAAGCATTAGCCCATTTTCCCAGATGTCTTACTTCCCCTTGGGGAAAGAAGTTCATTCATTTATTTTCCATTACTACAGGCTTTGGCTTCTCTGTCTGCAAAGGCATTTTGTTTCTAATAGGAGAGCTCTCTGGTGCTGGGGGAATCCGGGAGCAGGGGAGGGCTGTGTGGGGGCCCATTGCCTTTCCAAATCCAGGAGAGTGCGTAATCAAACTGTGGTTCTTTCAGGAGTCTCCACTTTTTCAGCTGTCATTGCCTGAGACTGGAGATAACTGGTTGCACATGCTTAATCTCCTTTGTTTGCATTCTTTCAGGAGGATTTCCATTTTCATTCCGTTTACAAGTCCAGACTGTTTGAATTTCCCTTGGATGATCTTCCATCCGGTATGATTTTCACATTATGACTTTAAAAAGAAGCCAACTTTAAAAATTCATCTGAATGCTTTAGAGCTAATCTATGCATGGAATACCCCTAGCTCATGACTGCTCATAACAATTTTAGAGAGGAAGTGACATCAAGTCAAGGACATCAGGAGAGAATAAAATGCAGACTGACTTCATGTTTGTAGTGGACAAGTTTGGAAAGATACGGCTTAAGCACATTGCAGGAAGACTTTTTAAAATTAGAAAAAAATCAGAGTAAGGTATTTCTGAGTTGGAAAAGTAAGGTTAGAGGAAAAATTGGTCTGCATAGACAAAATACAGAAAACTTCATTTCCAGTGAGATACTGATTCTGTAAACACAGGGATGAACTTGTAATCATTTTCCTATTTGTTGTTTTCCTCATCTCTTTTTGCCTCAGCATTTTAGGAAAGAATAATTATAGATTAATGCTTTTTATTATTATTATTTTTTTAAAAAAGATCTGTCTATTCATTTTGGGGGGGGAGGGGTGGAAGAGGAGGCAGAGACAGAATCTCAAGCAGATTCCCCAGTGAGCACGGAGCCCTGCTGATGCAGGGCTCGATCTGTCAGCCCTGGGATTTTGACCTGAGCTGACACCAAGAGTAAGACACTTAATCAGCTGCGCCACCCAGGCGCCCCTAATGCTTTGTATTATTATGTGCTTTTTGGTGTGAAATTAGTCTTCGCTTCTCATGTGTGTTTGTTTACAGGCCCATTTATTTATAGATGTTAGTTTGAGGTGCTTCCAGATCTTCACATGACTAGTAGGACAGAGTACTTACTTCATCCTCATCAGCGGAGCGGTGATTGCATAGAGTGCATTTGTCTTTGGCTCTGCAGGACTCCTCGGTTTTCTCCTTCTGAAGGTAGAATACACTGGGAATGTCTAATGTGGAGGAGCTTCCTTTCTTACTTAGTGAGCCCTGACCGTGCCTATCGTACATTCTAATCGTTAATCTTTTATCTTCACTACAGCTCTGTGAGACTGATATAATTATTCACATTTTGTAGATGAAGACAAGACAGGCTCCACTAGCCTGTCTTTCCCAGGGTCCGACAGATAGTCGGGGACTGAGCAGGGGTGTGGATCGTGCCACTGTGAGAATCTGTGCTGGGAGAGAGGCGCAGGGGAAATGGAAGAATTCTCTGATGGGAGCATATCCTTACAAACTGCTGCTTAGGAAAACCACTTGACTCTTTACATTGTTGGGGCTCCTGTTGGCTCAGTTGGAAGAGCACGCAACTCTTGATCTCAGGGTTATGAGTTCAAGCCCCACACCAGGTGTAGAGATTACTTAAATAAATAAAAACTTAAAAAAAAAAAGTTTACATTGTTTCCTCATTGGAAAATGAAATATGTGTTTGCTAATGTCCCTTCTCTTAAATAGATTCGTAACTCCTTGACCTTCTACAGTTCTCTCTTGCTGGGAAAAGGATAGGTGATCCTGTTTTATAGAACTCACTGTTTTGAAAAATCTGCAAATAAGCATACAAGTGCTGTTGCTTTACATAGAGACTTTAGACCGTTCCTTCAGTTACCTTATGAAACTTTACAATCCCTATGATGAAAGGAAAATAAATCATGACTAGCTGCCTGAGAATAAAGCTACAGTCTAATACGTCTTACTGGAAGCAATGAACATTAATTAATATTTAAAGTAATAAATAAAGAAGCCTATAAGGACTTTAATGTAATCCAATTGTACTTTTTTTTTTAGAATAAAATGTTTTTCATCATAATGTATTTTTTTTTAAGATTTTATTTTAAAGTTATCTCTATACCCAACATGTGGCTTAAACCTACAATGCTGAGATCAAGAGTTGCATGGTTTCCCAACTGAACCAGCCAGGCATCCCTGATCATACAATTTTTTAAAAAAACTTTGTTCAGGTTTTCTTTTCCACAGAAACTTTAAAGATGACTTGGCAGTTTTGCTGTCATTAAAAATAACTTTAAACATCTTCTTCCCAGACTCAGGTCCGTCTCAGTTAGTATCTGGTTTTCTTGTCAGAAGTTGGCACTATCAATTTTAAGAGTGTTATTTGTCTTTCTAGATGCTTGAATTTATTATGATAAATCAGAAAAAAAAATTCATGTGAAATAAACTCAAGAGTAAACTTATTTATTTTGGATATAATAAAGTTTTCCTGGGTTTTGGATTATCAGTACCTTTGTCTTGCTATGCTTTATGTATTTCCCAGAGATAGAATATGATCAGGTGTTCCCCAAACTTGTTTAACTGTGGAACCTTTTGTTTTATATGATACATCTCTTAGAACTAGTGTCCCTAAGAAAACATTTCAGAAAGGTTTATTAATTTCCTATGGACCCCTTAGCACAGTCTGTTTTAAAAATTCCTACAATGAAATATATAAATCTTGTATACCATTAGATGAGTTTTGGCTCACGTGCACTCCCTTGGTGAGATTTGGCACATTCCTGTCATCCTGGTACCTTCCTTTCTGCCTCTTCGCAGTCAGTACTACCCACCGCTGCAATCCCTTTTCTGACTTTTAGGTTAGCCTGTTTTAGATCTTCATACAAATGGAATCACTCATTGAGTTCGGTTTCTTTTGCTTAGTGCATGCCTATGAGATTAAGGCTGTCAGAGGTTAGCAACAGTTCATTCTTTTTAATTACTGAGTATGTTCTGCTCTTTAGAGTTACCATAGTCCTTTATCCATTCTGTTGATGGACATTTGGGTTGTTTCCAGTTTTGGGCTATTACGAATAAAAGAACTCTAAACATTCTTATAAAAATCTTTTTTGTGGACACATATTTACATTTCTTCTGTCAAATACCCAGCAGTGGAATTATTGGGTCTTAAGGTAGGTGTGTGTTTGACTGTACAATAGCATCCTCAAACTGCAGTGTGCACAGAGAATCACGGACTGCCGGCTCCATGTCTAGAGGGCTTTTTCAGGCCCCTTAATTGAGTTATGATTGACATTAGAGAAAAGCTGTACATAATTAATGTATACAACTTGACAAGTTTAGAGATAAGTGTACATCCATGAAGTCACCACCATAATCCCTGCCCTAAGTGTACCCATTAAGGTGAAAAGTCCCTTTCCGCCATCTTTATTATTGTTATACAATATTAGTAGTAGTAGTGAAAAGAATACAACATAAGATCTACACTGTTAGCAAAATTTATGTCTACAATATTGTATTATTAATTCTGGCCCCTCTGCTGTACAGGTGATCATTTGGACTTATTCCTCTTATACAACTGAAACTTTGTGCCCTTTGACTAGTACCTCCCTGCTTCCCCCTTTCCTCAGCTCCTGGCAACTGGCATTTCACTTTCTGCTCCTAGGAGTTAGACTATTTCAGATTCCTTATCTAAGTGGTATCATGTAGTATTATTCCTTTTGTGTCTGGCTACGTTCACTTAGTGTAATGTCCTCCGGGTTCATCCGTGTTGTCACAAATGGAAAAATTTCTTTTTTAAAGGCCGAATAATACTTTATTGCATATTTATACCACATTTTATTTATCCATTCACCCGTTGATGAACACTGAGGTTGTTTCTATATCTTGGCTTGTGAATCCTGCTGCAATGAACATGGGAGGACAGGTATCTCTTTGAGATCCTGATTTTAATTCCTTTGACTGTCTACCCAGAAGTGGGTTTACAGGATTTTATGGTATTTCTATTTTAATTTTTTGGGAGGACCTTCCATATTGTTTTCCATAGTGGCTGTACCAGTTTCTAGAGTTTTTGGTTCAGTACATCGTGGGTGGGTTAAGAGAGTTTGCATTTCCCACAAGACCCAGGTAATGTTGATGCCATTAGTTTTGGGATTGCACTCTGAGAACTCCGATTGTAGGAGAAATTGCTGAGCCTTTTTCTAACGTGGTTGTACCGTGTGACACTCTCATCAGCACAGTCTGAGTGATCTAGTTGTTATACATCTTCACCAGTGTTTGGTGCGTCATTCTTTAATGAGGGTCAGTCCTGGAAGGTCAGGTTGGCTATTCAGAAGATTCTTAATCAATAATGTGGTGGTATTTATAGGAAAAATATGAGAAAAATTTGGAGATAAAACAGGAATAGTGTTTGAGATTTTTAAAATTGTATTCATTCATGGTATCTTTTATTTAGTAGTCATATGAACACAATTATTTTGCTTAGTGTTCTGTATTATCTTTAAGTGTAACGTACATGATAAAATTTATAATTATATAATCTGTAAGTTATTATTTATATTAATTATTAATAACTTTAATAATCATGAAGTTAATAACTGAATTGAATATAATTATACAATTTATACTAGAAAGAGATAGTAAAACTTTGATTGCCCTGTCTAAAAGAAACCTGGCAAGTTTCTAAAAGAAACTTTTATTTCTTTTTAGAATTTCAACAAGAACATATCACTCCACCAAAATTTATTTTAAAGCCAAGACCAAAAAGAAGTAAACGACAGGTATGTATTCACAGGTATATTCCATGATGTTTTAAAAATACTCGGCAACTGCCAGATGTTAACTGGCGTGTAGATGTTAACTCTACATTAAGTCTCTGTAAGAGGGTGAAGTCTTAGTTCCGGGTGTGGTAAACAGTAAGGTGACAGATCTGTAGGAGCAGTGGAGGGAGGCCATGTTGTTTCATAGACTCCAAAAGGACTCAAGATAGTGTTTATAATATGGTTATTCATCAAACAGATGGATTATGGCCCCAACTGTGGCATCTCTGGTTCTTTGTATCATAGGCCTCTTTTCTTGCCTGGGTTCTGTCATGTCATGGAATCTTGTAAAATACCCCCTCAAGTGGGAATCCATCAGGTTTTAAAGCCACAAAATGCTGTTGTCACACTTGAGCTGCGTTGGAGTCTGGGATCTAAACTCAGAATGTCAGCTTTATGAAAGTTGAGTGGATCTTGGACTTAGCAAAAATAATAAGTCCTTGTGTCATGCTTTACACCACATGAAGTAGGTACTGTTAACCCCCTTTCACAGGAAAAAAAAAAAATGATGTCTTTGAAATGTGAAAATGACCACAAAGGTAAAGCTGGGAAATGGTTGAGGTGGAATAAGAACTCAGTAGATAGGGAACAGAAGTGAGAGGAAGACTTCAATCCTGAACCTTTTTATAGTTCTTTAATCGTTGACTCATATGAATTTACTACCTGTTCAAAAACTGAGTAAAATTAAAAAAAAAAAAAACAAAAAAAAACAACAACTGAGTAAAATTGACACAAATGAAACAAATTCTGAAGGGATAAAAGTGGAAATGTTTATTTCTCTCATATGTTTTAGGTTTTTTTTAATTAAAAACACTTTTTTCAGCCTTATTGAAGTATAATTAATTGATGAAATTGTAAGATACTTGAAATATACAATGGAATGATTATATATATATATATATATAGTGAAAAGAACGCCCTCATTCAGTTAATTAATATATCCATCACCTCACATATTTACCTTTTTTCCCCTTAGTGAAAACATTTAAGTTCTGTCAGCAAATTTCAATTATATAAGACAGTGTTATCAATGTTGGCGTCCATCAGTGAATAGCTGGGTCAAGAAAATGTTTTATGTATGTGTGTGTATATATACACACACACATATGCATAGTGGAGTTTCATTCAGCCTTGAAAAAGAAGGAAATCCTACCGTTTGTGACAACATGAATGAACCTGGAAGGCATTGTGCTAAGTGAAAAAAGCCAGACAAAAAAGATAAATACTGCATGGTATCACTTATGTGTGGAATCAAGAAAAAAAAAAAAAATTCACAAAACAGGAGAAAAGTGGTTGCCAGGGGTTGTGAGTGTCGGAAATCAGAAGTGTTTGGGAAAAGGATACAGTATAATATGCAACATAATGTGTAACATATTTTTTAGTTTTCCACAGCCAAGTTCAGAGGGCTTATTTAGGTGCTATTTCCTTTACCGTATTGCAGCTTCGTCGACTTCCTCGTAACGTGGAGGAGGAGACCAAATATATTGAGCTGATGATTGTCAACGATCATCTGATGGTAGGATTTGCTGAATGGTTTGTTGTTTGAACTTGTCTGCACCAAGGGGTAAAACTGGTGGGTGCAGAAATATGTTTAGAAGAAACAAGAAACCCAGAAAATTTTAACTTGGAAAAGACATTTATGTAGCCAGATGTATTTGTTAGCTAGGAGCAACCTCTAAATTGGAAACATTCTGAGGTAGAAGTAACTAGGAGTATTTTGTGACATTCCAGAAATATTTCTTTGACTTACAAGTAGTCAGCCCTTTGGATTTGCTTAATGAATATTTACATATTGAGGAAATCAGTGAGGCATCAGTAATGTGACACTTTAGTTTGCAGTGTACGACTTTATCCTAATAAAAGGAAAGCAGTTTTTCCGTTTCAGGCTTGCTATGCAGCAAACCATATGGAAATGCTTATATAGGGAGGCAGTGAAGATTTTAGGATAGGAATCTGGCAAGACTTCCTTCTTGCTGAGTCATTTATTTTGACCCAGAGTGTGTATATTCAGTTCATGAGCATGTTGTAGGCAGTAGCTTACATTTGCAGCACAGCCGTGAGTTATAATGTTAATTGCTCTATATAACCACAGTTTTAAACGAAACATGTTCAGTGAGGCACATTGCTGAATTTTACTTAATTTCAGGTTTAAGTGTGTTTTAATTTACTTGAGTGATTTAGTTGAGGGAAAATATGTCATTTGCATATGATTAAGCAAACATTGATCATCTATTGTTATGACTGCTGCTACTATAACTAATAAAGTCCGGATTGAGTTTGTCTTCTTTGTTCAGGCTAGAACTAAGTTTTATCTTTCTAACCTCTTTGAAGTCAGTGAATGTTACTGTATCCTGAGATTTTTACATGATCAGAATAAGTTGTAAGAACATATCATTTTGACTTTGTAAGGTAGCACACATTCAGATGTCTTTAGAGATCTGTAGGCAGCTAACGCGAATGAAGTAAGCCAAATGTGAAACAGTAGGGAGGGGCGAGGCCTGTGGCAAAAGAAAGATGGCCTATCTAATGGGGGTGGTTGCCTCTCAGTACTTGCTCATTTTCACCATGGGGGGATGCTCATTTTAAGGGAAGCCAGAAATCAGGTTTTACATGATATTTCCTGGTTTTTAAAACACTATTGAGGCCAAACAAAAGGTTTATGTCATCTACATCTAGCTTTAAGCTACCTCTTTGTGACCCTTATTGTAGGGCTTTCTTCTCCTTTACTCATTAAGTCTTGTAGAACTTGTAAGTTTTTAAAGTTATAGCAGTATTCACATACACTTTCTGGCTATCCACCTTACTTGTATTTGTATGTCTTGCAATTCATAGACAACTTTCATATGTTTTATCATTTTCAATAACAACTCTAGGTTAAAAATGAACTTGTGAAAGGGATGGAATAGGTATTTTTATTTCATCTCACCTTTGAGTAAACTGAGGCCTCAAATTCTTAAGAGCCTTGCCTCAGACTACACAGCATATAAAGAACTAGTTCTTAACTGTTATAATTTTTTTCACAGAAAGCCATACAGATATTTCAGTTACCCTGTGTTGTCTTTGTTGAGGTGATTATTTGGAAGCCCTTCACTTTTGTTTGTTTTGTTTTCAGTTTAAAAAACATCGGCTTTCAGTTGTACATACCAATACGTATGCGAAATCTGTGGTGAACATGGCAGATTTAGTAAGTATCAACTCAATAAAGTATTGCCATAGAGGAATTTTATCTCCTGATTGCTAACAGAATGGACAATATGGTTCTTCTGTGTTTGGTGCTCTGAATCGAGCGTCAGGCAAGGTGTCCCGTAAGTCCCTGGTAACCTTGCAGTGGACTTGATTGATTTTGATCTCTGAAAAGATGATAAAAGGGGAGTGGTCAAAATTACCATGGATTGATGCTTGAAATTTCTCCTTATATTTTTCACATTGAAAAATAAAAAGTTGAAAAACAAATTTTAAGAATAAAAAAAAATAAAAAAAAAAAGTTGAGTCTTAGTCCTTAACAGAGATATTCATGGTGTACTTCCAACATTGGAGAAATAGTCCCGGCGGTTGTGCTCTTTTCAAGAGAGTACCTGTTGTGTGTGTAAGATGCACTAGTAATCCCAATATATTTACTTTCTGAATCCTTTCTTGACAAGGCACAATGGTTAGCTTCTCCATGAGTTTAATTGGGGCCAGTCAGGTTACATAGAAATTCTATCCCAGGGGAATCTTTGTTGTTCCATTCTTCACTTGGGAATCCCCAGGAATGCATGAATTCTTTCTCCACGGTCCCAGAAAAGAGACAGGCAGATCCTTGAAAAAGGGTGCAAATGTTTGTCAAAAAGTGATCTTTTGTTTCTAACTAGTGCTCTCTTTTTTAGGTATTAGTTGTAAACAATTTGACTCTCTGTTACTCAAGGAAAATGCACGTGAATTAGAAAAATAATTATCTCCCTGAAAGACAATAGAGGTTTTTACCTTTAGCTAAAACTCAAGAGTTTTCATAAAAGGAGCTTTATAGTCCTGTTCATAAATCATTTGATTTTACCACATGTATAGCGGGTGTGTTTCTTTTGTTAATATACCAGATATATAAAGACCAACTGAAGACAAGGATAGTATTGGTTGCCATGGAAACGTGGGCAGCTGACAACAAGTTCGCCATATCTGAAAATCCACTGATCACCCTACGTGAGTTTATGAAATACAGGAGGGATTTTATCAAAGAGAAGAGTGATGCAGTTCACCTTTTTTCGTACGTAACTTTGATTTATTGCTTTTTTTGGTTCCCTGATGAATACTCTATTACTTGAGTCTGAGATGTATCCTTTCTCCTGTATAATGAAATTAAGATTTGACATGGCAATACATTTGAAAGGAGTTTTAAAGTGTAAATTGAAGTTGTCATGAAAGTGTAAGAAGTTTAGTTTTGAGTTATTTTATTATTGCATGTATATTTTTATTTACTTTTCAAGAGATTTAATCAGAGCATTTATTGAGTAAAAGTACTATTTTAATACTCATAAAGAATATTATTGACAGATTAATTATATTCTTTAAAGTTTCTGTATTTTAAATGTTAGTGTTCCCTTTCCTTTGGTTCTAAGGTGAGACCTCAGTATTTCTGGAGTTTGTTTTTAATTTTTTCTCACTTTCATGGGCTTTTTTGGAGGTAAAATGCGTATTTGAGATAAGAGCAAAATATATATTATAGCATTTAAAAAACTCTATTATGTAAAGTAAGATCTGTTGAAGGAAATTATAAATGGAAGTAAAAGAGTGTATTTTTGTGTAACTTTTACATTTTACACAATTTCATGTTTATAGAAATGTTGCAGGAATACTAGAAGGAAATATATGCTCTTTATCCAGATTCATTAATTATTTACATTTTACCCCATTTGTTTATGATTTTCTTATTTCTTTCCTTCTTCCCTTTTCCCTCCTTCCCTTCCTTTTTTCCTTTCATCCATTTATCTATTGATTTTTTTTTTTCCTGAACCATTTGAGAGCAAGTTGGAGTTACTCACTTACTGGGCCTTCATTACTAAATATAAGTATATTCCCTAATGATAAAGACATTCTCTTATATCACTGTAGTAAATTATTAAATTTTATCAATTAAAATTTTTATTAAATTTATTAAATTTTATTAAAATTTTTATTAAATTAAATTTTAAAGCTAGAAAATTTAACAGTGACACAATACTTTTAAGTAACCTATATTCAGGTTTCTCCAGTTGTCCGAATAATGTCTTTGATAGCTAATTCCCTCCCCCCATTCAGGATCTAACGCAAGGTCATGCATCGCATTTAATTGTCTTGTCTCTTTAGTCTCCTTTAATTTGGGAAATTTCCTCAGGCTTTCTTTGTTTATTTTGGGTTTAACATTTTTGAAGAGTGTAGATCAGTTATTTTATAGAATGTTCCCCATTGTGGGTATGTCTGGTGTTTTCCCAGTAAGAGATTCCAGTTGGGCATTTTGGTCAGAAATACTACAGCAGTGATTTTCTGTCTTTTCTCAGAGTACACTGTGTTGGTGATTTTCCAAAAACCAGTGTAGTTCTATTGAAGGTATTATTGCTCATGTAGGGAAACATCCCTCTCAGAAACTCTTTTCTTCAGTCATATGTGTAAACAATATTCACATTCCTCCCTTACCTCAGGAATATACAATATAGGAATGTATTTGCATTGAGAAAATAAGTGTGGTAAATTAATAATGAGAGGTGCAGTGATACTTGGAACTCTGAACAGTAAGCATTTTTCGTTTCCTTTTCTAAAAGGGGAAGTCAATTTGAGAGTAGCCGGAGCGGGGCGGCTTATATTGGTGGGATTTGCTCGTTGCTGAAAGGAGGAGGCGTGAATGAAGTAGGTGTGAACATCTGTACGGTACAAAGTGGTATGATGGCTGAAAACGCTTTCCTGATATTTAAGAGATAATTTCTCATATTCCATATTCTCTAGACGTTAGGTTGTTTAATTCACAACCGATATGGTTGGCGTAAATGACCAGAGGGCAGAGAATAGGAAAATAATGGAAGATAATATCTGATCATTCTTTTCATGTTCTAATAGTATGATCTCCAAAGTCAGCTATTTAAAGATGATAGAGATAAAACCTTTACTTTTATCTTTATTGAAAATAAGGCCCTGTTTCTTTGGCTGATGTCCTGCAGAACTGAGTAATTCATGAAGCATTGACTTACTTCCTAACAACCCAATTGGAAATTTTCTTCCTTCTTCAATGTTTGGCAAATGTTGCCAATATTTGGCAACATTTGGCAAATTTCTCCAAAATTTTGGAGAAAAAATAGACTAAGTTTTCCAAAGAGTTCCTTTTACCCCTAAGACACTAAGTCTCATGGAAGTGATCTAGAAGAAAAATACTTGAATCTACATATTGAAAAAAGTATCTTTATGTTTCAGGTTTCTTTTGCCCACAGATCATTTCCACTTCCTACTACTCATACCATTTGTTTTCTGAAGCCACATTCTATTTAATTTGGGGAAATTCGGGACATGCAGGTGGACACACAAAACTGAACAAGTTCCAAATAATTTACACATTTATTATTATCTAAAAGACTGACTTAAGTATATACAATTATTAAATTTTTCAGAAATGGCACTGGTGAACTTTGGACTCAGAATTAGGATTAAGTTTCTAAACCCGAAAGGTGGTGATTCTCTGGCTTCTAGTCTTCCCTATAAGATTGAATCAAACATGAGTTTATTTCTTGAAACTTTTTCCCAAATGCTGCATCATTCAGCTTTAGCTACTGTATATTTAACCTCTGTTAATTGAGATGCTTAGAAATTACTTGTTTCCAATTATATCGTAATATTTTTCTCTGACCCATCTTAAGTAAAAAATAATTCCCGTTTACATGTGTTTTGTTTTTGCTCTTGTTTTTCAGTTTGGGAAAACTGATTTAATGGCAGTTACACTGGCCCAGTCATTAGCCCATAATATTGGTATTATTTCAGACAAAAGAAAGTTAGCAAGTGGTAAGTTCACCCTTGTGGTTTGGTCGTATTTAAAATAGACCCTCTATAAATATTTTGGAGAATGAGATTTTAAATTCAGTTGCTTGATCAAAAGAGTTTGGGTGGGGCACCTGGGTGGCTCAGTGGGTTAAAGCCTCTGCCATCAGCTCAGGTTATGATCTCAGGGTCCTGGGATTGAGCCCTGCATCAGGCTCTCTGCTCAGCAGGGAGCCTGCTTCTCCCTCACCCTCTGCCTACTTGTTTTCTCTCTCTCTCTCTCTCTCTCTCTCTCTCTCTCTCCCTCCCTCCCTCCCTCTCTCTCTGTCAAATCAATCAATAAATACATAATCTTTAAAAAAAAAAAAAAGAGAGAATCTCTAAGGGTGATAGTATAAGATAAACAGCCAGGGCATACAGTATTTTCTTCAAAAATGTTACTAGATCATGTTTGTCCTGCAGGTGAAAAATTTCTCCATGTGTAGTAAACATTTAAAGCTATGTGATGATAAATTCATTGTTGAATTTAACCTAAAAAAAGGACAAAATAAGCTCAGTTTGGTAATTTTAAATGGTCTAGTACAGAATCTTAGGCATGTAGGTTCAAGGCATACTGTTTTATTATGGTTTATTTAAAACATCTCTTAGTATGGCCACAGAGGAGAATTTGCCTGCTAAAGGGCTTAGTAAAATACGGACCTGGTAAACTAGGCTAGGATTAGCAACTAGAAAGAATGTATTTTCCCAGGTAGGTATATTTTCCCAGTTTATTCACCAGGAATAGTCAAACATCATGTATTTGGAGAAAAGTTGATTAGAATCCTATTTATCTTATTATTTTAATAACCCATTATAAGACAGATAATCAAATGCCAGTATTATCTACATCTGGATACTCATTTAATCCTCAAGATAATCCTGCAAGATAACCATTATTAGCCCCATTTTACAGAATAAGGTGACTGGATTTTAAAAGGGTAATGTCTCCAAGATTAATCACATATTAAGTGGCAAGTCCAGGTTTCTGCTTAAACAATATACTGTACTGCCTTTTACCAGCAGCTTTGGTGCAGATGTTTTTAAAACTGGACAAGAAATTCCAAGAATTCCCATAAGGGACTGTGAAACAAGAATCCTATAGTGATGCTGTTTCATTGGTATTAGAGGCCATTTTAAAGTATTTTAATGAATGCTTTAGAAATAAGACACTTGTTTAAAATATCAAGACGGTATTTTAGTAAAAATTATATAATCTTGGTAGAGTCAAAATTGATTGTATTATACATTGCATGCAAAACTTCAACTATAAGGAAAATTAGAAAGCAGGGATTACTTTTTAAAGGGTATTTAAGGAATAAAGTGAAGATATACTTTTAAAAATAGACCCCTCTAGGGGTGCCTGTGTGGCTCAGGGGGTTAAAGCCTCTGCCTTCAACTCAGGTCATGATCTCAGGGTCCTGGGATGGAGCCCCGCATTGGGCTCTCTGCTCAGCGGGGAGCCTGCTTCCCCCTCCCTCTCTGTCTGCCTCTCTGCCTACCTGTAATCTCTCTCTGTCTGTCAAATAAATAAATAAAATCTTTAAAAAAAAAAATAGACCACTCTAATGCACCTGTTTTCACTTTGTAAAAAGGTGTGTGTATTCATTTTCCCTTAGGTGAATGTAAATGTGAGGACACGTGGTCTGGATGCATAATGGGAGACACTGGGTGAGCCACTTCTATTTGAAAATAACTCCCTTTTCCTTTCCCTGAATACACAGAATACACAGCCCTAGTTCATTGAACGTATATACAACACAGATTCTTCTCCATTCTCCTTAGGAACATGACACCAGCAACTTACTGTGTGGAACCTCACCACCAACATTAAAAAGAAAATGGGACGTAGATTTTCTCAATGGCTCTGTATTATAAAATATTTTCATCAAATCGTCTCTTATTTATGAACACAATTGTTGTCAGTTAAGATAGAAGACCAAAGACTTTGTTAGCCTTTTATCTAGGCTACAGATGTAAGAAGCAAGGAATAGCTTTGTTCTTCTTGGCTTACCTACTAATTTTCTTTTCTTTTGTCTCTTCAATTCCAGTTAAATGGGTTGTAAACATTAGTGTGCTGGTAAGCTGATTCTCAAAATCAAAAACAAGAAAAGAGCCTGGATTTGTAGCTTTTCTGATTTTTTGTGGTGTAAATACTCCTACAGTGGCTGATTTCAAGTTACCAAGAGTATGTCACTGAGCAAGGAGTGGGGAAGAGGTATTTACTCTGTACTCCCCAAATGGTTTTCATTTCTATACCCTTCACACACTATCAGGGGCTGACCTTGTATTTATTTTTTCTTAGTAAATTGTACAGCCTTCCTTTCATGCCAAGCTCATCACTACTCCTTATCTTAAACTGTTATCATCTTGAGCTTTTATTGTGTTAATAACATTCCAGATACCCACGCAACTTTCAGCCTCCTTCACTTCCCTCCTGAACTCCATCATCATTGAAAAGGCATAAAGAGTAGAAGAGTGAACCCTTGTATGCCATCACCTGGCCTAAAAAAAGTAAAAAAACCCAAAAAAACACCGCATACATAGTTAAATCCCCCCTGTGTTCTCTCTTATTGCTCCCCAACCCTAGGCAAAGTCCCTACGTCTTGAATTTGGTTCATACCATTCACAAGCCCCCTTTAGTACTTTTATTGTTCATATATGTATGTTGGAATAATACATAGCATTGGTTTGCATGTTTTTAGGTTATATGAAAGGAGTCATACCATATACAGTGTTCTGCAATTTGCTTTATTTGATCTTTATGTTTGTAAGATTTATCCATGCTGTTAATACACAGCTGTAGTTCACTGAATGTATACAACACAGATTCCTCTGTTCTTCTCTTCATGCACATGAATCATACCATTTTCCAGCTCAGAACTTTTGTTGAGTATCAGTTGTCTGAAGAATAAGGTTTGGAGCTCTTCTTCCAGTACTTGAATATAGATAATCTTTCTTCATGCTCATTTACAACCCCACTTTTCCACTGCCGTTCATGGTCAGTTTGCTTATTATCATAGTTAGACAGGGGTTTCCAGCTTTTTTGATTTTCTAACCGTAATCCTACATGGATTTTAATCTTCTTAAAAATTTGCTCAGCATAAATGTGCATTAATTTCTAGCCTCTTTTGATTCCTTTGATATATTCTTTTCATTTGGAATTCTCATTTCTGTGTCTAGCCACGTTTCTAGCCATTAGAGATTTATTCTAATTTTAACTCCTTCATTGTCATTTAATTCCATATGTCCTTATGCTTTGCCTCACCAATTAGTTGTGAATTTTTGAGGATTACATCTTACACTAATAGATATTTCCGTTTGACCTCACATCATAATCCCTTGACGCACTTGATTTTCAATAAATATTGATATTTGCATTTTGAATTCCCAAGAAATACGTGATAAGGAAGATAAATGATAAAGGGAATGTTTCTGCAAACATGTATTAAAATATTTTTCAAAATATCTTTGGACTTCCTGTTTAGTAATAAAAGGGAATGATAAACGTCTTTTTCCATAGTTGTAATTTTCCAACACTTACTAAATTCCAAGCCAGCATTCTTGTCTTTTGAAAGCTATTTAGTATGTTATGTTCGATTATTCTGCTTAATTACTAAAAACAAAATTTTACAGGCAATGTACCTAGACGAAGCATAATGTGTAGCAAAATCAGAAGGCGACACTCAGAAACGTACATAGCTCTTGCATTTGGAACTGCCCTTCCATCAAATAGATGTGTGCAAGAGAAAAGCTTTTTAAAGAAAACATTGCCTGGCATGATGTTCTATATGATTTGAGCTGTGTCACACATCACATAACAGTACTAATTATGGACATGATTTTCCTGTGGGCACTTCCTCTCTCGTTTCTACTTTCTGCATAGAAATCTCTGCATACTGCTACGTGTTGGAGAGTGTGTTGAAATTAATACCAGCCCTACTTAAAGGTATAAAAATTAAAATTTTGAGAAAGCATTGAATATAACAGATAAATTACCTGCAAAAAAGAAGTTTTCTTGAGGAGCCTAGGGAGATTTCTGCTTTCAGGTGTTTGAAGAGCTATGGCACAGTAGAGGAAGTAGTCTTATTTGATACAGGTCACCACAAAGAACTGTGTGTGACATAGTGAAATCAAGAGCAACCCACAAATTCCAACTGTTGATATTTAGAAAGAGCTTTCCTGTGAGGTAGTGAGTTTCCTGTCACTGTTGAGAGCAGACTGATCACCGAGCTGGGCAGTGGGCAGGAGGCTGGGCCAGGATGAAGCCCCAGAGGGCTCCTTTGCAGGGCAGGGGCGGAACCAGACTTGGAAATTCAACACAAAGAGTCCAACAGTAAGAATTAGTCACTTTTTTCTTTGCCACTAGGGAGTCATCTCAGGTTTTGACTAGGAGAACCAAGAGGCAACTTGAACAAACCCCATTTAAATTCCATAACTCAGGCAGAGATATGTAGGATGGATTAGAGGGGAAGGTGATAAAAACATTGGCTAGGATTTAGGCATTGAAAGAAAAATAAGGAAGTGATATGTATAACAAACTTTTCAAATAAATTATCAAGTTCATGACCTGTCAGGAAGATGAAATGAAGGAAGTGAAATAATTCAGATAATGTAAGCCCAGAATACCTTTATTTGGAATGAAACACTTGTGAAATTAGTTTAGGATGAATAATCACTGTAAATTCCATTCATTGAGTCACAAAGCATTAACCTCTGTGCTAGGAAGAAGTAGGGATATAAGTGCACATGGTACTTATAGGCTGGTTGGAGAGACTTTATGAAAACTATCCATTATCATCTTAATTGTGTTTGCACTTTTATAAAAGCTCAATGTAAAACAATTTTTGAAAAACACAGAAAATTTTTATCACTTCTTATTTTTAAAATACTACTAATCAGTATTTTTTTCATTTTTATTCTTTTTTATACCTTGGATCTTGTATATATCATCTATTTTTTAGTGAACATTATAAAGTCAGCATTTCTGAGCATTTTTTTCAATACCATGATTATTAATAATTCCCTGGTATTCTATTTTATTAATATATCACAGTTAACAGTTTTCTTCTAAACATTTACATGATTTTCATAGCATTTGCTCTTACAAATTGTGCTACTGTAAGTTCCTTTGTTGATACATCTTTGTATACATAGCTAATTATTTCCTCAAGACAAATTTCTTGAAGTAGAGTTACTAGATTTAAGGATATTTCTCATTTTGAAGGTTCTTAATACATATTGCCAAATTGTTTTTCTTCTGCTCCTTTATTCCTTTTTTTTGTTTTTGCTATACCCCTTTTTTTTTTTTTTTTTGTATTTTGACATCATCTTAAACTTAAGAAAGAAAAGTTACAGGAATAGTAACAAAGAACCTTTTTTGTCCTCTGAATCATCAGTTGCTAGCTTGGTACCCCATCACCCCTAAACACCTCAGTGTGCATTGCCTACAAACAAGTGCATTCTTCTACAGAACCACAATGCAACCAATAAAATGATCTACTTCTTAGCCCTCACTCAGGATTAGCTCTGTATTTCAGAAATGCCACTTTAACAGATGGCTCAGAATCAGGCATCACATTTAGTTTTTATGTCTATTACCTTCCTTCAGACTGAAACAGTTCCTCAGTTTTTCTTTGACTTTCATGACTTGGACACATTTGTAGATTATAAATCAGTTATTTTATAAAATGTCCTGCAGTTTGAAATCTAGTTTTTATATTTAAGAAAGACTCATTATTCCTATGCTCTTTGATTGAAAATACAGGTTTGTGTGTATTTTCTTTTGAATGTATATGCTAATAATGAGCAGCCCATAGTCAGTATTAGTCACCAAATGAAGAATTTAGAAATATATTGGTAGAATCAAAGTCTTACGAATTTAACACAAACGTGTACATAAGTGGAATTTATTCTATCATTTTTAAGAAAAATGTTACAATTTTAACAATGTTCAAGTTTAAGACTAACTTACAGACAAGGGAGATTAAAATTATACCCAGTTATTGCTTTTCTTCTGTCTTATAGGTATTATCTTCCTAAGAAGTTCACCCAGTGTAATATTGAAGAGTATCATGACTTTCTTAATAGTGGAGGTGGTGCCTGCCTTTTCAACAAACCTTCTAAGGTACTAAGTGTGATCAGGGTTAATAGTTACTAATCTTTCTAAGGTATTATAAGCATAAATTTCTAGCCATTGGATCTTACCAAAAGAAAAATTTCCAGCTTGGCTTATATGTCCATATGCTAGATATGCAAAATATCTGCATTGTAAAGTCAGCCTTAGGGGCACCTGGGTGGCTCAGCTGTTGAGCGTCTGCCTTTGGCTCAGGTCAGTATCGCAGGGTCCTGGGATCAAGCCCTGCATTGGGCTCCCTGCTCCGTGGGAAACCTGCTTCTCCCTCTCCCACTCCCCTTGCTTATGTTCCTTCTCTCACTGTCTCTCTCTCTGTCAAATAAATAAATAAAATCTTAAATATATATATATATAATATACATATTATATATATATATATAGTCAGCTTTAAAGCAAGTTGGGGGAAGGGTACTAGGAGAGGGAGAGGGAGAGGAAATCTCAAGCAGACTCCATGCTGAGCACAAAGCCCTAGGGGACGTGGCACAGGGCTCAGGGCTCAATCCTAGGATCCCAGGATCCTGACCTGAGCTGAAATCAAGAGTCGGATGTTCAACCAACTGAGCCACCCAGGCACCCTGACATTTTGGGCTTTTGTGATGGGAATGGAATGATTAGCTTGCAAAGATGGTTTCATTTGCCTTCCTTTTTCTTGTTCTTGGGTCCTTTTTGGTTTGTTTGTATATGTAATCACAACTCCTACTGATAGAAAGGGGGCGTTTCTGTCCCTTATTACTCCCCACCACTGCCTTTTAGGAAGAGCAATATGATTAAAATTACTCTTAATTCTCAGTATAAAAGCCAAGGCTGCTTAAGGCAGAAAAGGAAAAAAAAATGTTTATGTCCTTGGACTTTGTCAGAGGCCTTTCCAATTTGCAGAGCAAACTCTGGTTACTGACTTGAAAGCAGGTCTTCCTCACGCATTTGGAAGCCTGCGTGTTAAGGCAGGACACTTTGTTCTTGTTGATTATGTGAACTGTCCCGAGCTTCTGGGCACCACGGTGGTGGGCGGCGTTGCCTTTATCCTCATTTACCTCGTCTCATTCTCTGTCTCTTCCAGTGGAATTTAGGAAGTGTATCACATTGCTTTGAAGAGCAAAGTGACAATTTTAAAGACTCTTTGCAGAAGTTTCAGAGGGGACATTTGAACTAACTCCCTGCTGCTATAAATGAAAAACAGCTGAAGTCTCTTTACCAAAATAACAGATTATTCTGGGCTCAGAGTAAAAGAAGAAGTGGATTTTTCACGTGGACGAGTTTTAGTTTTGGCTTTCAAAGCTGTCTCATTTGTTGTGATCCCTTTCAGCTGCCAATAGAATCTAGCAGTGTGTTGATTATTTTGTAGGAGAGGAGAGAATATTTGAAATCAGGTGGGGATTTTGTTGTTGTTGCTGCTACTTTTTTTATTGCCCCCCTCCACCCAGTTAAGAAAGTGTGTGTGTGTGTGGGGGGGTGTCTGTTGATAGGTGTGTGTTCCATTCCATTCTATCATACTTAAACTTTGATGAACTTCTGAATGAATATTATATAACTGGGACATCGCAGCTACATACTAATTTTATCTATCGCCGTAAGATAAGTTAGGCTCAAAAGATAACGGAAATGATGGAAAGCTAAAAATAGTCTTAAAATGTACTCTTGTGCAGGCTGAAAGTTGCTCCCATCTCTGGGGCCAGTTATTATTACTGTGCTCTGCAAAGCTATGTTAAATGGAGAAGCTATATTTTATATTAAATAAATCAGTGGATTTATCTCTTAGGATGTTTTCCTAATTATCTATGAAATAACTTGCTACCTCACAAGGATATGTAGTTAGTAAACAGCTTTCGCAGATGATTAAATCCTCACAACAGTTTGTGATGTAGATGGACAGCTAATATTATTATTATTCTTGCTTTAAATACTAAAGTACTTGTGCTCTGAGATGACCAGCCATTTGCCCAAGATAAGTGCTTAAGCCAAGACTTGAATCCACACTTTCTGTCTCTAAATCCCTTGCTTCCTGCTTGAAATGAAATTTCAGGAGTCATTGTGGCTGGGGTTCAGTCAATGGCTAGAGCATCTTTTATTTCAGTGGCTTTTACTGGAATCCATATGCATATTACATGTGTAAATATAATTAAATCTGAAATGGAAACAGAAGTACTCACTTTTGTTCTCAAGTTCCCAGTTCTGAAGTTCTAGAGTTACACTTTCCAGTTTAGAAAAATAAAAATATACTTGGAAATGACTGACAGGTATACCAGATGTATGTTTGTGGTACTTATGGTTTTTCATATGGTCTTTGATCTTGGTTTATCCATATTTTAGATCCCTTTTTGGTTTCATCCCACAGCTTCTCGATCCTCCTGAATGTGGCAATGGCTTCATTGAAACTGGAGAGGAGTGTGACTGTGGGACCCCCGCAGTAAGTATCTGGGTGTTTTGATGATTTTTTTTTTTTTTAGGTTATTCAAGGTCATTCCGGGTCCACTCACTGAAACATACAGAGCTGGTGTTATGTCTGGAAATTTCATAGGATATATGGAAGAAAGATTATTATTGGGGGGTTATACATTTATTTAAAAAATATATCCTGAGGGGCACCTGGGTGGCTCAGTGGGTTAAAGCCTCTGCCTTCAGCTCAGGTCATGATCTCAGGGTCCTGGGATCAAGCCCCGCATCGGGCTCTCTGCTCAGCAGGGAGCTTGCTTCCCCCTTTCTCTCTGCCTGCCTCTCTGCCTACTGTGATCTCTCTCTCTGTCAAATAAATAAATAAAATCTTTAAAAAATATATATATATATCCTGGGGGCGCCTGGGTGGCTCAGTGGGTTAAAGCTTCTGCCTTCAGCTCAGGTCATGATCTCAGGGTCCTGGGATCGAGCCCCTCATCAGGCTCTCTGCTCGGCAGGGAGCCTGCTTCCCCCTCACTCTCTGCCTGCCTCTCTGCCTGCTTGTGATCTTTCTCTCTCTCTCTGTAAATAAATAAATAAAATCTTAAAATATGTGTGTGTATCTATCTATCTATCTATCTATCTATCTATCTATCTATCTATCTATCTCCTGGTATTTTAGAAAAATAATACCATTTTCTGATGTTTTGAAAATGTTTATATTCCTCAGGAGTGTGTCCTTGAAGGAGCAGAGTGTTGTAAGAAATGCACCTTGACTCAAGACTCTCAATGCAGTGATGGTCTTTGTTGTAAAAAGTGCAAGGTAAATAAATGTTGAGTAATGACTACACATTTGATAAAATCATTAAGGCGAGGCAAAAGTGCTGTAATAACAATAGTAGTTCCTAACATGTATTAAGTGACTAAGTTGCCAGGTGTGGATGCCCACAAAGTCTTGTGAAGTCTCATTACTATTTTTATCCCTATCTAACAGTTGAAAACACTAAAGCAAGCACTGGATACATAGTTGCCCAGGGTCTTGTACCACGTGAGTCAGAGAATAGGTCCGGAACCTGGTTAATTTCCCCAGTTTGCATTCTCATTACTGCTTACCTGAGGAGCATGCACCTTTCTTTGTAAAGCCAAGTGGATATTCAACAGATTCTTCTTTTCTTGCTGCTCTTCTTGGTGTATGTTCTCGCACTAGCTGTTGAGGGAGTAGAAGCTGTATTTTTAGACTTGATGACATCTTATGTGTATTAGCATGCATGAGGTTTTAGAATGCATCTTTAGGCACATTGTTTTCTTCCTCCCAATAGCATCTCATGCCTGTCCCCAAATATTTAAGCCTTAACATAATGACTAAAAGTTATTTGAGGCTTATTTTTTTCAAAGAAATTGATTTCTTTTTTTTTCTCTTCTCATATAAAATCTGGTACAATATTCTACATTAGCTGCTGTGAGGTTTAGTATCCATCTCAGTATGTACATTTTATGGGCTCAGTGCCTGTGTCTTACCCAGTAATTGGTACAGGTTCTTAGTAAATATTTGTTGAATGAATAAATAAATATGCACAACACTCTTCTTATTGATTATTTGCTGATTGACTAACTTCAGCCTAATGAGTTAAGGGAGAGTGGGATATGAATCTATCATAGTAAATATCTACTGACTGCCAGAGATTGTGCTAAGCACTTTTAATTTATATCATCATGTATTTGGGTTTCTCAGTTCTGCCACTGTTGACGTTTTTGGCTGGATGATTGTTTTGTTTTGAGGGTGTGTCTTGTATATTATAAGTTATTTAGCAGATCCCTGACTTCTACCCACTGGGTGCAAGCACCAACCCTCCCAGTTGTGACAACCAAAAATATTTCCATACATTGCCCACCGTCCCCTCAGGGGCAAAATCCCTGCTGGTTGAGACGACTGTCATAGATAATACTTGCAGCCACACTTTTGGGATAGGCGTTATTACCCTTATTTTTCCAACTGAGCAATCCTGGTCTCGAGGAAGTGATATAACCTGCATATGCTCATGCAGCTATTAAGGAATAGATGTGAAGTTCCATCCCAGATCAGCTGGCAGCAATCTCTGTTGTTTCTACTTTACCACTGTGTCTCTGGCAGCTTTTTAAGACCAGCAAGGCACTGGCAGAGATCTTTGAAAGTACTCCCTAAAAAGGGAGGATTTTTTAAATCCTCCGACAGACATTTTAAGATTTGGGTTGCATCATCTGTTTAGTCTCTCAGCTTCTCCACCTGCATCAAAAGGGTCCCCAATCACTCATTTTTAATCTTCGATGTTTTAGGTGTGCCCATTTGTAAAATGCCGCTTTTATTTTGATGGATAAAAAATTAGGCTCTTTGTGATATGAACAGTTCAAGGAACAAATACAAAATAATAGAATTACAATATAGACAAGAAAATGTCGTGATTTTAACTATCTCACAAAGTTAGTTGCAGCTTTACCAATCAAGTAAGAGATTTGTACCACTTTCTCTATCCCCCAGTTCTTACCCCCATCCTAAACTCCTGGAGGAACCAGAGGCAGGATAGTGAAATGGAGGAGGGGGAATAGAAAAACACGCTGAGAAAGCCCATGTATCTCTATTTTTTCGATATGTATTTATGCTTAAAGTATCTATAAGTCAGAGTTTGCAAACATTTTGGGTAAAGGATGAGGTAGTAAATAGTTTAGGCTTTGTGGGTCATGAGGTCTCTTTCTCAGTTACTGAACTCTGTCTTTGAAAGCAGCCATCAAAAATACATAAACAAATGAGCCTGCCTGTGTTATAATAAAACTTTATTTATAAAAGCAGATGGCTGGCCATTTTTTGTCCTCAAGACATAATTTGCCAATCCCTGCTATAAAACACTGCCCATTGGCTTGTTTATTATTTCTTTCTTCACTCATTATTATGTGAGTTCCAAGATGGCAGGGATTTGGATTGGTTTATCGCCTGCTGTATCCCAGCACTGAGAGCAAGTTGTCCTTCATTGTGCTTTTTTTTCAGAAGTTTCTTGGCACTTCTTGAACATTTATACCCTTGTATAAACTCCATCTTGAATTTGCTTATATTTCTACCCCAGACTTTCTAAAATTGTGGTTTACCCCAATTCCAAGAAATTGGAAGGAAGAGAAACAGAGTATATGAATTTAAATTATCTTGCTTATTTCCTTATTTTCATGGTCTATTTACCCCACTAAAATGTGAGTTCCTTGCAAGCAAGATTCTTGTGTTTTGTTCTCCACTGAGTCCCCAGTGGCCAGAAAGTGCCCGGCAAGTTTTAAGTGCCTAATAAATACTTGATGAATCAATGAGCACAAATTTTGTTCCGATCTCTTAAAAAAATATCTCCTGAAATCTCTACTGGAGTTGGCAGTGTGCTGTTCATGTTCTCGGAATGATAGGAAACTCAGGTGCCTGAAGGATTATGGACAAAGGAGAGAAGATGAAAGTTGGTTGGGGAGAGGAGGTCCTGGATAATGTGTATGTTTGTGTGAGCAGACGTAAAAGCAGGGAAGGGTCCAGCCCCTGATACTAGCCTTTTGGGGAGGGAAAGAGAGTGGGATTGAAGAGGAGAGGGGAGAGATGATGACTCTGTGTATCTGTTTGTTTTTTTATAATAAATATGCTCGCAATTTATAAACTTAGTGAGCTTAAAATTTTATTTGTAACTCCTCCACTTACAAGAAATATTTGAGGTGGTTGAAAATAGGCAAGAGAAAAAAGAAAGAAGAAAAACCCCTCCCTTACACAGGTACAAATAATAGAAACATTAGACAAGAATAAAAGACCATGCCATAGATCTGTATAAAAATGAGGCAGGAGATAAAGGACAGTATGGGAGGAAATCGCTTTGCCAGAAAATCTAACTTTTGCAGTTCAGCCTAGAATGTAATGTTCAGACTCTTGGCAGATGAGACAAAAGAGAGTAAAGCAATGAGTGTGCCAGTAAGAATGAAGAGTAAAGTGTAAATCCAAAACCTTTTTTGGGAGAAAGAATTACTAGAACTTGGACTGATTTGTCCTTCTGGGGAGATGGATGGATCATCCAGCCCTATCGTGTTTTAGTAGATATCTCAAGACTTATGTGTGGTGACCATGCAGATTACCTCATACACGAGAAACTCTCACTGAAAACTATTAAATGAACATTTCCTTCAGTCACGTGGTTTTCAGAGACCACTGTCTTAAAATTACTTGCGATATTCCTCTCCAGAAAGAGTCATTTTGCTTTTTCTGAGATGATACTGCAAGAGATGTTTTTTCCCTCGGCGGTTTTGCACATCGATTTTTGTTCATTTTAGTTTCAGCCCATGGGGACTGTGTGCCGAGAAGCAGTAAACGATTGCGATATTCGTGAAACGTGCTCGGGAAACTCAAGCCAGGTAATTTACAGAATCGTTGCTCTAAATCTGATGGGAAAGAGCAGGGGTAGCTCTGTTGTACTGGCCCCCCAGGCAAGACATAAAGGGACACGATGTCATGTCTTCTTCACATCAGTTCTCATTCTCTCTTTACTTCTTGGGGATTTCGGTTTCCACCATCAAAGCGTGAGCAGAAGTGCAGCATCGTTTTGTCTCCGTGTTCAGCTGACCTCAGACTGCATGCGTGCTTTAACTGTTTTGTTTTTGTTTTAAGTAGAGAGTGGAAGGCATTGCTTTTTGTCCTGTTTTCTCTCCGGTTGGTGGAAACAGGAGCCAGCCAAAGCAGAGAGACTCACAGAGCCCTGAGTTCGAGGAGGGGTCTGTCCTTCTGTCTTGACTCTTGTTTTCCTGAGACCACCTGCATCACCTCACCCATTAATAACTGCTCTTGAATATAATGCTGTGTGATTGTGAATGGAGAAGATGGGGAGATGATAAACTTTGGTGAGGGCTCACAGATATCCCATGGTCATTGTATACACAGGCAGTCCTCAGTCGACAGGGTAGTGCGAGGCCATAACAATGACTGTGCAAGTTGAAATCGTGTAAGGTCATCTTAATGATCAATGCAAAAACTTACATGTTCTGTAATCTTTAGAAAATGTTGCCAGCCTATTAAAACCTCTCTTACTCTTGGTTTTAAGTGAATAGGGAAATGAAAAAATAAACACGTATTTATTTCACATACGAAAAACAGAAACATGGAGAATTACAATTTTTATATCTTTGTAAAACCCTCATCAGGAGTAGTTTGGGCTGTGCATGACTTCTGGACACAAACCTTAGGATCCATAGTAAGCATCTTCTCTATGCCTCATTGAATTGACTCCCTTCTAAGTTTGGATCAGCTTTCAACATTTTATCCTTCGCATCTTCAGTGTCATGAAATATCTCCAGAAGATGTGAAGGTGTGAATATGAGGGTTTTTTTTTTTTTTTTTGCCACATAGCAGTATCAGCATGCCCAGTCAGTGATTTTTGCTGTGACTCAATTCACATTTGATTTGAATTTTACTTCTAGGGTCATCATTTTTCATTTCTTTTCTGCGTTTTCACCTTTGCTGGCCAATTCCCTCTTACGATTATCCAGTTTTACAAAGCGTCACATGCTGTTACCCAGAGACAGAGAGAGGTATCACACCTACACCTTTGTAGTCAGTGCAGGAACTAAATGAACACAGACAGAGACCAGTCACTCGTGGACTTTGCAGGAAGTGACAAGATGGGTCATTGACCATGATGGGCAACTGTTGGATACCTAGTAATCATGGACTGATGGGCTAGTAGCAAAATGTGTGCTCTATGCCGTTGCTTACATTTAATACATTGTGGTAACTGCAATTGGAACTGTGTTTTTGGGGTACTGATGTCATTTCACAAAACGATGGTATCAGAAATTCATGTGTATTGGAGCTCTGCAAAGCAAGGTCAGCCTTTTTTTCCTCTAGAGAAGAGGGATTCAGTAGTGGTATACTTGCATTAATCATAAAAATGTTTTATTTTAAAGGTTGTCATCCTTAGAGACTAGAGATCTTTTATGTGAAAGCATTTTCTTACTATCTAATTCATATTGTTTTTCTAAGCTGTTACTTAGTGATGATGAGGATGCAGTGAAAGATTGCCTCGTGTTCCTGGAGGGGAAGTATATTGGAGCAACTTCTTTTGAATGTGATTATACCATAAGCAGGAGTTTTAAAAAAGAATCCAAAATCCAGAGATGATGTACAAAGATGTTCTTGTTGAATTAGTTGTAACAGAATAAACTAGAGGTAGTTAGAAGTGAGTATTGTGAGTACATTGGTTACATGGTTTGTTAGCTCAATGCAGGATATTATAGCTGTTAAGGATGATACCTACAAAAAAGCCTATTATTACCTGAGGAAATTCATGTGATGAAAAAGTAAAGGGAAGAAGCAGGATATAAAATATTATCTGTAACTTGATCATATTCCCATATTTAAAAAATCAAATTTAAAAAAAAAATCAAATTTTTTAGAAAAAGGTGGAGAAAAAATATACGAAAATATAAAAAAATTATTGTGTTTGGGTGGTGGGAACATGAGAAACTTTGTCTTTCTTTTTTTTTTTCTTTTTTTACATTTTTACATTTCCTAACTTTTCTCAAGTGAGTATATAATTGTTATAAAAATAAGAAAATGTATAGTAAATTTACAAATACTGTTTATTAAGAATGCTTTACAATTTTCTACAGTTGCTACAAGGGAAAAACAGGGCTATAAAGCATGTTTTTTTTTAATGTGCTCAAGGTGGACTTCTGCTCAAGAGGCATTTTAAGAGTAAGGGCTGTGGTGCTTCTCTTGATAAAAAAGAGGAAACTGGTTATATTTCCATTTATGTTGGCATCCTCCTTGCTTTCGTTTTGTGCTCTTGTTTTTCTTGCTCTGAGGAACAGTGTATCTGTAAGAAGCAAGATGCTCTGAAATGTTAGGGTTGGCTGAGTCATAGCTGCCGGGTTTTTTATTTGCTACTGCGTAATCAACTGTTTTTGCCTCTGGTAGATCCATATTTTTAGGGGAAAGTGCACCAATTGTTGTATTTCCTTTTGCTTCCTCTTGATCTTTTTTGTTTTTATTTTCAGATGTTTTAAGAGACTTAGGCATATTATCAGACTTTTATTTTCAAAAAAAAAAAAAGAGAGAAAGAAAACATTACAGGGATTAGCTCAGCCAGATATTTTGCTGTGCACTTGGTTCATAGTTCTGTTTTCATTTCCTAGTGTGCCCCAAATATTCATAAAATGGATGGATATTCATGTGATGGTATTCAGGTAGGTTACTTCATCTTTACCTAAATCTTTCATGTGTACCAGCATGAAAGAAATACTGAAATCTTACCAAAATAGGAAGACCAGTTTAAATGTTTTGTAATCAGTTCTGAAGATAAAAGGCTTATAATGTTCACCTACTAGTTTTCCCAGTCATATTTTCTTTTTTTCAGTGATCCAACATAAGCAGACATTGCACCGTTAATAGGTTTGCTTTTCCTATTTTAGGGGATTTGCTTTGGAGGAAGATGTAAAACCAGGGATAGGCAATGCAAATACATCTGGGGGCAAAGTAAGTAAATAGCGTGGTTTGATCCTTTTCCAAGTATGATATCAGGTCAAAGAACATCTGAAACGGAAGTAAATTTTCAACCACTTTATGACTGGGGGATTCTCAAAGACACAGCAGGTCTTAGTTGGGGCACTTTTTTTAGATACTTTTGATATGTAATTTCTCTTTTTTATTATGTTTAGTTAGCTACTATATGATACATTATTAGTTTTTGATACAGTGTTCAATGGTTCGTTGTTTGCGTATAACACCCAGTGCTCATCATGACACATGCCTTTCTCAATACCCATCACCCAGTTACCCCACCCCCCCACCCTGGAAAACAGTGTGGAGGTTCAAGGTGTTAAAAAAAATAGAGCTACCCTGCAACCTGGCAATTGCACTACTGGGTGTTTACCCCAAAGATACACATGTAGTGAAAAGAAGGGCCACATGCACCCCAATGTTGATAGCAGCAATGTCCACAATAGCCAAACAGTGGAAGGAGCCGAGATGCCCTTCAACAGACAAATGGATAAAGAAGATGTGGTCCATATATACCATGGAATACTACTCAACCATCAGAAAGGATGAATACCCACCATTTGCATCAACATGGATGGAACTGGAGGGGGTTATGTTAAGTGAAATAAGTCAAGCAAAGAAAGACGATTATCATATGGTTTCACTCCTAAGTGAGACGTAAGAAATAGTCTGGAGGACCATACGGGAAGGGAGGGAAAACTGAAGGGGGAGAAATCAGAGAGGGAGACCAACCATGAGAGACTGTCGACTCTGGGAAACAGGTAGGGGCACTGAGTAGGGACACTTTTGTGGAGAATAGAGCAAACCTGGATTTCAGATCCACTTACACTGCCCTCAGCTGAATGTCTTTAAGCAAAACCTGTACAACCGTATGGGATGGGCAAGGACCCTGGAAAGGGGCTCTTGGCCTAGCACTTTAGCAGCTTAGCTTATCGAGAGTTGCTTTTTCTTCCTCGACTCTCTCAAAGTCTAGCTGGCTTTCCTAATTACAGGGGACCTTCTGCTGAGGTAGCTGTGCCACATCAGAAAAAGATTTTAAAGTTATTGCTTTCAAAGTTTGTCACATACTTGGAGGGAAATATATAATATTTATATCTAAAATATATTATTTAAATTATACCTCTGTTTAAATGTGTACTTAAATATTGTGCCATATATTTTTTTGGAAGTAATTTTTGCTTTAAACTCTTTCAGAAAACAATTTGTATTAGGAAGTAAGGTATAATCTTTAATTGTTACAAATAGTAGCTACATTTTTTCTGAGAAGGCAAGTGAATGTCCTCTTCTGAACAATGAAAATGGAGGAAAGTACGGAAATGTGGGTTTGTACTTTGAACAAAGAAATATAGTTTTTGTTTCCCCCACTTGAGAAAAACTGTTGCTGATAGCAAGAAGCAGGAAAAAAAACCTGATATATATTTTTAAAGATTTTATTTATTTATTTGACACAGAGAGAGAGATCACAAGTAGGCAGAGAGGCAGGCAGAGAGAGAGGGGGAAGCAGGCTCCCCGCCAAGCAGAGAGCCCAATGCAGGGCTCGATCCCAGGACCCTGAGATCATGACCTGAGCCGAAGGCAGAGGCTTTAACCCACTGAGCCACCTAGGCATCCTATAAACTGATTATTTTTTTAACGTGATTTTTTTTTTTAAATATACGCAAACAGTTGTCTTTTGATTAGTTTGCAGGAGTCATTTTGATCTAACTCCTGGGCAGTTCCATCAGCCAGCCTTGGCTTCAATCAAAACAAAGTCCTGACAAAGATGCTGACGTAGCTTAAAATGTTATTTGACTGTCTTAGATCTGGCATGAATTCAAGCTTGTCTAAAGACAGAATAAAGTTAAATTGGTTTTTTTTTATAGTTATTAAGAATTAGTTAACTAATTCTTATAATTCTTATAATAACTAATTATTAATTCTTAATAACTATTAAAAAAAACCAATTTAACTTTATTCTGTCTTTAGACAAGCTTGAATTAAATTGGTTTTTTTTTTTAATATTTATTAAGAATTAGTTAAGGTAGGGTGCCTGGGTGGCTCAGTGGGTTAAAGCCTCTGCCTCCTCTCAGGTCATGATCTCAGGGTCCTGGGATCGAGCCCCGCATCGGACTCTCTGCTCAGCAGGGAGCCTGCTTCCCTTCTCTCTCTGCTTGCCTCTTTGCTGGCTTGTGATCTCTCCCTCTGTCAAATAAATAAATAAAATCTTTAAAAAAAAAAAAAGAATTAGTTAAGGTAGAAATTATACTACTGTTTCTTGAATCTTTAATTATAGTGCATAGTTATTTTAATAAACTTGTCATTATGATTAATAAAAGTTGCCAGGTGAGAAATTTGTACTTTACATTTTGGCACTGAGATTGAAGTGTGGAGTATTTATTGTGGGAACAATTTGGTAGCATCTTCCCCTCATTATTGGGCCACATTCTGAGGAGCGTTGTTCTTAGAACCTCAATCCCACCCCAGATCTACATAGATTTGTTTTCCAGATTTCCAATGAGCAGTCATGAAGAATGTAGCTGAGTCGTGGATGTCTGTGGTAAAGGACAACTCTTGAGAGCCATGGGTACAGTTTTTGAGATTGGCACCATTGTCATGAAGAAGAGTCCTTAAATGGCTCCTTTCCCCCTACTGCAAACATTTTGAGCAGCTCACGTGTTAAATCTCTCACTGATGGAAAACTCTGTTCTGCTTCAGAGGTGATGGCATCAGACAAATACTGCTATGAGAAACTGAATATCGAAGGGACAGAGAAGGGTAACTGTGGGAAAGACAAAGACACGTGGATACAATGCAACAAACGGTGAGACGGAGAAGTTTGTGCAATTTATCCCTTACTTAATTCAAGTGTTACTTCTGGAGCCCCCAGGACATTCCTGTTCCCTACATCCACAGAGCCTTCTGCTGCCTGCTTCCCTTCTCTTTTCACAGCATTCCAGCTCCACCTTGCAGAAGAGTCCAGAATCCTAACACATATGCGAACCTCTCCCCCAAGGCCCAGGACTCGCAGCTGCCTCAGGACTTCCTCACCTAGAAGGCACCTGCTAGCATTTCAAAAGCAACAAAAATTAAAGCCGCGAGAATATACACTCTCTTAAGTGGCTCTGACTTTCCTAAACCACCATTTTTGTCAACGACCCTAATAGTTCACTCTCCTTCAGTTTAGAAGCCTTACGATGGTCCTTGACTCCACCGTCCCTCTGACACATTGTCCAGAGACCAAATCATGGCCGTTTGTCTTAACTGATCTTGTCATTTCCTTTCCTCTTGCATTGCCACAACTAAGACCTATATTAATTCTTCAACTATTACAAAGGCCTCTTAAGAGTATCTTAAGCCTGGGGTCTCTCTGCTGCCGTCAGAATATTCATCTACTGAATCGTTTTGACTGTCAGTTCTTTGTTCAAATTTCACTGGTCCCACATACCTAATTAATAGTAAGAATAATGCCCAACATTTACCAAGTGCACACTGCCTGGCAATTTACACAAGCTATGTAACATCGTCTTTATGGCAGATCTCGTTTTACGGAGGAAAACCTGAGGCACAGTCAATTCCTTTGACCAAGGTCATATAGCTAGGAGCAGTAGGAGCAGAATTAGAATGTGGCCGTCTGATTCCAGAACTCTCCTGTAACCACTCTGTGGCATGTCCTACTGTCTTGTTATTAATGAACGAAATGGAACTTTAGCTTGAGTCTTTACATCCTCCTCCGTTTGCCCTCAACCTTCATTATTTTGTTTTGTTTTGTTTTCTTCTTTACTCTTCCCAATTCTAGCAAACCTTGTCATTCCTCATCCATGTCTTGTATTCTCCCACCTCCTCACTGCAGCTTATCCCCCCAAAAGCATCCTTTGTCCTCACTCCATCACCAGTCACAGTCCCACTTGGACAACACTGTATAAATTGTTTCTGGATTTACTCTAGAAATAAATCATTTTCCTCTTCTCTGAATTCCCACAGTCTTTTGCACTATTACCGTGGCCCTCGTTCCCCCCCTACCATGTTTATAGTTGTTTATATGTGGAATTTCTCTTCTCATCCGAGTCTGTTTCCTTGACCGTGTCTTTTTTTCTTTATATATCCTGAAGTAATTAGTAAGCGCCATGCACATAAATGACACTTTTAAAAATGTTGAATATCTCTTCTGTGTTAAGAAAGCATTTTTGTTTGTGATAGATACAACAAAATGATATAACTTTTATTTTTTAAGGCTGAATTAGTACATTTTTCTATGTTGGTGATAGATATAAGTTCTAAATTTTTCTCTTTTCTCTATCTTAAGCTTAATATTTTCATATATAATCTTGCTAGCCCACTAATCATTGTTGGCAAGGTATTTATTAGTGTGTTTATTGTTATGTATATTAGTAATTAAAAATGTGCTAGATATAGAAAATATGTCAGACAGTCTTTAATACCACTGGAAATATTTTATATGTTAAATTAGAATTATAAGTGGTAGTTGGGGGAATAGTAGACTATATTGAAAAAGGGATCATGGGGCTATGTGGCTGAGAATCTAATATATATAAAAAATCCTTCAATTCTGGGGCAACAGGTTGAAGAAAGAGCTGTCTTCCAAAAGAGTACTCATCCAAAGATCATTTATTCATTTGTCAAATATTTAAAAAAAAGCATTAGCATATCCAGTGGTGTGTTCTAGAGAGGGAGAGTTCTGATCTAAAAGAAGTCTTTTTGGTGGATAATTTCCTTTAGAGAAATACTTGAACTAATGGACAGTAAAGGAAAAGCTGAAAAACAATTTGGGATTTTGGTACATGGATAACAGTTTCAGAGAAGACACTTTTTAAAGCAAGAGGCAAACTAATTTGGGCTTATTTATTAGCTTATCATTTGAGTAAATATAGTTGATGAAAAATGCTGAAATGAGATAAGTTTATTCTAACTGTATGTGGTTTGTTCTCTCTTTGGGGAAGGAAGTAAATTATTGGTATCTTTTAACACAGGGATGTGCTTTGTGGTTACCTTTTGTGCACCAATATTGGTAATATCCCCAGGCTCGGAGAACTTGATGGTGAAATCACATCTACTTTGGTTGTGCAGCAGGGAAGGACATTAAACTGCAGGTAATCATCTCCTCTATTCTATGAGAACATTGGTCACCTTACTTCTGAGGAGTACTGCATAGGGTTACTTTTTTTTTTTTTTTTCCAGTTCCTATGCATGTTAGCAAGCTGAAACACAATCTGGCCCATTGGGATGACTAAGTAAATCCTGACACAAAAGGGCTGGAAAGAAGATAAGAATTAGTTAACTGTGGTTGCTGGAGTTATGTTTAATGGGTCAGGAATATCTTGTGGAGTTTAGTTTACATTTCATTCCTATTAAGGAAAATGAGTCAGAACTTCTGGTTAAGTTAGTAGATTAAATATATGTATCTCCTTTTACTTTCTTCTGAAACCCCACTGAAAAGACACTAACTGGTCCTTTTTTAGAATTCATGTATCCACAGGGCAGTTGAGAAAGGGAGAGGAGACAACAGCAACAAAATTAGGGAGTGTGGAGAGCAAATGGATGTGTGGCAAATGATTGTCAAAATTAAGAAAGCTGAATTCCTAAATCAGTAATAGTGAAAATGGAGTGCTATCCTGGTGTATTATAAAGTCATTTCCCCAAAGGCTCAAAAATTGGCAGCATCATCTACTTCTGGAAGACAGAGTAAAGGATTCAGAGACAGTGAAGGGCTAAAATAAAGAAGCTAGTTGAAAGTCTGCCAACAGATTACTTCCTGACTCACCTAAACGGGGGTTTGCTCACCCTCCTGTGGAAGATTTGAGCTTTACATTCTGCACATAAACAGGTTTCCAACCTGAAGGACAATCGGCAATATTGATGTCAGGGTGTGTGCAAGTGAACCAGCTTCATTGATGTTCACCCAGAAAGCCCTAAAATTTACTATCATTTATCTGATTTCTCAACTCAAATATGAGCACTTTACCAGACACATGAAGAAAGGCTCTAAAACACATACACACACGTGCACACACATACATACACAAAGTGATAAAAACAACCAGGTAAAAGGCACCTGTCGATATTTATGAGAGATAAGATACTTTCATCATGAAGCAAGAATAGAGTGCTATTTTTTAAGACAAATCAAAAACATTCATAGAAACAAATGCTGTTGGAAATTAAAAATAGGGAGGTAGAGATTAAACCCAGTAGTTGAAATTATCTCCCAGAAAGTAGGGCAAAAGCAGGAAAGGAATGGAACATAGAGAATACCTCACCAAATTGGAATAGATGTGATGAACAGGGAAAAGAGCAGGGAAGAAATCGTCAATGAGTGACTTAGATTGTCTACAAAGGATGAACTTGAACATCTACATTCACAGGCTTACCAAGTGCAGGTGCAATCAGTGACCTCAGAGGCACATCTAAAGGTATCATTATGCAACTTCAGAACCTTAGGACAAAGAAAGAATCCCAAATGTTTTCAGAGAGGAGGAGAAAAGGCATCTATCTAGGCTTGGGATCTATCAGCAGGAGCCCTGGGATCCAGAAGACAATGGAGAACATGATTTCTGAACTAAGTTCTGTACCCGCGCAAACTGTCAATCAAGTGTGAAGGGAGAAAGTGGACATATTTTAGATATGCAGGTTTCCCTGCAAATGTACTCCCCTATACCCTTTCTCAGGAAGCTCTTAGAGATTGTGCTGCACTCAAATGAAAGCATAAGCTAAGAAAGGGAAAGACTGGGCATGGAGGAAACAAGATATCCTCCATGAAGAGTCAGCGCTGTCCTTCAATGAATGGTGAGGGAAAATCCCAGACAGTCCTGCACAAGGTAGAGTGGACAGCCAGAGCAGACAGGAGCAGGGTACACACCAGACAAACTCTGGGACAGATTTCTGCAGGGGGAAGAACTGATACTCAGACGCATCTTGGGGATTTGGGGGTCGGCAGAGTTTGACTTCTTTGGCATTAGTGACAAATTCTTAGAAAAGTAGGCAAAAAGACAACAAACACATAAGAGTCTTGCTAATCTGGGGGAAAATGAAAAGTTGTACAGGAGAAGAAAAGATTTAATTATGACATGCTGTATCACACAACTGAGTAACATTTATGTAGTCCTAATAGTTTGCATTTTTAAGATTGATTTGAGTAGTAAACAAAATTTATGATGGGAGGACAGGAGAAAGATGCAAATTTTCAAATTCCACTGAGGGAAGTCAGTTGGTAGTAGCTGAAATGGAAAAATAAAAAAGAGTAACACAAACTCTTAATTGAAGATATGTACATAAATGACAAAAGAATCAAAAGTAAAAAGTGGTTTCCTCCAGGGAGGGATATATGGTGGAGGAGAGGGCACTGAACTGGTTTATTGCATTTAAAAAAAAATGATTTATCTATTTGGTTCTTTAAACTCTATGCATGTGTCATTTTTATAAAAATAAATAAATAGGAAGAATGGAGATTTATTTGCTGGCATGGACATGATGTCATATGACTAAATTACAGATTTACATTTTAGCTATGTTCTATTTATTCCTATATAATATTTAGGCTGCTATATTGAATAGTGGAGTTAATCCTTTAACCATTCTCAAATATAATTTTCAGATTAACCATCTTCTTGGGAAATGTAAACCCAAACCAGTTCTCATCCTTGTCTGAAAAGTGTTCAAAATCTTGAAACCTACCTGCCTCTCAAACCAAATACTAGTAATAATGGCTCACATGACTTGTACATGATAGCCAAGGCAAAATGATACAGCTGTTTCAACTCAGGTCCTTGTTATAATAATTACGTTTAAATCCTAAAATATACCAATACCTCTGAAAGAATTAGATCGCAAGATTCAATTGCTTTCTTCATGGAGAGGTTGAAATTGTCATGCCCTTGGTTTTTATTAGATAATAAATAGAAAAATAGAGAAAGTATTATTGCCCACTTTTTAGTTTAGTTTAATGTAGTGTTTTTTTATTAAGAGAGGGAGGGAGAGAAAGCATGTGCATTCAAGCATGGGGGAAGAGCCGAAGGAGAGGGAGGGAGAGAATCCCAAGTAGGCTTCACCTTAGCCCAGAGTCAGATGCAGGGGTCGACCTGCATCACCCTGACGTCGCGACCCGAGCTGAACTCAAGAGTCGGACACTTAACACGCTTTAATTTTTAAGCAGATTCTCCAAATGAATGTGAATTAATAGAATCCTCTTTTCCTTTTGCTCTCTGTTTTTAGCGGTGGGCATGTGAAGCTGGAAGAAGATGTAGATCTTGGCTATGTGGAAGATGGGACACCTTGTGGTCCCCAAATGATGTGCTTAGAGCACAGGTGTCTTCCTGTGGCTTCCTTCAACTTCAGTACTTGCTTAAGCAATAAAGAAGGCACTGTTTGTTCAGGAAATGGAGTAAGTATTCAGTACCTTGCCATGGGGGAACTCCTCTGTTCCCAGAAATAGGTATGACCCTAACCTGCTTATTTTGTAAAAATGGAAAATGTGCTTATCCATGTTTCTAGCTGGCATGTAAACAGTTATTTAGTCATAGTCATTGGAATATTTCTATTGTATATTCCGTGCAAGCCTGGGAATAAGAAATAGTATAATTTTCCTAATCAAATTCTTCCATTTTTCTTTCTTACTATGTTAACGTGATCTCATATCATATGACGCCAGTTTTCTACAAGTGATCTGGGAGAATAATTTTAATAAACAATGGTGGGATTTTTAAAAGGGTGTAAAAGGGGCATTGGCCACAGTATGTAACAACTGGTATGGTCCAGTCACTGAGCAATTAGAACAGATCATAAATACCTGCTGTAGCCACAGCAAGTATGTATCAGATGAGGATAACTCCTGGAACTAAAAACTGAATGAGTCAGGGAAATGGTTATCACAGATAAATAGAAAGAATGGCGTTGTTTAAAAGACTAAATTCTATTCTTTCAGTCACATATCCGATAACGCAGGTCCTGTATAAGTAAGTTTGTAAGTTAGTTAAAACATGCTCTAATGGTGATCGCAGTTTGGTCATTTTCTGTTAGGAATTCCTATACTAATAAAATCACTTTTGCTTCTTTTTCTTTTGGCATGCACTATGATTTTTTCTTTTTACCCTACCTAGATTTTTTGCTTGAACTGGTCATATTATCCAGCTGAGGTAAAGGACTCCTGTCCTGAAATTGTGAGTCTTCAATTCTGGTCATTCCATGCAGATCCTCCAGGGATATGCCAAGAATTTTCTTAGGGAGGTCTTAGCAATTGTAAGTCTTTGCCAAAGGATAGGAGTCCTCATGGCAAGTGAAAATAGAGAAGGCACACAGTAAATAGTTCTGCTCCTATAAAGGAGTCTGCTAAGTCTTTCTTAAATAAGTGAGAAGATGTTAAGGGGAAATGCTTTTTAGGGGGAATAAGGCAAAAACAATGGAATTGCTTCTTGATCATTCATGCTATGGATAACAATGTCTTCTTCATCTAGAAATCCTGAGCATATAATACAGAGATCCAACAGTTTTATTAACAAAATATTTGTTTAATGAATGGATAAAAGTGATAGACACAAGTAATTCAGGTGGCAAATGTCATCCAAATCGTTTGCAGTAATTATGCATAATACAGAAACATTATATCCTATGTATTTTTAATTCACAGTAACTCTCTATATATGACAAAAATTAAAATGAGAATACAGTAAATATTGTCCATGTGCTGTACATGGTGTAGTAAAGAGTATGGGCTTGGAATCAGATAGTTTGAGTTTGAATCCCATCTCTGTTTCTTACTGAGTGAGATTTGGCAACTGAGTTAGCCTCTGTGTGATCTGACTATTCCCCTGTAAAACGAGAAGAAAAAGAATATTGTCTGCTTTACAGGATTGTTGTGAAGAATTAGTGAGTTAATACTTGTGACTTATATGTAATACTTAAAACAATGCCTGAGGCATAGTGAGTGTTGGATAAATGTTTCTTCGGACTCTATTGTGATCACTGTACACTCGTGTCACTGTCCTTGTGACTCTGTCACTGTTGTATGATGTGGAAACTGAGAGTTGGAGAAGCCAGTTGACCTGGTTAAAATCCATTGATACGACTGGGTTAAATTGGCACTCACCCTCGGGCCTTTTGACTTTAAACCTAAATCTTGTCTTCCTACGTATTTGTCAATCTGCTGAGATTTGTTAATCTGATATCTGCAATTTCTTAATCGTATTTTATAGTTACATTTAGATGTGGATATATATCATAGATCAGACAGAAGACAGAATGCCATCCAGTGACGGCCTGCCCCTCAGAGAAGTTCTCTGATCTTAAACCTAACTGATTTTCCTCTGCTTCCCACTCCATTTAAAGTATAAGATCTAGGCGTAGCCTCTGTTTCCTCGATGTATAAGTGAAGATAGATTATTGTCTTATAATTTTTAAAAATTTGGTGCCATTTTATGTGAAATTTTTTCCTGACA
>CM053614.1:63934866-63995248 GCA_028646535.1 Procyon lotor | reverse complement strand
CAGGACTGGATCCCAGGACCCCGGGATCATGACCTGAGTTGAAGGCAGATGCTTAACTGACTGAGCCACCCAGGCACCCCTGAAGAATTGATTTTTAAATATCTGTTGACTTTAATATTTTTTATTACAGAATCTCATCTCTGTTCAACCACAGTTCTGTAGCCTAAACTGTAGGTAATTCTAGAAGTAGTAACCTTGGCTGAGATGCCAGGAACGGGATTAAAGACATAGGTAATAAGCAACAGGTGCAGACATAAAAGCTAGAGCCGCCCAAATGGAGAAGTAGAAATTAATTGCAGGTGGTTGTAAGAACACATGACCTGGAGGTGGATGGCCCCTTTGTTTAGAAATGTTTTATCATTTTTCATGATTGAGTATTCTATATGAATTAATGCTCAAATTCTGAAGCCCATTCACCGCCCTATTCATTATAATCATCCAGACAGGTTAAAAATCTTAGCCACGATGGCTTGAGCAAGAGAAGTCAAAGAATGATGAAGATTCGGTGTCCTCAGTCTCAGCAAAGGTGGTCTGGAGTTTCTTTCAGCAGTTAATGCAGAGCTGAGGCTATTCAGGTCTGTGGATTTCAGTGACTTGTCAAAAGTCATAGCATTACTTAGAAATAACCAGGTTAAGCATCCAAGTTTATTGATCCTTGTTAAAATCACCGGAAGAAAAAGAAGAAAAGTCAGATATGCTAGGCCTTAGAGTAGCAAAACCTCAGTGCCCCAGGGAGTCCTTGGGCATCTGCATCCCCCAATCCCACAGAGGATGTGTGTAGGGTGGGCTCTGCCGGTTTCCTCCTATCATGCCCTGCTGTAGGACACAACTTACTGATGGCTCCCCAACAGGCAGGCCGCCCCTTCTGTCATGGGGATTTGCAGTCTGTCCTAGTTCCCCAGGAAGATGGACTGTTGACATCTAGAAGGATGCTTCGGGAATGCAGCAGATCAAGAAAGATCTGAGCTGCTCTGAGTGAAACAGATCTGGGTGATTTAAGAATCTGGTATAAATCATGATCAGCAAAGCAACCAGGCCTCCAATCTGCCTTTTCTGCTCCTGGGCCCTCCCTTGAGTTTCTTAACAAAGTCTTTGACTTGCTGGGCCACTCACTCTACCCTGATCCCCCTAAGGATACCAGCTCCGCCTTCCTGACAGCAGATGCTGACATGGCACTACCATTGCCCAGTCCAGAGCTCCAGCCTTGCTTGGGCCCTCTGCAGGTCTGCTGCCACCTGGCTCTCATGTCCAGCCAGCTCCAGTCTCCTGCTCACCACTCGCTCTCTTTTCCTTTGTTTTTTTTTTTTTTTTTCCTTCTCTAGGATGCCACAGCCACCATTACCAAGACTGGGAACTACAAGCCCAGTGCTGTTATTATCTTATCACCTGGGCACTGAGTATATAAATCCATAGACACATTTTCCCTCTCAAGGAGCTTATATTTGAGAGACAAAATACATACAATGGAGAGCGATAAGGGCCTTGCATTAGTTTTCAGGATGGAATGATACGGACAGTCACATTTCTGGAATTGCTGCGCAAGAGGTCGGGATCAAAAGGAAAATGAATTTCTACAAGTTCATGTCCACAGAGCATTGGGACAATATAGTAGGGTCGCCCTCCCTTTGTTTTTTATTTTTTACTCTTCCTTCTAGTAGTTCAGGGACCTCATCTTATTTTTCAGAAAATTACATGAGAAAATTGTGCAAAATGTACTGGGACAAGAATGAAAAATGAATGTAGACAAAGAATTATGTGAACAAATAGTTGATGTGGATTGCTAAGTAATGCTTGATTTTTTTGTCCCTTTAAAAGAACACCCACTTGGGGCGCCTGGGTGGCTCAGTCGTGAAGCGTCTGCCTTCAGCTAAGCGTCTGCCTTTGGCTCAGGTCATGATCCCAGGGTCCTAGGATCGAGCCCTGCATCGGGCTCCCTGCTTGGCAGGAAGCCTGCTTCTCCCGCTACCATTCCCTCTGCTTGTGTTCCCTCTCTTGCTGTGTTTCTCTCTGTCAAATAAATAAAATCTTTAAAAAAATAAAAAAAAATAAAAGAACACCCATTCGATCCCGGGTCTTGGCACCAAATAAATAAATAAATAAATAATAAAAGAACACCCACTTTTTTACTTTACAGTAGGTACAGATATCAAGTCATTATGTTGTACACCTGAAATGGATACAACCTTTCAACAGTAGCTCAAAAAAAATTAAATTAAAAAAGTGTTCTCTAGAATTAAGACTTAAAGGGAAAAAAATAGCCACTTTGTAAAACAAGTAATTTTGTTAGTGTGGTGATTACAAATATGGAGAATAACATTCCTGAAAGAATTTTATATCAAAATTTCCATTACATACACTGATCTTCATCGTTTTCTTTTTCCCCTGTAGGTGTCGCTGGTACCAATATCATAATAGGCATAATCGCTGGTACCATCTTAGTGCTGGCCCTCATATTAGGAATAACTGCATGGGGTTATAAGTAAGTGAAATGTCTCAGTATTGCTACTTCGAAATAGACTTTAAAACTATTTTTAAAGTTATATTTAAAACTATTTTAAACAAAGTGAAATGTCTCAGTATTGCTACTTTGAAATAGACTTTAAAACTATTTTTAAAGTTATATTTAAAACTATTTTAAACAAAATTTAAAAATTTTGTTTAAATGAATTAAGCTCCTAGAAAGTTCTGTATCATTGGATAAATATACCTGCAATGAAAATCAGTCTGGTTCCACAGGCAATCAATGAATAGTCTTGGCATGATTAGAGGTGATCATAATTTATTAGGTTTTTAGATTTTGAGGTACCTTCCTTCTATTCTAAAAGGAGAAAATACTGTTTCAAAACCATTATGTGAAATAAAATCAATCTAAATCGTGTCTTATGCAAAGGCTGTGTTGGTTTGTGGTTTAGAGACACAGGCTCTCTTGACGTAAACCCATATGCAGAGATCTAGGCAGGATGGGGTCATAGGGAGCATAATGCTCTAGTAACAATAGCAGTGACATCAGTTCCCAACAGGCAAAGCGGCAGCAGCTCAGTGACTGGGTACATGCTGTGGCTGGGCATCGTGCCAGAGGCATAGCCTCTGTATCCTCTTACCCAGTGAAGGAGGCACTATTATTTGTTAACTATTGGGTGTTTGTTTGTGAAGAAAATACTGTTCGGAGACTTTGTTCACATTAAGAGTCAACTTTAAGTTACAACTTTTAATATGTGATTCTTAAGCTTCAAGTTCAACTCAGAAGCTCTGGGTTCTTATTTATAAATTTCAAAAGGTTACAAGTCACACATTGAATACTGAATCCCCTTGACCATTTAGCCAAGTAGATGACTTCAGACATTCTAAACTTATTTATGTATTTAATATGTTTAGTTTTCTTTTAAAGTACTTCAATCTTACAATGTAAAAAATTTCCTTAGTATTCAAATAACTTATTTAAGTTTAGTAACTTGAAACTTAAATATGGCAAACCTTAAATTCTGTTTAATTTCAACATAAAATCATCGTTCTGCAGATCTCTCATGATGATGTTTCATTACCCTTAGGATTTTTCTCCAGACTGGGAATTAGAATCTTTTAGGCTTCCAAAATACCCCAAACCTTTCAATAGACTAGGCACAACGTAATTCTGTGCCATTATTATTATTATTATTACCTGACATGGTCTTAAACCAACTCAATCGAAGAAAAGCCCTTTAAAAGTATATATGGCTGTCGCTTGTTGTGAAGTCAAAATGCTGAGTTTCTTTGGTGGAAAAACGAGAGCAGTAAGCTTACTGTCAAGATAAACTTCGTATGCTAAAAGCATTAAAGTACATGAGGGCATTTGTGGAAGGCTATTTATTACCAAGTAATACAGACAGCATAGACAAACAGTAAAGTTTAGCATAACATGGTAACTACCGCATTGAACAGCAAAGGAAGGAACAGCACAGTAGGAAAGCTCTGCCCGGATTAAATGAGTCCCTAGTCCTGTACCAACTATAGATGTTCAATACCTCTGGGCCTCTTTGATGTGCAGGCCATTAGCTGTATTGCATACTTCTATTTGCACGGGCTGATTTCATCATAATATTTGGAATTGTAAAATAACATGACTTAAAGGAAGGCTTTTCTGAGTATTTATCATTTGACCTCACCTCACACCTCAGGTGAATTAGCCCCATCTTGGAATTACACTATTTCCTCGACTTCCCTGATTTAAGACCTATGTGGTAATTGCTATCACAAGCTTTGAGCTTTTGAGGTAGCTCAGTGGTTTCATTGCTTATGTGAAAAGGGGGAAGACAAAATTATTAGTTCTATTATGTGTGATGCCACCTACTGATGCCACCTACTGACGCAAATTGGTATTTCATGTTTTTGCAGTCTTGGGAAAAATTACCTTTCAGAAAACATGAAATCTGAACTGCTACTCTTGCTAATAGAGTCATACCTGTATCTGTTTGTTTTAATGATTAGAATTAAAGTACTTCTTTCTCTATATAATTTCTTATTTTTATGAAATTCTTTTGAGAGTTCACTGTTTTTTTAATTTCTGAATATATGTCCTTTGCATATTCGCTAAGGAAAAAGACAAATCTTATTCATACCACAGTATCCTCTTCATAAATAATTTGAACCTGAATGATGAAAGTTTTAGTGCTACTAAACTTATTCACAGCATGTTTAAGAATAGAACGAGAATGTAGAAGTTTTAAGACAGGAATTAAATTCATGAAATTCATATTCTATTTGAAATTCAAAAATGGATTTAGGACCTGAGAACTCATTTCCTCATTAATGCTTCCAGTTAAATTTTCTATCCCTTCTCCAATCTTGGAGTGAGGGAATGGCAGGAATAGGCCATGAGGAATACTTATTTGGAACTGATGGACCATTAGGTAATCAGATGGAGGAAATAAAAAGTAAAACATCCTGAGTAGGAAGATTCTGGGACTTATTTTCCCTCCACTCCCACCAATCAGATGGTTTCAACTATGAAAAATATAAACAAATTGGCACTTCTACTTTCATAAGCTCATAATTAAACCAAGATACTTATAGGGTGCATGGAATAAGTACGCAGACGAAGGTGCTACAGACAAAATTGACATGGAAACATTATCCTTGACCTGGGAAGGAAGGAGCCCACTACTCAGTCGCTTGACCTTTCTAACATATCTTCAAAATATTGACACTTAATTAAGTCACGATAGAAAGTTAAAAATTAAGTCTTTTGAGTTGTAAGTTAAAAGTCACTGGTGCCTTACTATTACACCCTCTAGAACACATTTTTGTTTAATATTGGTTTGTTTTAAAACTCATGTAATTTTGTTTTAGTGTATGGCCAAATGAAAAACAGAAACTAAACTTTGAACCAAGTATTTCCAGTATAAAGTTTCAGTAAGTAGTGATCACTTAGAAGGTCCCTAACAGCTGTGAATTAACTCACTCTAATATAGCCTACATCAGGACCTAAGATGTTCCCGTGTCCAGTCATATTTTCTCATTTGAAATTCTTAGGAGGAGCTTTAGTTCGGGACTTATATTCCAGAAGGAAAGAAATCCGATTTTTATTTCTATGAAAGTGATTAATTTGTATAAGTAACTTGAATAAGATTGACTTTAGAACATTACTAACTAGATGTTTAATATGGTACAATTGATATTGTGAAAACAGATACTCTTTCATAACTGAAGCTTATTTATGCTGTTAAAAATAATTATTTGAACATATTGTCACTAACCCTTTGTTGTCACTTTTAAAGATGAAGTAGAGAGAGAGAGAGAGAGTTATGTGTGTGTGTGTGTGAGAGAGAGAGAGAGAGAGAGAGAGGGAGAGAGACTGTATTCCTCATTTTAGTTTTATAATTCAAAAATCTTCTAGTGGAGACCTTTCAGTGAATGCTAGAACTTTCATGTTTATTGCTCTCTCTGAATATACTTCCATAGGTAACTAATTCTTCTTTTTTCTTTCCTTTTCTTCTTGTCCATGAAAAGAAATTATCGAGAACAGAGGTATGTGATGAGAATAATCTGAACACATAACTGAAAGTTTTAAATCCTGTTAGCATCCTTGGAATTCATACATGCAGTTATAAATCATGTTGACTTTGTTTCTGTGATCATTGAGCAATCTTGTTTTTCATGACCTTGAGACAGTAATTTTAATAATGGTGCTGTGGAATATATAATTTAAAATAGATCTATAATCATTTAACTTTAATGGTTCTTTCATCCAACAGTACCATAATAATAGAAGTTATTTGTGGTACTATTATAGTATTATATATGGAAATGAATTTTTTTCCATCTAAAACAAACTTCCTTTATGTTAAGGAATCACCTGTGTCTATATTAGTTAATTGGCTTTTCTTCATCTTTTTAGCGATCTTACTGCTTAGTACTTTCTGAAGGAATTTATTTTTTATTTGTTACTATTGTTATGTTAATAACTTCCATTCATGAATGACAGAATTAATATAGGCACAGTGTTAGGATCAGGAGAATGTCCTGGTCCTGTTTACTTCTGCATAAGAAATATTTTTGTTCTGATTAAGTAATTGCATAGGTAACAAAATAACTTGCATTATTGGAATCTCAGAGTGTCTACTGTAAAGCCCATTAAGTCAGACACCCTGTTTATCATAATCTTAAAATCTATGTTTAACTAACAGCGTATAAGAGATACAGAGCATTAATGTGGTTTATAAAAAAGCCTATTTTTTTCTAAATCTAAATTAGCCCACTTTTCACATTCCCAAAATTATTAACGCTCTTGGCTATTGATACTAAAAATTTAAAATATCCTGGAAGACCAGGTCTTATGCATCATATAATGCATAGATATCTGTGCAGATTCATACTGACTTAACTGTCCCCACTGTTCCATTAAATGTCAGGCAGATTAGGAATAAGATGTAATAAACATGATACATGTTTTCAGGCCCCAGCCCGCTTTCATTTTTTTTTTTTTACAAATTAAAATTTTGAACTTTACTTTTCTGTTTCGTCCCATGTTGTAATTTAAAATTCCCATAAGACTTTAGCCCAACGTGTCTACAGTCTCTATAAATGTGCTTGTAGGGGACCAACTAAGATCCTGGTCAGTTAGCGTGGATATTAGAAAATATTCATCCAGTCCTGGGACAGCTAACTAACTCGTAATTAATGGAAAAAGTGAATCCGAGACAAAATGAACTAATTTTTAAAAACAACTAGATGACTTTTTGACATGTTTAAAACTCTTGTGTTTAGAATCACTGGAAAAGAGCTGGAATCATTTAGCTTTCTCTTGGATAGAGTTTGATCAGTCATATCAGAAATCTAAGTTTGGTGGCTTTCTCCAATGAAAAACAAGATTAGGCTAATCAGATCAAATATTGATGACTCAGCCTCATTTCCAGAGTAGCTAAGGCTATAAGGTAATTTAATATTGTTGACATATAAAAAGGAAAGTAAAATGTCACAAATATGAGCAACATAAGCAAACCTAAAACAGTGTTCTAAGACACATTCGCACCTGGAGTACTATCCACAATAAGGGAATTAACCACATTACAAAAAATTATTAATACATAAAACTGTACCAACTTCTTATTCTAACTCGGTATCTGCATAGGTACAGTTGAGAACATTTTTGCATTAAGAATTTCCTTTATGGGTCTGATATAATTTCATCAATCTGGTTACTGTTTTGGAATCTAGTTCAGATTTTGAGAATGGTCACATCTTTGACAGATATTTATTTTATGTATTTGATATATTTCATTACAATATTTATTTATTTTTGTCCTTGTCCGTAGCTAGTGAGTCTTAGACCTGTAGAATAATTCTCAAGATGAAGAAGTAGCAAATAATGGACTTTAGGTCAACAAGTCCTAAATGTATAAATATCTTCTGAAGGATTTTCCTTTTTGAGAATATATGTCAGTGGCAATAGAGCCGTTAAAAAGACCAGTGGACCAAAGCATGCATTAAGAAATGTGTAGTCTCATAAAAATATATTCAGATGTTCAGAAGGATGTGTTCAGTTCCAAAGGGTGCTAGGAAATAGAAATAAGAATTTTGAGTTGTCTTGGTCTTTAAATTTAAAGGTTTTCCTTTGAGGTTGCACGGTGGGAGGACCAAGTGACAAGGAATCAAAAATTCGCTTTCTAGGGTGTGATTTCTTGGGAAATCACTTAAATTTTCCATGACTTTAAAATCAGATTAAGTTCTATGTAATCTGTAAAGCATCATAGTAAAAGAAGTTCTTAGTATGTGGTCTCTGAAGACTTTGTGTTTCTCTGATACTCAAAGGAGGTGGATGTGTTCGTTCTCACAGAGAAAGGCAGCATCCATCCATGTGAATGAGGCCCACACTTAACTAGTCCACCTGGTGCAAGTATTGGTGAACATAAAGATGTGCTCTGACACTAAATGCAAGACCATTATTAAACATATTGCCAGTTAATCAGATTTTTAATGCTACAATGGCTCAGAGATGCCATTAGGCATAAGTTTCAAACTATTGGAGAAGTCAGGCAAGTAATTCTGTAAAGGAGCTTAATAACCTGGTGTGATAGGTTTAACTGCAAGTCTGACAAAAAGACAAGAAACCAACCCTTTGTTTTCCTTTTGTTTACAAACTCATAAAAACAGGATCCCTATTCTGGACACAATAGAGGCATGCATGAATGGTATCATTTTAAATCTGCTAGTGTTAGTTACCTTATGAAAGGTAGAACCATGTAACTTAGGAGAATTCTTTTATACATTATGTACTTGGAAGGATGGCTAATGATCTTTTTCTTTAAAATCTTCAGGGAAGAAGAATTCCATATTATTTTCAGCTGATGCTATCATAATTTTTTTTAAGATTTAGCAGCTGTATACTCTGTGTGTTTGTGTTTTTTTAAGATTTTATTTTTAAGCAATCTCTACACCCCGTTACAGGGCTCTAACTCACAACCCCAAGATCGAGAGTCTCACACTCCACCAACTGAGCCTGCCAGGCACCCCGGCAACTTTATCCTTTGTAACAAGAATTATAAATTTGAGCTTTAGTTTTCAGATAAGTTTGCAAGTAGCAAGAGATTAAGAAACATTCATTTGAACTTGGATTTATAAAACATCCGTATTCAGCTGAAATATTCTCTTCCTTTGAAATGAACAGACATCATTATGATTAATGTGAAATAGAATAAATAATTAGATCATATCTCCCTGATCTGTACTTTAAGCAGAAACTCCTTCCCCATTTCTTTTCTTTCTCACCTGTTTTAGCCAGTTTAATTTCTGCTTGTGAACCTCCCTCCCTTTTTTTCAAACCTATCTCAGTTTGTTTTTATATTATTATTATTTAAATGATATTCATGCATCTGTCAGTGTGACTTGGTACACATTATATAATATTTCTTAAAACATTAAAGTAACAATTCTAATATCAGACAGCTGAGACACCGACAAAGCATTGGAGAAACACCTCCTTCAGCATTAAGGTGAGGGCTTAATGAAGTTTTTTCATTGCATTCTCCTTTTGAGTCTGTGTAAAGATTAAAGTTAAATATTATGGTTCAGTGGACCCTCTAATGAAAGACCAGACTACCCTCATAACAGGGTTCCTTTCTGAGGAAAAAGAATCAGCTGGATAAGCTTTTGTTTTAGTCATTATTTATAAAACCTCATGTGCATATCTATAATATTAGCATATAATATGGGAAACATAAGGTAATGATCCCATGACAAAACTTGGTGCTGGTCAGGCCACCTAATAGAGTAATCACTTCATGATTCAAAGCTTCACGAGATGAGCAAAATTTAAGAAGAAAGCCATAAAGACTAGAAAAATAAATTTAATTCAAAAAATTTAAAGAATCATTTAGTTAATCCTTTATGATCTTATCTAACAAATGATGAAATGTTATTTTATTCTTCATGGGGACCTGATATTCTCCATCTTCACTAAAGGTTAAACAAGAAGAGATAAGTTTGTTGTAATCTGCAATGGATATTGAAAAAAGGAGAAATTTCTCGACAGTGAAGAATGTTAAATATTATTCCTAAGAGATCTTTCACAGAATTCTTACTCTATCATTAAAATTGTTATTCATTTACTATGTGATGAAATATGCATTACATGCATTCCTTATGGGATTTTAAGCAGAATACAGAGTGCTTTCTGTATTTTGGAGTCTTCCTAATAGAAATAGCTAAGAATCTAATCTGCCCATCGCAATAAAAATAAGGCCACGCCCCGTAAGTTTACTGAACTTAAACTCCTTTCCAACCCCTTGACTGAAGCCCAAAGTTTATGTTTGGCATTTAGAACCTTTGTTTATTGTGTGAAAGATGACCATGCACTGTAGAGAAATTACACTGAAGGAGTGGTAAAGTGTGCAGTTTTAAAAAAACTAAACTAACAACAGAGCTAGGCCCATTTGTCATGAGAGGTTGTCCATTTAAGCCTGCAGCATCAGCCAAGGGAACCCTTGGTAAACGCCCGAGTGCCAGAACCATGTAATGAAAAGGTAACTTGGGGGATAGATTAATGGGAAAGGTCAAATGTAGTTGGAATTTGTCTTTATTTTATTTGAGTTTAGTGAGGCACATCTTGTCAGCTTATACAGATTATTACTAAAGGTAATGATGAGAAAAAGGATTGTTAACCATAAAGATTGGAAATTGATGTTGATGAGATATTCTCTGGCATTATTTTATAAATATTAATATGATCCAGAAGGAAAGTTTCCACCCTAAGGTGACATACAGAACTGAGCTTCTTGATATCATTTTTACAGAATGTTATACTCATAGGAGGCAAGGCAGAAAATGTGATTCCAGAGATAGAAGATCTCTTGCATAACGATATCATTTGTCCTGTATTATTAACACTATGAATATGGGAAAGTTGTATTATTTTTGTATAAAATTAATGTTTCATAATATACTGGGAAAAAGAAAAAAGTTACAGTTATAAGGTGAAGCCACTTAAAGGGTTAAAAATATTTTGAAGGAATATGTATACAGAGTGCTAGGTAAAATTAGTCTTATGAGTCTAATGAGAACTTTGACTTTCTTCAAAGGGGAGGATCACACAAGTTAATATACGTGCTTCCTATGCGTTGAAAAATTGTTTTAGATTTGTGGAAATGTGTTATATATAGGATTGAAATCATCTGAGAGAGGTACTCAAGTCATTCAAAAGAATGAATGACCAAGTACTGTCAAGATTTCAAACAGAACAGGAATTGTTACAAGCAAGCAAACATTTGGAAGTGGCATTTTTCAAGATAGAATTTAGCATCAGCAAGTAACCAAGGTAAATATGCTAAGGAAAAACCCAGTAGAAAAAGGAGTTAGCAAATTTGGCCTTTGTTGGAGACCTGAAGTATAACTCTGTTTAAAATTTTCAATCCAGTGCCTCCCACAATGGTACCCAATGGAACTGAATCAGATTTTGGATGCAGATGACTGTTTGGGATCCAGGCATTGGCAGGTGATGAGATTAGCTATTGAGGCTGTCTAGATGGTCCATTCTAGAGTTTTCTACCCTTCTCCCTTAGGAAAAGTAATAAACATCTGTTCTAATCTTAGTTAATTCAAAATCAGAGTAAGCGAGGTCAACAGTAGTTCAGATTAAACAGATCTTCCTTTGTTGTGTTCCTTTTACAGTGGAGATAGAGAACTGAGGTCACCCACCAACTACCTCTAAGTATCTCCCTATAGTCTCAACAAGAATTCATTTATTTTCAACCCCTTCTTCCTCTTGCAGAATTATCTCCTTTTACATATTCTACTGTGCAGCTATAGAATTACAGTTTTGATTGGTGTTGGAATCTCTTTCAGTTTCTTCCTATTTCTCCTAAATGAACATTGAAGCTCCAGATTGAACAGATTACGCTAATAAGAATTTATTTGGATTAAATGATAGAAAATGGCTTAGAAATCACTCAGTTATTTTAAAACTTAACTGGCCTTAAGGAGACATTATATAATGTCTAGAAATCATGAATAGTTTAATGACCGCAGTGAAAAAACTATGCCTTATCTAGGGCAAGGACGGTCTCTCCCAACATGTTTCCTTCAGCACCATTTTTTTTTCAAAGACAACAACTTCGGTCAGCATCTCCAAGTATAATAAAGTTATAACGAAAAACCTCATCTTTCCATGTTTTTCCGCCGAAGCAAGGCCTTATTCGTCCAGACTGTATAGGCTTCAGTGATCGCATTTCCGACCTCTACCGTTAGAACGACTGTAACTTGTCGCATTTATTAATAATTTTACGTGGTGTTCTAGATTTGATTCATGTAGATCATTACCCCTACCTCTTTTTTCCTAAAATAATATTTGTATATGTCTGTGTTCATGTGTGTGTCTTGTTTTCTGACTCTGAAATGTTTATTATGCCTTAGACAGTTACCCCAGGGAGATTATGTAAAAAAGCCTGGAGATGGTGACTCTTTTTATAGCGACATTGCTCCTGGAGTCAGCACAAACTCAGCATCTAGTTCTAAGAAGAGGTCTGCTTTTCTGTCGCATTTTCAGATTTCTACCTGTTCCATCACACATTATTCCATTAGTCAGAACATTTCATTATTTTGCAGCAGGTTTGATTACTTCTTCCTTCTTTCTTGAATGTTAAAAAATAGTATCCTTTGTTCTTTGATTACTGCGCTTCCAAATGCCATATGCTCAGAACCACTCGTTAAACAAATCAGGCCAGAAATTGGACCAAAACTAAACTAAACAGATAACAATCCCAAATCTGCAGAGAAATCCTAGGGTTTTTCAATGTTGCTCTTATATGGCCTAAGAAACAATACGTAGTGTTTTATAATATTTTAAATGGTGAGCTTTATGTCATGTTGGGTAGTCAAAGAAAAAGGTTACTGTCATGCTTCAGTAAAGCAGTTGTTAAATTGGTACTATAAATATCGCGTTGAATATTTTTAAATTTTAAATATACCAAAGCTAAGCTTGCTGTGAAAAAAAGATCGCTTCTCTGTGAATCATATATTTGAATATTATGATTTTTGCCTTTTATTCCTGGAATGATTATTTCTAGACTTTCTCACTTAGAGCTCGGTTGCCAAATTAAATATATTTAGTATTTGCCTGGGTTTTATAATAGGATAAGTGGGGTTAATACATTATTTATATGTCTTAAACTTTGATGTTATATTCCTGCTCCAGGATCTTAAGGTGTATAAGATCAGTTAAAAATCTATATGCTTTATAATCGCTTAATAAAATAAACTGGTAGAAGAAATAAATAGTGGAAATGTTTTTAGGAAATGAGACCTACATTCACATTGAAGAAAGCTAAAATGTTCCTGTGGAAGATTTTCTTTAAAATTGATGATAGGGGTTTAATGTTTAGAAAAAAAAAAAAAGATTTGATAGCCCAGTACTTAAGTTTGGGCACAATAGGCACTTTGGAGACTGGAGGGGAATTTCTAGTTTATTAGGAAGAAACGTGATCTCTTCTGGAGTTTTATATAGAGTGAATCACCTGTAAGAATTCTGCACTGGATCTCACTCTGTAAACAATCACAAAGAAAAGAAAGAATCAGTAGATCTCGGAACTCCTCTTTATGTGGAACAGTCTTAAGCATGAAGGATTGTTTTTACTCGGCTTAACATAGCGTAGGGCAAAAATGAAAATATTAGTTTTTGCACAAGGAGTACAGATCTATAGAAGAATGTTCAAAATTTTTATTCTTTTTATTGGGGTTTTTATCGGCTAAGAGAATAAGGTTTATCTAAATTCCGTATGTGAATATTTTCTTGGTCAAATATTTAATGTTAAATTAAATAACATGGTAAAGAGCTGGAGAAATCAGTGGATTCCAGCAGAATTTCTGTTGTCCCGCTGGACAAAATAGTATTCATTCTTTAATTAGCAAATTATGTTGTAAAACTCCTAATCTGGAGAATTAATGTGCAATAATCGTGCTGAGTTCCATTTATTTTCATTCATCAATAGAAGGCTCCTTTTAAAATAGACATTATTAGCGGTTAACTGGAATGTGTGGGAAAGATTTTAAATATAGGGCTGTTTTCCAAAGTACCTCAAGAAGAGCTTAAAATACTGATTTGAATAATTCCCATATATTAGAAGAGTGGGTTATGACTTTTAAGTAGTTAAAAATGGTATCAAATTATGTGACTCCTCCTAAATACTTGTAGTTTGCCAAAATATTTTTTCTTATGTGGTACAGGTAGGTGTGTAAGTTTTGCTTCTCGTAGACCATTTATTTAAGATGGCAGGAAACACATAGCACACGGGCTTAATGGTACATGGGCTTTGGGAGAGACACTTCCATGATAAACATTTGATTCAGTTCAGTGATTGGGCAATTAAGTAAGAGGACTACATTTGGGGGAGGGGGATGTTTGTGGAGAAAATGCCAATTCTCAGAAAATAGTTTTATTGTTTAAGAAAACCTAAATATTACTTTGGTAAAGGTTGAGTAGTTTCAATTAAACAGATCTTAATGAAATCTCTTGGAAGTCCATGTTCTCATAATATTTGAATGAAAACCATTGCTTTACAATTAAGAAACATCTATAGTGGGACCCCATTATAACTCTTCTGCTCTGGTCATGTAACTGAATTATGAAGTGGATTTGCTCTCTGTGGTTGTTGGGAATGTAATTGGCCTGCACACTATGCTGATGCTTTTCCATTGTAAACTATTGTAATGGGGTTCCATTGTATTTGACTTTTCTTAAATTGAATGTTGTGTAATTCTGCCTTCTTCATGAAGACGTTCATGTTCTCTTCATTCTTTCATTTCAGATTTTTTTCTTTCTTGATTTATTTAATGCGTAGTAATGCTTAGAAATTTTGCTTACTGATGTTAGAACTAAGTTCACTTGATTATCTTTTTGAACAGTATATACACATTTTCCATTTCAGGTCCAATGGACTTTCTCATTCCTGGAGTGAAAGGATTCCGGACACAAAACATATTTCAGACATCTGTGAAAACGGACGACCTCGAAGTAATTCTTGGCAAGGTATAGGGCGGCCTTCTGAGCAGCTGGTGCATCTGTTCGCAGAACCCAAATTCTGTTCTGTGGTTCTTGGTTATAAAGATTCGTCTTTCATGTACGCTCTGTAGTTCTTCTCCCAACAGAGAAGAGGGCATTTGTTATGGTTTTCTTTCTTTTTTCCCGGGATTCAGTAGGATCAGTGTGAGAGAAGGCTGTACAGTACTATACAGCCCTATGTCCTGGGAGGGGCTGGCAGTGAATGACACCGCTCGAAATACCCTGTGATTACACGTAGGACAGTTGTTTACTTATATTCAAATCTAGCCATAAACCATCTTTTTCAGGTAACCTGGGAGGCAACAGAAAGAAAATCAGAGGCAAAAGATTTAGACCTCGGTCTAATTCAACTGAGTAAGTCGAAACCTCTAAAGGAAAAAGGCATTCCAAGGTCCTGTGCAATTAGTGTGCAGAGTTAATTAACGACATCATCAAAGAACTGTAAACCATGCCTCTGGTCTTGGTTTTGTCTTTTTAATTCCTTTTTGTGGTTTTAAAATTAACCATGGCTTTTCTCTTTTACATAGGCATCTCCGCAACTGTGCCCAAACCAATATTCATTGATAGCGGGGGTCCCACCCTCACTGCAGGCTTTTTCCTCCAGTAACCTGCCATTGTGGTGTCTTGGTTCCTTTGGAAGGGAATTTTGATGACATTCCTTTCTTCTCATCACCCGGGGTCCAGCCATTTCAGAGGGGTCACCCTTCCTCTTCCCAGTATTCACACAGCCTAGAAGCATCAGGGGAAAATTCCCACCGTCCCAGAGCATGAGACTGCTCACAGTGTGAAACCACCGCTCCGAGGGCTTCATGGCTGCAATCTAAGCATTCTCTCAGACTAATGGAATACGGATTCCCTTTTAAATCTTCCTTCTGAGGACATTTAAAAGGGCACTTACCAAAACTTGCTCTTTAACGGAATCATTGTCACTAAATGCAATACTATCTGTTTTAAATGATAGCCACACATTTTTTTTTTTAAGCCGGGGGTGGGGGGTGGGATCAGAAATTACATTTTAAAGTTATTGCTCATGAAGTAAACACCATGCACTTTTTTTTGGTTTGCTGTTTCTTCACTTAAGAAAGTACAGCAAAACCAAGCTTCCTCAAACCTTTATCTCACGTCGAGGAATCAAACACACTCTCACCATCCTTCTGGACCTTGGACCTTGCCACCAGGTTTTAATTAACCATACTTTTTTGACCTACCTAAACCTTTTTTTTTTTTAACTTCTTTCTCACGGCAGTGCTAGTTATTGTTTTCAGGTTCACAATTGCCTCTTCATGTCTTAATACTTAAAAAAAAAAAATCTGAATTAGCAGGTGTTTGTTAACTTCTTGTCAGAAACTTATGTTAGCTTTTCCATCATATACCCTGCCTTTTTCAGTCCAGGAATAAAAACAGTGCCCTGAAATTTGGACCTTCCTGCTGATGGTATTGCCTTGTAAGTGGCTTGTCAAAAGTTTGCTAGAGGATACTTTATTTTAGAAGCAATAGATAGGTTTCAGTGATACCCTTGCATGGTCCAGAATGGCATCATAGAACTCCATCATAAATAACTAATCTGTTAGAGTTTATCTTATACATTCCCAAAGCGCTTGGATGCTTTAGGGCTCATTGTGGATAAACTCTTGGAATGTTGTTTGATTTGTTTTGCATGAGGTCACCTGGTAAAGAGCGCCTCAGCTCATCTCAGTTGCTTACAAGAATACAGATAAAACTGCGGAACGTTCTTCAGAACTTCCTTTGTGTACTGGTTAGCCTTTTAATAGCATTTCCTAGAATAAGGCTTTGAGAACTTTTGAATGAAAATAAACCAACATTATATTAAAGCTATGTATTTAGGACCCTCACAGCACTTGGTGTTTAGCAAAATTCATACAGTATTTTCTAGCACGGTCACTTACTTTTTAAAACTTTTCTGTAAAATTTCCACTCATATATGATAAAAATTATAATACTAGCTTAGCTCTTAAAGAATCTCTTGCCTCTGAGAGAACACTGTAATATTTAATAAGATGTCATAGTGGAATCGTCTTTGTGAGGAAGACGTATTAAGGACTCCCTCAGATTTTTCACACTTTTCAGATGTGGGTGACATGACTCATGTTAATTAAGTGGAACCAAGTCTATGAGGTTGGCCACTCTTCTCACATACCTTATTGTATGGGCACTATATACTTATTTTTTTTTCCTTGAAAAGAATCCTAATACGTAGCATATCAGGAGGTATGTTGACAGTCTTTTTTTATGCTTTCCATATTCGCTAAATAATCCCTTTTGCTTCTGATATAACTTTATAATTTGTGGGACTGTGAGAGGAACAGAATGACCACAGACAAACGTATCTTTTTTATTTTTTAGATTAAAAGGTATCATCGAATCCATTATTTCAACATCCCCCTTAGTACCCATCATCCCAAAGGATGATGAAACATCAGGACATGAATTAAAACGCTCACCACAAATGCATATTCTGCTAATTAACAACATACAGTGTCCTTGTTTATTGTATTGTTTTTCCACTCAAAGATTTTGCATCTTCCTCAGTGTTGTACATGATGTGAAAAGGTTTTGGCTTAGACTTTGTATTATATATTGTGTTTTTACAGGAGGGAGCCCCAAGCACCTGAGCCTGGGCACTCCCTCGCCCAGACAGTCCCATCCCAAGGCATAAGCCCCGGGGGCTCTGACAGCCCCCAGACAGGGAGTCTGGATCACAGGTCAGTCTCCACCTGCCCCTTCATTCTGGGCTGCCACTTAATCTCCCTCCTAGTCCCTTCCTTGGCTGAGAACAGGGTCATTTGATCTTTGACTGACCCCCAGCGTCTGCTTGGACATGGTCCTGGTCCAGCCAGCACCGGCTGATTTTCCTCTGCCTTTCCATCCTGGAGAACACAAAGAGCTCTCCTCCCCTGTCTAATGCGTTTTTTTTTTGCATGTTGCGCTACAAGCCAAGTCAAGCCACATAGGCAGGTTTACAGCAGTTTGATAAAATCCCATCACTTCCACCACCACCACCTAGAGATGCTAGGATGCTCGCTGTGAAGGCACTTTCACGGGCAGAGCCCCAGAAGGAACGACCATTGAGAGCTGTCCTCAGTGACCTCTAGTGAAGTGATCACAGCCTTCTGAGATGTTCCCTGAAATGGAGGGAAAGGTCCGTCACGTGCAAGCCAAGCCACGTGGCTGTAGGTTTCATGGAACAGCCATGGCGTCAGCCCTTTGAGCTTCTCAGATTGTCAGTGAAAGGAACACCCATCTCCTCCTGGAAGCTGCCTGTGGGTGACTCAGTTTGCTGTGTGGCTATGTTTCACCTGGTAACAGCTGCATGGGCTTTTTCTCCGGTGTTCCCCGGGCCAGAGCATTCACTAGCCTTCATCTGTGGCTGCACTTGCTTTTTGACTTTTTCTTTTTGTTCAAAGTCTCAGTGGAAATTTTTATGCAAGTTTTAATTGGCTATCTCTGTGAAAAGTGCAAGTTGGCAATGATTGTGGCTAAAGGCAAAACTAGTGTGAGTTGTTCCCGAGGCAGGGGACACTGTCTAAGCAAAAATGGTCTTACAGACGTAAAAAGCAACCACACCCTTCTCTTAGGAGGGAACGCCATTGGTTAGAGCTAAAAAGGAGAGAAAGGGCTATGGAAAAAGTAACCTAATTTTGTATCTATAACTGGGAATGTGGTCATGATTTAAATGTATTTACAAACTAAAACCAAATACGGTGGAAAGAAGCAAAGTTTAACCCCAAACGAATAGTGTATTCTATCTTTCCCCTGGTTTCTTTCCAAATACATTGCAGAGTTTGATAGAGCTTATATCTTCGTTATCTATAATGTCTCTAGAAGTTACTTTTTAAATGAGAAAATTCAGTAAAATCTCCAGATTGTTCCAACACTGGATTTGTTGAATCTATATTATTTTACAAGAGCACATTCTGAAAGGGGATGTGTTTTTGCTTGGCTCCCTGGGTTCAAATCAAAGGAAACTCTTGGGGAAAATCACCAAAAAACAAAAACCGACAACTTGCACTCCCAATCTACCATCTTTTAAATTTTCTTTTGCGTAGTAATTCTGCTGGAGACTTTGCCAGATCCATCAGGGAAATGCTAATGAAGGTCATTAGTATCCTCTGGCAGTCACTGACATAATTCACGATCAGACATTCAGAAGGCAACTTCTGAGGTCCATTTTCTAATGGAACCACCAATCTGTTAGTCTGGAGTGCATAAAAGGAAGAAGGAATGTGGCAGCTACAGCTAAACTGCTGAGTCCAACCCGAAGATCGTATTTGGCCTATTTGGAGGCCTATTTGGCCCACACTTAATAAGTGTGGGGGCTCCAGGATCAGAAAAGCGGGACCCTTTCTGCTCTTTATAGAGCCAACTGGAGCACCTTTCTTGGTAACTCCAGTTTAGGGTCTGCTATCTGGAGTGAGACCGAAGCCATGTAAAGTCTTTTTTTTTTTTTTTTTTTCCATATTGGAAAGAGAACGTTGCTCCTTTTAATTGTTCTTGGGGTGTTATATACCCAAACACCAGATTGGAATTGCAGCCATCTGAATATTCTCAAAAAGCATCGTTATCATTTGAAAACCAAGGAGCCAAATGAGAGGTGGCCTGGAAAAAGCCACTTTGGAGGTGGGTGAACGGGACCTCTGACAGTACTGTGATTGGAAGACAGCTTCTGATTCCCTTGGGGAAACCGCTGGCAAGGCTTTCGCGGAATTGTTGAATACATTCTAGAACGCCTCGAGCCTTGTCGCAGCTGAGTTTATTCCCATGCCACTGTACGGACTGCCTCCTCGCCCCCAGCATCCATCCTGGTTTATTGGCCATAGTCACTTGCATTTGGAGGGTGAAGAACATCCTTGCTAAGCTTGTGCTGTGTATTTTCAGATTTTCTATCTTGTTCTGCTTTCTTTGTTCCTTCCATTGCTTTCTGCAGGTATTTAAACCCATGGTTCAAAAGAGACTATAATGTAGCTAAGTGGGTAGAAGATGTGAATAAAAACACTGAAGGACCATACTTTAGGTATTTTACAAATTAATTTTATATCCTTTTCAAACTCTCCCAGCACATACAATTACCGTAGTGTGACTGGCTCTCTATCTTGTATCTCCCAAATACAAGTTCCTATAGGTGGAAAGGGTCCTTGTTTATTTGCTGCCTTTTGATCTCTGTTTCTGGCTTCGTGAGCAAGTCTAGTTCTTTTCTGAATGTTTCAAATGAAGCCATTTGAAAGGGTCACTTACCATGTAGTGCATGCCCCCATCACCATCTTGAGCTTTTTAGTAGCTTTCTCTTCATTTTATGCTATGTAGTGTTCTATGGGCATGAAACATACTTTCCACTAATAAAGAAGCACTATTAACCTGAACAATTTAATTTCTAGAATTTAGCAGTTCTATAGTGCGTTTTTCCTGCTTCCTGCCTTAAGAGTGCGTAGTGCATACGAAAACTTAAGGGAAAACCTGAAAAGAAACCAAATGAAATATAGCAGAATTTTACTTCCAGTAAAAACAGGGATTTAATGCAATGTAAGATTACTGAGGAAATCTTGACCGCAAGAGAGTGGGATCAAATGAGTTTGGGTTTTATTTATTCAGTACAAGCATTTGCCTCCAGACAAAGGCTGTGCTGAGAAGTGTTTCACAGATTCTCAACAAAACACCCGAGGAACTTTTATGTCAGCAAGATGGTTGTTGTCTCACACTTCACACAGAGCAGGAAGCAGATAGAAAACATGTTCTTGGTTCACAAAAGAGCAGACCGAGTATCCCTACATTTTAGAAACCCTAGAATTTACTCAATCCACTGTAGCTCCGTCTAACTTCAGAGGTCAGAGAGAATTTCCAAGAGCTCTTAATGGCATTTTTTCACTCTTTGTAATATCAAAGTGATTTCCTAGAGGTAAATGTCCAGTTTATGTATGACTACTTTGTGGACAACTAAGGTAAAGAAGAAATACGGACTCTGTTACTACCTCTTCTGAACGGAATACGTTTTCAGATTACTCTTTGCCATGACTTGGGTCAGCATTTAACAGATATCAAAATATGTGTATGTACTTAACTCTCAGCACCCATCTAAGGTGGACTCTCTCTTCCAGTGTACCATTTAGTTTAGACATGTATAGTTTGAGAAAATGATTAGACCTACTTGCATTTTAATTTGATCCATACATTTGCATATGCCCCAAGGAGAGCATAACCCTGCCTGCTCACAACAATATATCCTGCTTCTCTACCCCACCTTTGCCTCCTGCCCTGTTCCCCTGCTTCGGTCACTTCCCCACACTGAGCCTCATACACATACACTCACATTCAAACATCCCACCCTCACCTGTAGCTCTCAAGATGGCCAACGTCAGGAAGACAGGTAAGATTATTTGGAATGTTATTTGGAATCTTGGCTCACCTGCAGTCCTATTTTTCCCATCGATCTTCCTCAGGCTTGTGGGCAGATTGTAATTGGTATCAGCCACGGAATCAAAACAGAATGACTTTGGCCCCACAGGGGTGGGGGCTTTTATACCTCAATGGAATTAGCATTTTTTTTGCACCAATGATTTGTGAAATGGTACCCCGGAAGAGTTGTTTCGCCTCCCCTGGGTCAGCTGAGTAGTTCATGTGGCTCCCAGAGAAGAGTTCACATTTCTTAAAATCAGCACCCAGGTCTGCCCAGAAGCTGCATGTCTAAACGCAATTTGGATGGGGAAATGCTTTAGCACCCCCGGTTGCACGTGCAAAGCCGCAAGGGCAATTTTAGAGGGTTCCTTTATCTCCTCTTTTAATATGAGATGTCTGTTCCCACAGTGGGTAGTCACATAAGAATGAATTACTTAAATCCACCTTTGTACTTAAAAGCTAGGGAGAATTCACTGGAGGTTTGCAATGTAACAGTCATTTTAGGATTAATCAGGGTGATGATGTGGGTAAGACTTGAAAACCAACACACAATTTCTGTGAAAGTCGTGAATCATTAAGAGACCCCAGAGCTTTTTATCACAGTGATTCTCACACAACAGAATTTTCTCTGCCCTTCATCCAAGCCAGTCCTTATGCAGGAGGCCCAAAGTGTCTCTGCACCTTGGCTTATGCTTTGCCAACCCTCTGCTTCAGCTCAGATCTGCTTCATCAGCCACCAGGTTGCTAAGGATTCCCTCTCCTGCCAAAACCACCAGTGAGGGCAAAGGCCATTTTATTAATCATCCATATGGTGTGGGCTTTGGGGCCTCCTTATCAGAGTGCAGTGGGGACTTAGCGACTGCAGCAAACTGGGCCAAAGTACAGTCCAGCATTTAACATTTTATATCCACCTCACTGTGAAGAGCACAGCCAATGCCGAAAGCTTCTGCGTGACCGTAGTGCCTCCGCTGTGCTCTCTTAACCAGTTCTGAACTGGACAGTGGTTGCTTGAATGATCGCCAGCGTATATGCGCATCAAGCAGGGCGAGAGCATTATGTCCCCACACCTCGATCTTGGGGGCAGTTGGTGACGGTGTTTTACAAGCTCAATGCTCAACTTCCTCTTGAGTATTATGCATTTGATTACCCTCTTCCTCAAGTTGTTGAGTCCCACTTCCATGACCTTATGGAAAATGTAGTAACCCTAAAAAAAAATGAATAACTATCCTATATTGAGTGCTTACTATGTACCTTTATTTCTCACCACCTTGTGAGATGTAGGCATTCTTACTCCCATTCTACGGATGGAGGAAACTGAGGCACACAGAGTGACTCAGGGTAGCACAGCTAGTAAATGTCAGAACCAGAATTACTATCTTGGCTCTGGACTCCAAAATCTGTTCCCTTTCAACTTCGCTGAAAATACTTAAGAATAGTGGAGTGGATATGGACTACTTAAATCCTACCCTAGGACACTTTATAAATCCTTCTGGATTAGGCAACTATAACTTTTGCACCTGATCCCAGATAAATGAGGAAGGGGGACCTGTGCCCCTCAAGTGTGACTGGCCTGGTTTCAGCCACCTCTAGGGGGCTGAACGGAGCTGAGCGTGGCCTTCCAGACATGTCTCCAAAAGGCAAACCCAGCAGGGCTCTTGTAGTACCGGGACAGACCACAGTCCCTTGGCCCACAGGCATGCCTTCATTGTGTAAGCTTAAATGGCACCCACTGTGCTTATTATGGTTTTGAAAAGTGCTGTAATGGGAATGGCTAACATTTGTCCAAGGATTACTCTGTGAGCGAATGAGCTGGGCCGGTGCCTGGTTTTCACTGAAATCCAGATTGGAACTAGCAGGCAAGTAGCCAGGGTCAGAAAAGAGCGTGGAGGCAGCTTTGAAGAAATGACTCTTAGATGTCTGTGACCAAATTTTAGTTTGTTTGTATCTCCCCAAACTGATTGACCCTACCTTGTTCTCTGCTCTTATGCTGACTGCCATTCGGAGGCTGAACGTCCCCTCGAGATAATCCCTGTGACGCTGTCACAGACCGCCCGTCCTCCAGGAGGGGTTGCCCCTTGCCCCTACTGAAACCATCCTGTTTGCCTTCTCTTCCCCTCAGGCTCAGTCCAAAGTGTCAGTTAACTGTTGAATTCATGGGAGACAGAGTATATGTGCAAATTTCTTGGGGGGGGGGCGCGGTTCTGGAGAATATTGCCTCCTTTTGTTTTCACTCCTTATTGGATTTAGCCATGCAAAAATATTTGGAGGAAAGACTAGAGTTAGGACCCCTTATTAGAATGGCCTGGTACGTGTGCAGAGCTGGTCATTTGGACTCATGGCCAAGTGAGTGGCTGGGTGTCTGGGAAGCTATAAGCCAACAGCTCACGCTGGACACACACACACACACACACACACACACACACACACACACACACACTGTAGCAAATTAAAAAGAAGACTCATTTTGCATGATCCCTTAAAGTAAACAAGATTTAGTTCTTTATTGGTGTACCTGACTAGCTTTCCTGAACTTGGATGTCTTAACCAGTAATGATGAGGCTAAAAAACTTAATTACTATCCCTTGTTTTAGAAAGATGTATTTAACGATTAATACAAAAGTTTATCCTCATTCTACACATACTGAGTTTGTTTCCTAAAGGTCACAGTCATGTTGGAAATGTTTTCTTAAAAACATCCTTAATTTCTGAATTAGGAAAATCTGCAGTAGTCCACGGCTTTAATAGGACCCGAAGTACTTATATTCTTAGTTTCACCCATCCTCATCACAAGAGAAGTCAAGTATCTGTAATATTCTAATAATCCACACTAAGAAGTGGTCCTAGACATTTTCCAAAAATAGAGGAAGTGTTAAGAGTTACACATTAAAGACAATTAAGCCCCTCTTGTGTCTTAAAATTGAGCAAGAACGTTCACTTGGATCCCAGGGCTTGTAGGAAAAAGTATTTTCCAACCTGAGCTTCAGTTGGGTGTCCCTAAGGTGGGAACTGATTTGAGAACTCCAGAACTAGAGCAAAGCATAACATACAGAAGGGAACCAAAATTTTAAATAAGGGGGGAAAAAAGAGACCTCTTGATGCTGTTGCATGCAATGAGTAGCTCTGCCCCTGCCCAGCACCCCCCTCCCGACCCCCCTGCCGCCAACACTCCCAGCGGGTGAGCTCCACACCCTGGGAATAAGGACCCCCTGCAGGAACCTCTTCGCTCTGTGGCTCACAACCACCTTGCCTCGGGAATGGTGCAGTCCCAGATGTGTAGTGGTAACGTTTGTGAATGGGTAGGGACTGCCGAAATTAGCACACCTATTTCCCATTGATAAGGTGTGAGGGGAAAAAAACTCTCCCTGTTTTTGTTTTTTTTTTTCACTTCGAGGACAAGATAACAGCTGTGGGCTCTTCCTGTGAGCTCAGCCTTGTCACAAATATTGCCACTACACGTGCAGAATCAGACAAAAACAGCATAATATGGCACAGCTTACCCCTGTCTTTCATATGGGACGCCTTCACGATGGAGAGGTTATCCAAAGAGGGAGGGTTTTTAGTTTCAGGAACATTCCAGTCAATAAGGTGTAGCCACCTTATTGACGGGATGGTTGGACCCTACATGTGTTATCAAGATCTGCTTCGATGGCACAGAATCCTACCCTCTACAGAAAGGCTGATTGTAGGGACTAATCAGACCATTTTTGTATGTTCTCATCAGACTCTTTGTTTGGCTGGAACTCTGCACTCCTTACTGCTTGCATGTTTACTAATTTATTATCAAAACCCCTGTATTTGCCTTCGTTCTTTCACAACTAACACACTGGCCTCTGAATGCATGAGTTTTGTGTGAACTGGTGTGTGACTTAGCAACTAATAAATGTATCAGTTGGATTATACTTTCAGATCTTAAACATATAATTGGAATTACTGTACCGAAACGTTTTTTACATTAAGTGGTAAAAATAAGGCAGAATATTAATATGTCGTACACTCAATTTACCATTATGAGCTCTTAGAATCATTTTATCCCTCCTCCACTTTAGCTTTTTATCTATTTGCGTAGGAAACGTCATTATTGGCTTTCTAGTGGAAGAGTCTGATTCTGTGTGCTAACATTTGAACAATCCATTGTAGATATGACATTAGGAAGATAAAATTCCAGCTTTCCAGTGTTGTGAAGGACAGAGAACCTCCCAGTAGTTAAACCTGTGCAGTAGGGGCCTATGAAAAATAGGAATCAGAGGGTTTGTTCGGAACCCACTTTTCATATATTTGAAAAAGATGTTAGGCAGTCACATAATATTTATGTCATGTGTTCTCAACGTCTCAGGACTCTGTCTCCTGCCAAGTCTCCCTCTTCATCAACTGGGTCTATTGCCTCCAGCAGAAAATATCCATATCCAATGCCTCCACTTCCTGATGAAGAGAAGAAAGTGAACCGACAAAGTGCCAGGGTACGTGGAAACTGCTATATGCTAACAGCCTCAATCATGATCATTTATTTATGAATTCATAGTTTAAAAGAGAGAGTCATTCCCCCCCCCTTTTTTTTTAAAAAAAAGGGAAAAATGGAAAATTTTCAGGATTCCATTGAAAAATGGAAGATTCAGGGGCTCAGATTTACATTTACAAATAAGCTTAATTACTGCATTGATAAATGCTAGAGGTATTTGGTGTGTTTTAATCATTCATTGCTATATATTTATATCTTTTATTATACATTGTAGCTAATATATTACAGTCTGAAGTAAATGAAACAGAGAATGTATTTTGCTTTATCAGTTTTTTAATATACCTGGAAATGCCAGAGATTAAACTAGTCTCATTTCCATGTCTGATTTGCTTGCTCCGGCCTCTTACTGGCTAATAACACCCAACAGGACTTTAGAAATCAGAAACTGTGACAGAAAGACCAGTGTCTTGGAGACGGGGATGGAATTTGGATATAGGGATGGAATTTGGATACAATGAATTTGGATACATATGAAAATCTATAGTATTAAAAAAATATGGCAAAGGGTATGGTAAACTTTAGCAACCTTTTATATTTTAAAAAGCCAGATCTAAAAACACATAAGAGCTGATTTTTTATATTAAAGTATGGTTCTCCAGAACTTTTATTTATTTACTTTTTTTTTAGTTTGTCATTGAGTCTTCACATGGAAGAACCAGTTCCTTTTTATTTTCGTATTGAGGTATTAGTATAATATAGTAATATCACCTAGCATACATTATATACAGTGTTATATTAGTTTCAGGTGTACCAGAAGTTTCTTTAAGTACTGAGTCCTCTTTTATACTCTAATTATGGATCCACTCAGCCTCATGGTGTTCCCAGAACACATCCATTATGTGAAATTTGAGATATAGTCAAGTTTAGAGAGACTAGCCTTCAGAGGCTTAAGTGAAAGACAGAACTAAAGAATAATTACTTTTATTGATAGCCAAACTCTGTTGTGGTCAGTTACAGTGTAATGTTCTTCTCGGAAATAATTTTGCAATAAAATAAAATAAAGCTTTAAAAGCCTGGGCAGACTTATCTGCTAGTTGGTCTTGGGTTCCTAGGATTTTTGGTTTTGAAAGATATTTCAGAGACTCTTTGATCCTGAACTTAAATAATGGGGTTCAAGGGAAACATAGCTCATTGAGATTTTACCTCGATCAACTCATAGTAAGAAAACACGTGTTAAAAACAGTTTGGATTATTATAATCAAAAAGACTTTAAAACCAGTCAGTGGTGTTTTGTTAATTAAATGAAGAATTACCTTCCTGTGTTAATATGGGTAATGGTGAAAGATGGACGGGAAGAAGAAAATTCAGATTCTCAACCCTCAGCTTTCTGGTCTTAAAAAACAGAATTGTTGGGCCACCTGGGTGGCTCAGTGGGTTAAAGCCTCTGCCTTCAGCTCAGGTCATGATCCCAGGGTTCTGGGATCGAGCCCCACATCGGGATCCCTGCTCAGCGGGGAGCCTGCTTCCCCCTCTCCCTCTTCTCCTGCTTGCGTTCCCTCTCTCGCTGTGTCTTTCTCTGTCAAATAAATAAAATCTTAAAAAAAAAAAAATACAGAATTGTTAATAGGCATCCAGTTGTTCATGATGGGAGTATGTTGTACTGATGTCCAAGGCTGGCATTCCTCAGGGAATTGTCCAAGTCTAACACCCCACTTTTTACCTCTGATAAGTTGTCTACATTGCTGTTTTGCTCTATGTAGTTGGGGATATTCTCTTAGCCGATGTCATGCCAGGCTGCAAGTTACTAATGTTCCCACTGGGAAGCCCATGAAAATGTCAGCTCCCCAGAAGTGGCTGGCCCGTGGCCTCTTCCCTGGGACAGTTGTGTAAAAGGTCATATGGTTCCATCCACCATGGAATATCCACAGGAGCATGTAACAGAATCCTGCGGCGTCTGGGCTGTCTTTGTGGGCTGCAGAGAATCGAACAAGCAGATCTTTTTTTTTAATTAACATATAATGTATTATTTGCCCCAGGGGTACATGTCTGTGAATCATCAGTCTTAACACATTTCACAGCACTCACCATAGCAGATACCCTCCCCAATGTCCATAGCCCAGCCACCCTATCCCTGCCCCCCTACCCCTCAGCCACCCTCAGTTTGTTTCCTGAGTTTAGGAGTTTCTTAGGGTTTGTCTCCTTCCTGATCCCATCTTGTTTCATTTCTCCCCCATTCCCCTCACAGCCCCCTGCCCTGCCTCTCAAATTCTTCATATCAGAGAGATCATATGATAATTGCCTTTCTCTGATTGACCTGTTTCGACAAGCAGATCTTTTTAGGAGCAACCCCTCTGTTACAGCCGTCTAGAAATGGCCAGTCATATCTGTTCCTAAAAGTGATGGCCTAGCAATTCTTTGCTCCTTTTTCCTCACTGGGATAATGATGGTCGTCTGGTTCTCCCAGTGCTATCCCTTTGTTTCCTTCCTGCAAGTTGTCACTTACTAATTTTTATAATCATTTGTAAGAACACGGGGCTCACTGAAGCTGAAGTCTGAACCCTTTACTACTCCATACCATCATCTGGGCATCAATCCAGATCCTCTTTCCCTGCAGACACCCCGTGTAACCATTCATTTTCACTAGTCTCCACCAGCAGGGATCATTCATACACAAACATCGTTACAGTTGAGAGATTTGATCTCTAAAGGGTGAGAACACAGGCAACTCTACCACAGTCCTCGTGGAGTAGCCAGCATGGGTATTCAGAATAAGATTTCCACGAAGATTGAAGAGAACCTATTAAGGGAACCCAACTAGAGACATCCACATAGTCACTTAGCTCTTTCTGCATTTTCTTTCCCAGAAAAGCGTTAGGTATACAATGACATGCCCCAGATTTTCAGTAAAAATGGAATTTGGATGCAATTTAATTCACACTGGTCTTAGACTTTCTTTGTTCATGTTTATAAAAGTGTATCCAAACCATACTGCTTGGAAACAATATTTTATCAGCTTGATCTGTTTCCCTTTCTTTTTTTAATTGGCCGTCCTCCGGTGAACAGAGTTGCATTCATATTTGATCATGCCGAAGTTGTTTACCGTGCATTAAAGCAATTACTGCACATTGTAGAAATGAGATATGAACAGCACCAGGGTACAGACCTGGTGGCAGAGGCAAGGAGAGGGAAGAGGCGAGGGAATTGAAGAATGGACATCCCGCCATGGATGCATCATTCTTCTCTGATGGGTCTCCTGGGAGAGGACAGTCTTCTAGGAGGTAGCGATGGATTTGGAGAGTGGATGGCCAGGTCGTAGGCTCACGGCAGGGATTTCCAAGTGGCTGGTGGTGGAATTGACGGAATCACGCTTTCCCAAGGCCAGTACCTCTCAGTGTTGGCTGCACATAGAAATTGTCTGAAGAGCTTTTAAACTATGCTGACGCCTGAGTCCCACCCAGAAAGACTTTGATTTAGTTGGTCCAGTGTGCTGTCTGGGCGGTAGGATTTTTTTTTTTAAGATTTTATTTTGACAGAGAGGAGAGAGATCACAATCAGGCAGAGAGGTAGGTGGCGGGTGGGGGGGGGGGAAGCAGGCTCCCTGCTGAGCAGAGAGCCTGTTGGGGGGGCTCGATCCTAGGACCCTGAGATCATGACCTGAGCCGAAGGCAAAGGCTTAAACCACTGAGCCACCCAGGCGCCCCATGGGCTGTAGGATTTTTAAAACCTTCCCAGATCATTAAAATGTGAAGCTAGGTTGAGAACCACTGCACTAGCAGGCTCTATCAGAATCCTGGAGAAGAGAAGTGCACGCATGGGTTAAAAAATTAATATTTCAAATTATTTAATCGATGACTTAATATTTATTCAAATTCTTGAGTAACATTAAATGAAGATGTGAGGGGTTTTGTATTTAAAGGTGGCAGTTACGAGGCACCTGCGTGGTTTAGTCAGTTAAGCAACTGCCTTTGGCTCAGGTTATGATCCTGGAGTCCTGGGATTGAGCCCCACATCAGGCTCCCTGCTCAGTGGGGAGTCTGCTTCTCCCTCTGACCCTCCCCCCTGTCATGCTCTCTCTCATTCTCTCTCTCTTTATTTTTTTTCTCTCTCTTAAATAAATAAAATCTTTAAGTAAATAAATAAAGGTGGTACTTGCTAAAAAGTTTGAGACACAGGTTTAGAGGAAAGAGAAAGCTAAAACATAGAGTGTTTATTATATCCATTTATTTGACTTGCCAGAAGTGTGCTTCCACAACCATGTGAGTATGGCTGGAATCACTAACTCTTTTTCATCTTCATAGCTCAGAATATGCCTGTTTCCTGCTTTCACAATGTGCGATTTTGCTTTTCTCTGTTGTGCAGCTATGGGAGACCTCCATTTAAGATCCACTGTTTACATGTGATACATCAAAACTGTTTACTTCAACTTTTATAGAAACCCAGCCTCACAGAATCACTGCAAATCTATCTGCTCTTCAGACAATACAAAGACCCTCTGAGATGCCCCAGAGGAGAGGAAGCCGAGTCTCACATCTGGATACCATTTTCTTTTTGGTCATTGGCTTAGGATCTAAGTGAACCATGAAAAGAACTACTGAAATGTTACACTGTAACACGGGAACCATAAAGGTACTGGTATGCTCCTGGATAATCCGCATGACAGATACATGTAGAAATATCACTAAAATTAATTCACATGACCCAAATGTAGCAAGTTTCCCAAGGGACAATAGTGGATTCAGAACTGACATTCTGAAGCACATCCTCATTGTAGACAGTAATGCTATGTGCATGAAGCTTCTGTTTATTGCAATTTCCACATTTAAGGAAACAACATCCCGTAATAGAAACTAGCATGCAGGGCTAAGGCATCTAGGATTTGTCTGCAGGACTTTAAAAGCTTTGAGAGGCCAATATCCCATATGCTAACTCTAAACATGTATCTTTATTTTTTTGTTTGGTTTTTTTTACTTTTCATATTTATATCCGCATACAAGGACAATTGTACATATGTAAACATTTTTAAAATAAAAAAAAGCAGCTGTTCCACACAAGTGTATTTTGCCAAATGCCTAAAAATAGTCCCAGTCACATCATCCTCCTCCATCAGATGGTCTCTAAAGATGATAAGCAGATAATGTTGTAAATAGAGTGGTCAGTGCTGTCAGCGTGTCTTTCCATCACTGGTATTCGTCCAAACCATGTGATAGCCTTTGAAACCATGCACAGTCTGGAGGCAGTTTTAGTGAGAAGTTAATTGAACCAGAGAACAAAATGCCCAGCAAAACTTGGGGCCCCGCACAGCTGGCTGGGGTGCAGCTGCTCTCCTGCCCGCGTCTAGGCACTCAGATGTGGATGGCCGCCCCCTGGGACTCCTGCAAGCTGCCCCTTTCCCTTCTGGGGGTGACAGTGCCTCCCTCGGCAGCTGTTAGTTAGCTTTCAGTGCCAGAGCACTGCTGATTTCACCCTGGGGGCCTGCGAGCCCCTCGGCAGCACACCCCCACTGAGATGAAGCAGGTGCACCAAAGACACATGAGACCATGGGCCGCTCATACATTGGTCGCTTCCCACTTGCCAATGCACCAACCCTTTGTGGCCTAAAGTTTTGTTCTCTGACCAAAGTTTTTAGCCACCCTTACCTATAAAATGAGTAGCTTGTTGTAATACAACCAACTTTTCCACTGTTTATTAAGGAGACTTACCATCAGTAGGATGTGAGTCCAACAGGCCATTCTGCCCTGATGTGGAATCAAGATGGTGGATGGTTGGTTGTCCCAGCTGGGCTGGGAAGCCTCACTGGGCCACAGAGGGTTTGAAGAAACCTGAAGCCACAAGTGTGCGGCAACTGTGAAGTTACCCAAACAGCTGGCAGGGAAGAGAATTTGAGGTTTTCAGCTCTTTATTTTTTTAATTTTCAGAAAAGTGAGAAATCTATGTTCAAGTCCCTTCTTTCAAATCAGAGTTTGATGAGCTGTAATGAGGCAGCTCTGTCATTCTAAAAGAAAACTTCCCTGGGGAGGCTACTCTAGTGAACTCAGAAACCGATGGGATCGGATGCTTTGATGTGAAGAGTACTTCTGAATTTCCTCACTTTCTCTCCTGTTTCTTGAGAGGAATGGAATCTGCAGACAAGATTTCAGAAATATCCTCCAAATTTGATCTCTCCTAGTTGTGTCCATGGTCAAAATGCATTTCATCTTCACGTGTAGTCCTCTTTGATGCCCAAGCTGAAGGGCGACGTTAGAGGCAGTGTTTTATACCATGTGTATTTTATGTCTTCTGTAATGGACCTCTCTTCTGAAAGTCTTTTAAAATGTTTGACATCATTCGAAACTATAAAGTGTAAACAGCATCATGACGGGAAGGGATGTGATCGTGGATTCTTCAGTAAAATGACCCATCAGATTAAGATTTGGGGTGAGTGTTGGGTGACCATGCCACATAGCTCAACTGAAGGACAGGAGGGCAGACAGATTTGATGAGGTAGCAAATAAAGTGGCCCTTGACCAAGATCACTTTAACGTGCACGGAATGTTCTCTGGTATTGAGTGTATAAAATGCTAATGTTAGAAGGTTTATTTTGACTATGAAAGAGTTTATAGATTTGAATGTAAGGTACCTTGTGTAAATATGCTTCTTAATTATGGTTACACAAACCCTCATTTGAAAGAATTCACAAATGCTAAGCTACTTGTCCACAGATCTCCCCACCCCCCTTTCCTTACTTTCTCAATCATTTTTACATGAAAATTATTATTCCAAGTGAAAATCACTGTTACATGACTTTTGGGAGACATGGGTGTTTATAGTCCTGCTCCTTGATAATAACCTTCATGTGGAACTGAATGAAAAGCATTTGTTTCATTTGCAGACAGATTATGATTTTTGTGGTAGCTTTAATGGTCTGGGTAGCTAAGAATGCTTGGACATTCTCACAGCCATTTGCAGAATTCTTTGACAAGTTCATAATGCCACTGGGTAGTTTTCAGAACTAGTTCCATGTGTAGTCATGGTTGGCATTTAGATGTATTACATCTAAATATTTGTGACTTTTCATCCACGGAGGCAGGGAAGACGGACCTGTGGCACTCAACAGAAGCACAGCATGATTATTTTTTTAATACCAATTTTGGAGAGGAACTTTGAGGTCCCCTTAGCAGTTTGTATCATGCAACCAATCTTCATCGCCCCTAGACAACTCTAGGACCATTCTACGAAGCAGAGGAGAGCAATTATTTGGCTTTCTGTTCCATTGTATGCCTTTTTCTTCTCTTTCTCAAGTTGTGTGTGTAGATGAAGCTTCAAATTAACAACCCGCTGCCTGAGATGTTCCACTGTCCACAAGCAGTGCAGTAGAGCAAACTCGAGTTTAAAGCAACATTGCAATCTCTCCATTAAGAACACTAACAAGGGGGTGGGGGGAGGAGGAAGCCCCTGAAGGAACGGATGGGTCGGACTGACTGGTCTGTGTCCAGCTGGCTCTTTTTTTAGTCAGGACGTGGCACCCTCCTCTGGAGTCTCCTGGTTGGAAGGTGATGCCCAGGGCACCTGCCAGTCTGTGGAAGGGAATAAACTCAAAGAGCACAGCATAGAGTTTTCAATTTAGTGTCGTTGCTCTATATTTTAAAGAAACCTAGTGCAGTTCCTTTAAAAAAAAAATTGGCTAATAAAGTAAATGTAGCTGTTAAGATGTCAAACACACTTTTTAGTTTGAGACAGGGGCTTTATGAAGTGATGCTACAGTTTCTTTCATTTTTCCCTTTCTTTGAAAAGGCTTTTAAAATTGTCTTTATATATAAGGTCAGTCTGGTGTAGATTTCTGAACCTAAGATTGATAGGGGTTCTAAAAGAAGTTGCTGATAAAACTAGATCTTTTGTGTACTTGCAGAGAAGGACTATTTATATTTGAATTTTGTAACAGCCTTATATTTCTTTTTCTCTTCTTCTGTTGATTCCCTTGCAGATTTGCATAATTTAATCCTGTCCATTGTCCCAGATCTCTTGTGGCTACTTTACCTTTTGCTTTTTTAGATTTTGTTCTTTATTTTTTACACTTACCCGAGGGCCAGAGGAAATGTGGTGTTTTTACTCACTTTAAGTGTTTCGAAATCAAGGTGGTTTATTTCACCCATTCTTCATTTCCTATTGTCATGTAGTTCTATTTTAACTCATATATTCGGTGTTTTAAATATTTCCTTGTGTTACTCAACATGATAATAAATCCTTACCTAAAAGAAGACCATTTTACTTCATTCTACTTAAACGTAAAGGAAGGGTAGTTCATTGGGAGGATGCCAAGTTGCTGGCAGAGTACGTGGGAAGGGGAAGAGATGTGTCACCCCATGAAGGGAGTGAAGGAACGGAGGGAGGACAGAGGATTGCGGCCACAGCCTGACTAGGACACCACTGCCAGCCGCTGCCAAGGGCGCCCTGATGGGCAGCATATTAGAAATGCCACCCAACCAGGGGGTAAGTCCCCATCAGTTTTCCAGGAAATGCTCTGACTTCCATTGGCAGTGTAATGTCTTATGTTTCAGGATCCTCATGGTCTGTTTCTATTAATTTCTTAGGTTTTCCTCTAAAACTGTCACCCACGTTTTTGTTGTTGTTCAATAGAGTCCAGGTGAATTTCTCATTCTGCTAACTTAAATATATACAGGAAGAAACATCTTTATGGAAATAGGGCTTAATTTGAGGCTCAGTTGTTTTTTTTTTTTCCCCTTGCTTTTCCCCTCAGTTTTCTGAATGGATAGAACTACTCTGATTTTGGATGCAGCAACTTTTTCCTCCTGGCATGGGAGCGCTAAGGACTTTCATAAGCAGTGTCCCTTGTGCATTGGGTTGTGAGGAGCCCAGACCACACTTGTGAGCAGGTTACGAGGCAGCAGCCCATCATCTGGGGGGTGTGTCTGCGTGTGTGCGTGTGCATGCAGCCACACCTGCTGGAACCAGGTACACGCACGGCATAGGCTGTGTGGGCAGGTGCTTTTAATTCTGAAAGGAGCTTTCCCACAACACCTGCAGGTGTGGAGCAGAGATGCAGGCGGACTTCAGAAATTAGGGCATAATACTTCTGTTCATGTTTCTTTCATGGCTTTGCCAGAGCCCCCAAAATGGAGCACCATCTGGTTCAGTTTATAAGAAGAAAAACAAAATGTTAAAAAAAAAAAAAAAAAACTGCCTAGTATTTTTGTTCTTTATATCCAGGGCCTGCCGAACAGGAAGCATCCTCCCTATGGAGTTTGAGAGATGCTTCCAGACCCTTCCTACTTACCAAGTTGCTCCCCAGCAGTAGCTTATCAGCCCTTTCCTCCTGACTAGGAGCTGTCACTGTCATGGAGTAAGTCCCCCCTCCTTTTTTTTTCCAGTTAAATTGGCACTGGGGAGAACCACAGGGGTGCAAAATGGGGCAGGGGTGGGTGGGAGAGGCACCTTTAGTCTCCTCCCTTTGGCCCTTGGGCATGGATTATGCAACTTTAGAAGTCACGGAGAGATTGGTCCTTAGGTGTGTTTGAGGATGGAGAGAGGGGATAGAAAGCAAGCCTTGGGAGGTCATGGGGCATTTAGTCCTATCATAGGAGCAGAATGGAGAACTCAGAAGCCAGAGGGCTACTCCAGTGCCTACAATAGACTCGTGAGCTTTGCAGTTTTACTGAGTGGTTGGCTCTATAAATACTTCATGGGCCTGTCCAAGATGGGCCAGTGGGTCTTGCCTGGTGTGTCCCTGCTGCATTATTCATAAAACCTGGACTGTACTGCGACGCACTTCAGGGCCTGGAGGGTTGGGCTCTAGAGCCATTATTTCATGGGTTTGGGTATCTTTGAAATCACAACCAGGGAAAACATAGGGTGTTTTTGTTTTTTACAAAAAGGCATACAATGAGATGAGCGACCTTAAGATAATGCGCTTACAAAATCATAAAGTTTTCAAAGAGTTTATGAAGGACATTTTCCTCTCAAGTTAAAAAGTTTCAGAGATGGATTTTTTTGTGTTCTAACACTCAAGCTCTAAAATAATGTGACCAACCCCCAAATCTTTAAACACAGCGGTGCTAAGTTATACCAGATATCACATTACAGAAAGTGCTGGTTTGAATCAATCTATTTAGTAATAACACAAGAGGTCTTGCTGAATTATATACGTATATCACTGCCTGACAAGAAACCCCACTTTTCTTTTCTAACCCAGCACAATATCCAACTGTGACTCTACAGCTGGTCTTTTTAGTGGGCAAAAACAACCCAGCACCTCTGTTTTGTATCGAAAACTTTTTTTTTTAACACTCACTTCAAAAGTGCTTAACAAAAGGTTTATTCGGGATAACTAAGCATGTGTGTCCTTTTTTTAACCTGCTGGAAGAGACATGCCCCTCTAACCTAGCATCCCCAAGACAACTTCTTTTAGAAACTGGGCATTTTACCTAAACATAGCAGTTTATAGGTTAGCCAAGGTAGATGTGCGCTAGTGTTTCCCACAACTGCCGTCTCTTAAGGGGTGAGGTCCATCTACAGATCATGGAAGCTACTTTGTGGGGAGTGTTAATGGCAGTGTGATTTCATTTTTGGTAACCAGATGATCCCACGTATATACTTAGGATTGGCCTCATTTTAATATATTCTCTCTGCTCCTCTGCACTTCAGGTTCTTAAGCTATTTTAAAAATCACTGGGTTTTGGCAATCACCAAGTGAGACGTATATGGCAACTGCTTTCCTGAGCAAGCGTGATGTGTTTTATGGCTGTTCAAGTTACCAAGTTGTTCTTATGTTGTAGGTAAACAAAATCTTAATGTTTTTAAAGGTCACCGTAACGTGTTCAAATTTCTGGCACAATTTTGTTAGTAATTCACTTCTGAAACTAAAAAGATACCACAGTTTTCTATGTTACTCTCATTGTAACATCAATAAAGTGACTTTGAATAAAAGATTTTATGTTATTTTGATGCCTGACTCCCTTTAATCCTGTTTTGCTCCCCATCACTGTTTCTCTTTAGTAAGCCTTGTGGCGGTGCTGTTGGGGGGTTTTTCTTTCTTCTCTTTCATGCTACCCTGGAAGGGCCCATCATACACGGTGGGAAACACGGAGATCCTTTAGCAAAGGCTGGCCGCTCACCATGTTGAACAGTTTCCTCAGCTGGGTGGCAGGCATTCTCCCATCATCTACCTGCCTCACCTCACTGGCGTTTCCTCCTGTGCCCGGACAGATCCCTTTCCTGTATCTGAACCGAGATACAGGGGTCCCCTGTGTTAGACTCTAAAGCATTGAGCCTTGGATGGACTCCACCTAGCTTCCTGAGCCCACTGCCTAAAAAGCTGGTCCACCTAGCTGTCTGCCTCTCACACAGCCGTTTCATCCTCCAGTCTTTACCTTGGCACTTAGTTTCCTTGTCTTTGGCTCACAGTCTGGCGAGGAAAAAAGTAGTTACAGGTCGTCAAAGTACTGTTTTAATGCGAGAAAAACGGAAGTCATTGCCTAAGGGTGTCTGTGTTTATTAGGAGATTAAAAAAACGTATGATTTCACATAGCCGCATGTCTTACAAGATTTTAGGCAAAGAATAATTCAGGTGAACACTGAAACAGAAAAGCAGAGTCTAGTTGGGATAGCAGAAGTTTTAGCTCACGGTGCCTCTGCCACCTGGAACATCGTGCTGCAATGGGAGTCTCCCCTCCATCTTGGCTCAGCGGGAGTGCAGGCTGTGAGAATTCTGTATGACCTCTTGGTGCAAATCTACGCCAGCTGTCCTCAAGGAAGCACCGGGCTTCCTGTAGCCACGTCCTACGGAGTGCTCGGAAAGGGTTACATATAGGTAGGTACTTTATCTCTTGCAACACACGTCTCCAAAATTAAAATTAAAGCTTTGAGTTGGCATTCTTTGAGGAACTTAAACCTCCAAATAACTGGAGTAGTCCAGCTTGGGCTCACAGCCTGACCATGTTCCAGCTAGACACTTTAAGAAGAATAGACCAAGAAATGGTTTTAAGAATTGGGTGAGCCTGCACTGAAAGTATATAATGAATGAAACACAGAACCCACCCTAAAATAGAAATAAGGCAACCCGAGATTCACTTGTAATGAAGACTTTGGCTGTAATTAAAGAAAGGGGAAGGAAACTTTCTAAGTGCAAGGACATACTGAAGACTAGGCTCCATGCTTTCAGTAAGAAACCATGAAAGCAGAAGTGGAGGAGATACCTAGGGTATCAATGATTAAAATGAAATTAACTGACACTTTCCAGGGACACGGTTTTATGGATACTTGAGCATTTATCGAAAAAGCAAATTCAGAACCAAGACATATTAGCAGCTACCTTGGAATTTACCAAAACGGTAGGATAGTTCAAATAGGGTCCGTAACCTTGGGGCCGGCCTTCTTCCCTACCACATTAGAGTCACCCAGGGGATTACCATCCTTAAACTGTCACTTCCTCCTGGGATTCTGGTGAGTCAGAAGCCAACAGCAGGTGCTGGGACTCTGAGGGTGAGTTCCCTCCCTCCTTGTCCTGAGCCCTCTCTGGCCCTTTGTTGGACAGCTCAGGCTCAAGCCACGTTTGGTGGCCTCACAGTGTATCTGGAATGAAACCTAGAATCACCACTCATATAAAGCAGGCTGCCTCATGGTCTGATAATGCAGCCCAGCTGTGAATCCTTGACATCGATACATAAGCTAAGGTTGAATAAATATAAAATTAATATATTTTAGCAATATTTGAAAAAAAAATAACCAAGTGAAATGAGGCTGAAGATGTTTAGAAATGTTTTATTTTTTTCATTGGTTGACAACTAATTGATTATCAGAATGTTAACCCCCACACTTGTGCCCTGAAGTAAGACACACATTCTGCTGACAGGGAGAAAAGAGGCGAATTTCATTGTTTCATCTGTTACACTCTTGCGGAAAAAGAGCAAACCAGGCCAGTTTTAAATTTAACAAACAGAAACATTACTGGTGCTTATTATACCAACACAGTTTTTCATATGCAGAACTACCCCATGGAGTGAGCATTAATCTCCTTCTCAAAGATGGGGAAGCTGAGGCTCTGAGAGTATCTGAGATTAAATCACAGATTCAGGAAGAGGCGCAGCCAGAAGGAGAATCCAGATCTTAAAGGCACATGGCTTAAAAATGCAAAGAAAAAAAAAAAAGTCTTCCGTTACAAGTGTAATACTTTTATCAGAGTATTTGGAAGAGTAAGAGGAAGGAAGAAAATCAATTCCTGACCCTGACTCCCAGTGGTGGTGGCACCAACATCGTGGTCCTCTCAGTGCAGTCCTTTTGCTGTGTATATTTTTTATGTGAGTGTGAACACATGGCGTATCAAATGCTGAACAGATCAGTATTTTAAAGATTATCATCTTCTGATTTTAAAAGGAAAGCGCACACAGTATAGAAAACGTGGAAAGTACTGAAATCCATAAAGGAAATTCCAGTCACCTGGAATCTCATAAGCCAAAAATGACCATGGTTAATATTTTCCTATATTCCCTTAGGTCTTTTAATCAGTTTTCTTTTTTACATAGTGAAGCTCATAATTTATAAAATTTTTAAGTAGACCTAACAAAGGTCTACATAGATGATGACGAAGAAGAACTTGGTGACAGATCGTATTTGCCACTCAATTGATTCAGTGGGTTTTCAGGAGAAAATACTCACTTATGCTCCCCGTCCAATCACGTGGCCATCAGAAATGTGCAAAACTGAAAGAGCCGGTGCTAAGTTTCTGTTAAAGGGACCCGGGATGTGGATTACCATGGGTTTTTGTTTCTGTGTGCACCCATGGGAGTATAAATCATTTACACGATAAGAATACTCCATACATAAAGCTTTTAATACCATGTAAAAGCTCTTCTAGGAAGAGATAAGAGCTGTAGTCTGATGAAAAGGTTTTTAAGAATCTTACAGTGAAAAATATATACCATGGGACTTAAACATTCTGCACACTGAAATTTACATAAAAGAGGCTTAGCCAGAAGATAAGGCATCACTGACAATGGCTCAACGAAGTTCCAAATGGTGTAAGAGACTTGATCTTATATTTGTAAAATTCCAAAGACATTTATTCTCAATACTAAAAGCTTCCATTGTACATCAAGTAATAAACCTTTATGACAGCTATTAAAATGGAAAAGCAGCGCCGCAAGGTTACACATGTTACTGAAGGCAAAGGGTAAGAGCAAAAGCGAACTCCAATTGGAATGTTGGTCATGATCATACAGCTCCCTCTTGATTTAAACACTCATGACACACTGAATGAACTGGAAGAGAGAAAGATCCATGTTAGCCTGCAAACATCGCAACAAATCACAGCTTCTATTTAGGCTGTTGACACTTTTGTTTCTCTAATTTGAATTATGGATCAAAAAAGATCCCTTTCTAAAACAAGAGTACATGATGGGTGTAAAGGTTCATTTTGTAGGGGAAGCCGTCTAATATAAAACCCAGTGGATTTCTCTTCTTACAGAAAGCAGATCTTACCTGCATGGATAAAGAATTATTGAAATTCCAAATATGTCAGACTCTAGAAAAGACCACGGTGAAAGGTACCTACTCAGAACCAAGAGCTGAGTTGATGATACTGTTCAATCACACGGGACCTCCAAAGGGTAGTGTTATCCCACCACTCACAGAGCATCTTTAACAGTTTATTCCCTTAAAAACTGCTTTATTAAAGTAAATCCTAGCATGCAAATCTATGTATCCACAGAAACGGAATACAGGACCTTTCTTCAGCAATTCAGAAACCTGGGTTTAGAAGCATCAGTATTTTCCTGTGAAATGTTTGCTTCACTCTAAGCCCCAATAGGCTCAGCTTTTCCATCAATTTTCTTTGTCATTCTTCTGACACCAGGGTGGCACTGTGTGCTGCTAATGCCTGCACCACTCCTACAAAGCCAAGCTGATTATCCCTTTCGGGTAAAGGGGAACGGAGGATCATTAAAATCTCTTATGGGGCCCCATGGAAGGCCATAGCCCAAGCACTTTCCACTCCACAGGCTGCCTCTCCATCTTTGGAAACAGTGAGGGGACTGTCGCCAGAGACAAGACGGTAATGCATACTAATGAAAACACACCTTTAAGCAGAAGAAATAAACATATTTACACACAAGCCTTTTTAAATGATCTGAAAAAATGTGGTAGCTGCCAAATGGAAAATAAGTTCATCCTTGCAGTTTGTAAGAGAGAAACCTTCGAAAGCATTCGAGTTATCACAGTGATTTCCATTCTGAAATTGTTTTTTTTTTAATAAACCCATAGCTGAGCAAAAAATAGAAAAACTAAACATCTCCCTAGCTTTGTTATGTATATCCAACTGAGGTCATCCAAGATGGCACCTGGCTACATTCACATTGGTTATGTGGCCTTATCCAATCCTACTTAGTGTGGCTGCTCAGTAGATCCATGTTTTAAACTGTGACTGAAGTCTCTGCCTCATGTCCTCAATGAAGAACATAGGTGTGTCAAGTACAGCTCTGAGCTGTTCAACTGACAGCTCAAGTGACAGCGATATTTGTTCAACGAAAGCAAAAATAGACACAACATCTGCATAGTGTTTTCAAAGGACATTTCTGACTGACGTCCCCCAATAGCTCAGGGAAGAAGGTGTTACTACTTCCTCTCCTCAAATAATCTTGGAGCAATGAAGAAACCTGCCTCTGTGACCCAGCCAGTAAGGTGGGACCAGGTGGGCTTTGAACCAAGTCTTTCAATGTGAATCAAACAGTGGTCTATAAGTAAAACTAGTAATAAATGAAATTGATAAATTTTGAATGGTAACTCCCGATCATTTAACACTTCATTACAGCATCCTTAAGATGTTTTCAATGGCTAACTTCAAAAGGGATGCCCAGCTGGCATGTATCTTAGCCATCTACTCAGTTCTGAATTTATGGAGACTTACGTCGTCATATGGGAAATTCACAACGCCTTGCTGAGCAGTATCCCGTCTTCGAAAACTGTCTGTAAAACACCACAGTAAAATGTATGGTTATTTTTTAACACCGGAAGTCACAACAGGTAATTATTTTGGCATTGGGTACAAACTGCAGTAACACCTGAGTTGTAAAACTGGTAAAACCAGCCAACATAAACAGAAGCCCACAGTGAAGAAGCCAACTCTATGAACATGAGTAGATTTAATATACAACAAAGTAATACAACAATGCAGAAATTAGCCAACTGTCTTTTTCAATGTGGAGCTGGAAGAAAGCACCTTATCCCAAAGTCAGTAAAAGCCATGTGACTTCTGAGGCCATTACTTAGTGGTAATGAAGATACAGAATTTCAAACATCTTAATAAGCACAGATGATGTTTAAGTAGGAAATGGATGGCAAATGGGCTGTAATCAAATATTCTATTTGTCTGAGCACTGTGCTACTGAAAAGGATTTACTTAAATAAAAACAACAAAAAACCTGCCCTCATGTTTTTGTTAGGATGCAAAAAAATTACAAACCAGGTATTAAAAAGAGCAAAAGACCGGGGTGCCTGGGTGGCTCAGTCAGTTAAGGGTCTGACTCTTGATCTCAGCTCAAGTCTTGTTCTCAGGGTCGTGAGTTCAAGCCTCGCACTGAGCTCAACACACAGTGTGGAGAGCCTACTTTAAAAAAAAAAAGAGAAAGACTAATGAGATGAATGGAACAAGAAAAATATACAAAAGAAAGAAAAAGAAAAGAGAGAATAGAAAAATAGAGATTATGGATATGCCCTCATCTAAGAAGTCCAAACATCTGAAGCAGATGACCATTTTAAATTATTTCCCAACAGGAGGAATTGAGAGAGAGAGAGAGAGAGAGAGCGCTACAAATGAGTATTTTCTCTCAAATAGTTTATATTCTAGGGACAAATCACAGAATACGTATTGCTCATGCTCTGACCAAAAGTGCACAAATTAAATGGTCACGTTTTGGAACATTTTTGTGAAATTTAGTGAAATTTAAAAGCAGCTCACCATTAATCTGAAAGGGCTTCTGAAAAAACACAATTATTCTACTAGATAGATATGTTTAATAGCAGTGTTTATCTATTTATTTATTTATTAGATTTTATTTATTTGACAGAGAGGGACACAGCGAGAGACGGAACACAAGCAGGGGGAGTGGGAGAGGGAGAAGCAGGCTCCCCGCCGAGCAGGGAACCCGATGCGGGGCTCGATCCCAGGACCCTGGGATGACCTGAGCCAAAGGCAGATGCTTAACAACTGAGTCACCCAGGTGCCCCAAAGAGCAGTGTTTAAAATAAAGCCCCCGAAGTTAGGGGAAAAAAAAGAGAAGACTGCGGACAACAGAAGTTCAAAACACTGGAAAATGAACAGTGTCCTCCTGGCCCGCGGGGACACCACCACCTCGAGGAACACACCTGTCAGCGCTCGCAGTTTGACGCAGCAGGCGATGTAGTCATCGAAGGTGATCTTGCCATTGGTGCTGTAGCGTTTAGCGATGGAATTCACAGCCTGGGGACTCAACCGGAAGCCTGAGGAAGACGACGTTAAAGGATAGCACAAAAGACCATTAAAAACAATCACAATTCTTTCAGCCTGGGAGTACTCGTTTTAATTGTGAATACGCACTAGGAATTATTTATCATGTGTGTGGTTAGGAACAGACACTGCTTCTAGACAAGAGAAACGGCCCTCCCGTAACAGTGTCAGAAACGACAGAGCAATGCCGAGCGCCAGGGGGCTGGAGCCGGCCATACCCACCCATGGTGGTGAGAGCCTTCTGCAGCTCCTGTGGGTCCACCGTGCCGCTCCGGTCGCTGTCGAAACTGATGAAGTGCTGTCTCCAGCCGTTCAGCACAGCCCAGAGTTCTTTAAACTCATTGAAACCCATGGTGCCTGACATATCTCTCTGAACTGTCATCAAGGATTAGAGCATCTTTAACTCGCAACATTTTCTAACGAATAAATCGAAGATCAAGGATAAGGGAATTTAATGTTCTTTCTGCTAAAAAAAAAAAAAAGGTTAAAACCTTGTATGTTCTTCTTAGTGGGATATAACGAAGATACTCTCATGGTATAATGGAACATGCCTATGGAGAAAAATCTCTGAGGGCGTATTTTCACCGTGGGAAGAGAATCTACATGACGTCATTACGGGGAAGGCAGGGTGGCCTCGGGTGAGCCACGCGTGAAAGGTGGTCTTGTTTCTGGAACTGGGCTGCACTTTCTGGGGCCCCGGGCTATGCTGCTGGGGCCTGAGGGGTCTTGGCCCTAACATTCCCTTTTGGTGAGGACCTTCCAGACCCAGGGGGTTTACTCTTGAAAAACGAGCTGGGATGGAAGCAGTGCGGAGTCAGAACCAACTAAGCTAACTCTGTAACTGTGATGTGAGCGATTCCACTGCTCGCCGGTCAGCTGTGCAGCATGCAGAGCAAATGATGACAGAGCAAAAAGCCTCCCTGACCACCCCGATTTCTGTACTTGCTCTCATTTGAGGCTTCCCCGAATTCTTTTTTTTTAGATTTTATTTATTTATTTGACAGAGAAGAGAGAGATCACAAGCAGGCAGAAAGGCAGGCAGAGGGAGAAGGGGAAGCAGGCTCCCCGCTGAGCAGAGAGCCCGATGCGGGGCTCGATCCCAGGACCCTGAGATCATGACCTGAGCCGAAGGCAGAGGCTTTGACCCACTGAGCCACCCAGGTGCCCGAGGCTTCCCCGAATTCTTGACTGACCAACATTCTATTTACTAAGCTCCTTCCCTTTGTCACACCAAATTACGTGTCAGAAGCTAATGACTTCAGAAAACTATTTTGTGGTCGTTTGTCACCTTGGGTTTACTAGGGTACTAATTCTTAGATGAACTCTTTTAGGAAGAAATTTTTCTTTCCGGGGGGTCAGGAAAAAACCCTCCGGACTGCGGTCAAGGTAAAGGATACATCCAGCATTGAGACCATGAGCCGACAAGTTTCCAGGTTAAAAGCTGTTAAATCAAGAGAAGTACATACATATGAATACAGTTTCAAAAATTCATATTACATTGCATATATTCAAATTAATTAGGAAGGCGACTATTTCTACACTCTTACTTTTCTATGCTACTCAATTTACGTGGAACTAAATTACATGGGGCTTTGAGGCAGGTTCTTTCCAGATAGAGGGGATTCTCTGTAGGACCCAAGTTTGATTTTTCAAAAAAAGATTTTATTTATTTATATGAGAGAGAGAGAGAGAGAACACAAGCAGGGAGAAGGGGCAGAAGGAGAAGGAGAAATAGGCTCCCTGTGGAGCAGGGAGCACGACACAACACGGGGCTGGATCCCAGGACCCTGGGAGCATGCCCTGAGCCAGAGGGCAGGTGCTTAACTGACCGAACCACCCAGGGGTCCCCCAAATTTGATTTTAACAATTTTATAGAAATCTTTTAAAAAAAGTATCATACTGTATGGTTAATATTTTTAGGTATTATAATGGTTTAGAAGTTGGGGGGGAATGTTAAGGTATGGAGAATTCGCTTCAAAAGAAAACAGGTTAACAGATGAACTAAAAATGGCAACACATTGCTAACTGCTGAAGCTGGGTGACAGGTGCGTAGAGGTTCACTGCATCATTATCTCTGTTCTTGGATATGCAAAACATTTTCTAAAATATAGTCTTTTTAAAGTTTTATATATACTAGGGCGCCTGGGTGCTCAGTGGGTTAAAGCCTCTGCCTTCTGCTCAGGTCATGATCTCAGGGTCCTGGGATCCAGCTCTGCTTCGGGCTCTTTATTGGGCTCTCTGCTCAACAGGGAGCCTGCTTCCCCCTCTCTCTGCCTGCCTCTCTGCCTACTTGTGATATCTCTGTCAAATAAATGGATTAAAACGTAAAAAAAAAAATCTAGACCAATGGTTCTCAGCCCTGGGTACTTATCAGAATCACCCAGAGGCTTTAAAAGATCCTGATACGGTGGCTTTACCTCAGAACAATTTTTTTTCAAGGTTTACTGAGATATAATTGACAAATAACATTGTGTAAGTTTAAGGTATACAATGTAATGATTTGATATATGTTATACTGCAAAATGATAACTATAATTAGGTAAGTTAACGCACTCATCACCTCACACAGTTAACTTTTTCATGTGTGTGGTAAGAACTTTTAAGATTGACTATCTTTGCCAGTTTCAAGTATACAATAATGTATTATGTAAAGTCATCACCACAGAACAAATTAAATCAAAATACCTGAGCATGGAACCCAGGCTATTTTTTTTTAAAGCTTCTCAATGATTCCAGTGAGCAGCCAAGGCTGAGACCACTCTTCTTCTGAGGGTGAGTCCTGAACCAGCCGTGTTAGTATCATCTGGGAGCTTTTAGAACAGCATAATCTCAGCCCCTAACCTACACCAAAAAAATCAGAATCTGCAGTTTGATATGCTCCCCAGGTGATTTGTATTCACATAAAAACAGCTGGTCAACCTAGCCCACCATCATCTGGAAGCCTGTTAGAGATGCAGATTCTCAGGTCTCCCCTCACACCTTCTGAATAAAGAACTGCAGGACAGGGCTCAGCACCCAGTGACGCTGATGCCGCTTTAGTTTAAGAACCAGTGCTCTAGAGGGCCTGACAACCACTAGGCAGACCCACCCATGTTGGACTTTAAGTCAAGGATTCTGAGGGGCTGGGAAGCAAACACCTTCCCTGTGAACAAAAGTAAATGAACAGAAAATTCACTGTTCCACACAGTTCTGATGAACACAGTGTTCAGATAGAACACTGATGTCTAATAAGTTTGGGGAAGGAAAACGCTTAATTTTAGCTGAAATTTCCCCCCCCCAGAAATTGCTTTTATTAATGCTAATTCTATTTTAAATAATTTCAAATGAACCTTTGCTATAATTTTACTTTTACTCTCCTCCTTCTCCTGTTCATTCAGCTAGAATGCCTCATACATCTTTTCTTCTGGTAGAAATCCACAATGTAATGGACCCAGCAGGAAAACCCTACCTTTGGTTGTTTCAACCTTACCACAGAGTAGCAACTACACTCAAGGGAAGAAAAAGAAGCTGAATCACTATCTGATAGACTAGGGCAACTTCTCTTATCAATTCCACCTCTGGGCATGACTGCTTCCTTTTAACCTGGAGAAGCTGCCTGTAGGTCCTAGGTTGGATATCCCTCCGCCCCTCCCCACCTCTATCTGTGCTTTTTGGTTTGGAAGCTGGGTTTAAAAAACACCAATGGCTGTGTAACTTCTGCTGCATAAACCTCTCTGTGACACTTCACAAGCAGGATGGTTCTGTGGTTCCTTACAGGCTCCACAACCAGATGACAGTAAGCAAATAAACTCAATCACATGCTTCTGATGACTCAGGAAATGTCTTCCCTAGAACTCCATGATCTAAGACCATCATCACTAACCATGATTTCCTCATATGAAATGTTTAAAACGACTATTCTCCAAGGATATACAACCCATTTGTTAGTAAGATTTTAAAACCTGCCACACCTCTTCTACCAAAAAAATATAGAATAATAGTTTATGTTAGGACATAGTTCATTTTCATAAACCTTGCTATTAAACCAGAATTCTTTGTTCACTGGCCCCAACTGCTTGAGGTGGTTAACAATGAACAATATAAATGTATTTCCTTTTTTTTTTTTTTAAAGATTTTATTTATTTATTTGACAGAGAGAGAGATCACAAGTAGGCAGAAAGGCAGGCAGAGAGAGAGAGGAAGCAGGCTTCCCGCTAACAAGAGAGCCCAATGCAGGGCTCGATCCCTGGACCCTGAGATCATGACCTGAGCCGAAGGCAGAGGCTTTAACCCACTGAGCCACCCAGGCACCCCTATAAATGAATTTCCTACAAGAGGAAAAAAAAAATCCCCTATCTAGAAAGTGTTTCTTTTTCAAAGGACCAGATTAAATGAGAAATGCAAAAAGTTCCTCTTTCATATTAATTTCTCCAATTAGGAAATATTAATAGTATACTGAAGTCACATAAAAGAAAGGATGATTGAAATAAAAATGCAAATAGTATAAAAAAGAGGGCCCTCTAATAAATATGCCATGTTGAACAGTTTAAAAACACCACTGTAAACCTTCAGGTATGACTTCTAGTTTGAGTATTTTATTTATGTTAATTTTTAAATTTTATTGTTATTTTTAAATATTTTATTTATTTATTTGACAGAGGGAGATCATAAGTAGGCAGAGAGACAGGCAGAGAAGGGGAAGCAGGCTCCCCGCCAAGCAGAGAGCCCGATGTGGGGCTCGATCCCAGGACCCTGAGATCATGACCTGAGTTGAAGGGAGTGGCTTTAACCCACTGAGCCACCAAGGCGCCCCTATTTTTTTTTTTTTTAAAGATTTTATTTATTTATTTGACAGAGAGAGAGATCACAAGTAGGCAGAGAGAGAGGGGGGAAGCAGGCTCCCCGCTGGGCAGAGAGCCCGATGTGGGGCTCAATCCCAGGACCCCGAGATCATGACCTGAGCTGAAGGCAGAGGCTTTAACCCAGAGCCACCCAGGCACCCCTAGTTTGAGTATTTTAATCCACAGTTCACGAACAGCAAAGGCTTCAGTCTGATGTTCTCTCTCAATTAACCACTGGCAAAGTTGGCAAGTCAAGACACTATTCTCTACCTTGCATGTTTCTCACGGTCAAGATCTGATTTGGAAAGCGGCATGTGGTAGCAGTGTGTGGGACGATGCCTCTGCAAAACTCACGGCAAATAGCTCTTTCAAAAGGCAGGAAGGTGGAGTAAGCACAGAATTATAAGGCAGCAGATCCAGGCTCTGCAGAGCGAAGGAGAAGGAAGACTAATGCAAAGAGTTTAGAAATTAGGAAGGGCACTTCCGACTTAGCCTGCACAGGTTCTCTGAAGTGGAAGGAGAGATGAAGACAGACCCCGGGGGATGGGGGGGGTGGGGTGTCATAACAAGCATTTACGTTGCCAGCAGCCGACTCAGAGAGCAGGAGTGCAAAGTGGTTCCCTGAGGACGGGGGCAGGGGTGGGGTGGAGTGGAAACTAGGCCTGGTCACTCAGGGACACTGAGTCACAGGTCACTCAGGGACCAGCTGCACAGGACCAGACACCCAAAACCCTAAGTGCCATGAGGCTCAGGACAGAGTCGACTTTTGGGAAATAGCCATAAATGTTAGCTCCTGTCACTGATGACACAGGACCTGGCAGATTTCATTTCAGCACCTCACCTTGTTGTCTGTGAAGGAGGCCATGGAGACTGTCTCATAGCTTCCAAGGGTTCCCAATCCAAGAGACCCACTCAATTGCCAGGCAGGTAGTATAGCATGTGACTTATCAACAACTGTTTTCAAATTAACATTTTTGTAGTAATAACTGAAATTAGCTTTGGAAATTCTAATTTTTGCTAGAAAAGCCTAGTGTCCTTGAAGGCTATCATCATTAAGTAACAGTTAAAAGATGAAACACAAGAGTATTTCTAGAGAAACTTTGGGACTGTCAACTCACGTTTGTATCCTCCAGCAATGCCTGACTGGGTCAGGCATCTCTGCAATTCATCAGCATCTATTTGCCCATCCTTTTGGGGGGAAAAAAATTGGAAGAGGAATCATAATAGTGATTTGTACCTTCTAGTTTACTTTCAGTATATTATTTCAGCAACAATGACAAAACGAGCATTTCCATGCATGAGACTTTTGTTTTTAAAGGAATGCCTTCCAAAAAGAGGCATTCCTTTCCTGATTCTACTTTCAAAAATAATTTAATGATGGAAGAAAAACAAATTGTTAAGTCCTCTCCCACAAATGCATAATTAGGGCCTTAAACAAAAAATACATTTCTTGATGCCTAAGTAAAGTCGGCATTCAATTTCAGACTCTATTTTAAATATTACATAAGAATTCATAGTCAAAAAGCCTATACTTTAGTATTACCAGTATCTTTTCATCATTTCCTCTAAATACCTCAATAAGACTTGGCATTATATTTTCAAGTACAAGGTTCCTCTTTTTAATAAAACACTGAGGTGAATTCAGTTTCTTCCACTGATACATAATTTTTTTAAATGGGGGCGGTGGAAGAGCCGAGCACGATACAGAGCTGAGATTCATAAATAAATGCTTGGATGAAACAAAGAGAGGCCTTCGTGATCACTTGGCTTATGGTGCGGATAATGGTTTTCCAGAACCACAATTAAATCTGGAAGATACAGGTTCCCAGGGGTTATTGATTGACTGACCAAGTTCAGAACCAGAAAGATGTTATTTTTAGAGATTTAAAAATAAAATACCCAAATCCTTAAGTCCTCTTGTATAGTAAATTCTAAGGGAGGAGCAGGATCAATAATTTTAAAGACAATGGATATGCTGATGTAGGCCAGGGCCACTGCAAGCTAAGCAGGTGGGGTCACTTACAGGGCGAGAGGCAAGGCAATCTAAGAACTCAAGTCTTGAGCTTTGCCCTGTCTTGTGGTTTCAAAGATACAGATCATTAACAGATAAAGCAGATACTTACAGGGAATTTAAACTCAATTTTCCACTCAATTTCCTGAACTATATTTCTTAGAATGCTATTCTGAAAGGTGGTCTTGGGTTTTTATCCTGAAATACTGGACAGTATCTTCATATGGAGAACACGTTATTTCTTGCTTTCCATCAACAGAAAGCTAAATCGCATTCATAAGGGCTAACATCCCTTCTGGATAGGTCTGGGTTATACCAGCAGTGTATTTACCAAACACAGGGGCCTGGGGAGCTAGGGAAGCATCCTCCCTCAATGAACACCACCACCTGTCCTATAACTCAAGGTGTAGAATTGAAAGGTCTCCGGGAGGGAGCGAACTTTCATTCTCTCGGTCGCCATGCCACCACACCTTATAAGGACATGGAAGAGCTGATCTAAAACAGCATAAGCATCAAAGAGAAACTAAACTGTTCACAAGATTAACTTCCTGATACTAAAGGAGTAGTAACTTTCCTATTTTGAAGCTGGTAAGTTTGTAACATAAGTATCTATTTCCCAGGGGATAACTGATAACAGTCAAATTCAACCCAAAGAAAGTGTCCTTTAGAACCTGACAACGTAATTATTGGTATCTGTCTTTAAGTTGTGCAAACAAAGGTTTAGTGTTCACCAGATCTGGAATTTCTTCTCTGGAAAGCACCTCAGACCCCAACAATTCATAGTTCTAAAAACATCATTCTACTCTATAATAGATTATATATATATTTACAGCCCCCTATTCCTATTCATTCGGATCCTAATTCAATCACAAATTTAGTTGTCAAGTGAACTAACATAAATACAGGTAACAGTCCTAATTTGTTCTGAATATTCAGAAATAAGTCACTGACTATATGTTTCCTTCTCACTTTCTTCTTTTACAGAAACAAAGGGACTCTCTTCCAGAGGAAAAGTTCTTTTCCGTCCCACTCTAACAAAGGCTAATACAAACGTAGACTCTGACAATTCTTTAATATTAAGGGGAAAAGCTAACCTGTCCAGCTACAGCGGCAAAGTAACCATAGAGCGGATCCTGAGTCTGTCCGGGAAACGTAGGTCCTCCGGGGGCCCCTCCATACTGTAAAACAACAAACACAAAACCATCATTCCGCTGAATCCAGTTTTATTCTTTCACCACTGAATGCTTTTGTGCAAAGCCAGGCAACTGCCCGCCCTTCACACGGATGGTTCACCTCCCCACCACCCCGCACGCTTGAACTGCAATCATTCTCACCCCAGCAGAATTTAAAAACTGGCAGCTTGGACCAAAATGAGTTGTCCTGAAAGTACAACCTGCAGAAGTGAAGCAACTTTAAAAATCCCTATTAGCCTGCAGGTTACTGATAAAATGCAACCCAGACAAGCAACTTAAGAGCAGGGCTCAGAATTGTTCGTTTACTTTCATAGCATTTACGGTATTTTTCAAAGCGTTCTGAGACAGGTGTAGCCCGGGCCGGGCGTAGGTGTCTCGGTTGGATTATTTGGCGGCGAGGACCTGCGGGGGGAGGCAGGGCGAAGGAACATTGCGTCTCGGAAACAGTTCCCACGACGACGCGCATCCCAGGCGCCGCGCGAGGTGGTCTTCCCCCCGCCCCCCAGCCCCCCGCCTCCCCGCGGTCTTTCCCTGACTCTTTTTCTTTTTGCTTTTAAAGAAGGAAGGTGGATCTCCGGACCATTCGAGATTAAAATGGCTGTTGCTCTCAGGGGAAACCGGGAGGGAGAAGAAGCCAATATCCAATTCGCACAATTTCACGCCGCGCATCCCGGGCACAGAGTGGGCTCCTTGGGTCAAAAAACCCACCCGAGCCTTGGCCCCACGCAGCCACCCGCAGGGCGAAGGGACGGGGAGAAGGAGGGAGCCCGAGGATGAGGCCGAAGGGCAGGGGCCTGGGGCGAGGCAGCGAGCAGGGAGAAGCCGGGGGCGGGAGGCTCCCGGGGAGCCGCCTCGGCGGAGCTGCCCAATGTGGCTTCTCGGCGTCCACGGAGTAACAGGGTCGCGCCCGAGCCGCGAGCCCGCGCGGGCTGCACTTACCCCGCCTGGGTAGTACCCGCCGCCGGCGCCAGGGTGCCCCGGGTACGCCATGGTGCAGACTGCGCCGCCGCTGCCGCCGCCGCCGCCGCCCTCCCGCCGGGGCCGCCCCGGAGCGCACCACGCGGGCGGCGGGGGACGCGCGCTCGAGCCGCCTGCCGCACGGCGCTGCGCTCGGGTCTCGGCCCCCTGCGCGCGCACGGCGTGCCCCTGCGCCTTTGGGGCTCCGGTCGTGCGCAAGCCCGGCTCCCGCAAGCGCCTGGGACCTGCGACGCCGTGCTCACCGCTGACTCTCCTCCCCGCGACACGAATGGCACAGTCCAACACCAGTACGGTGCCCCGGGGATTCTTTATTTCTTCCTACTCGGCTCTATTCCGATACTTTTAAACATTTTAAGCAACTTTATTTGTCGGGGCCGCCGGGCTCTAAGCCGGGTGCGGTTTTTTGAAGAACCGGCCGAATGCAGTGGGGCAACTCTTAGATGCCTGTGAGGGAAGGAGGCGTTGAAAAATCAAAATATGAAAACGCCCTTGGAAAACAGGAATAAACTTCAGGAACTGTGTGCCAAAGAGCGTTTGGCTTGCAGTTGCACATTTCCCTGAACGGCACCCAGGGTGTTTCCTTGCTAGGGGACACGGTCAGGTCCCGGTTAAGCTGGGCTTGATATGGCTTGGGGAGGACAGGGGGTATTTACTGGCAGGGCGACCCCGCCCAGGTTCTTAGAAAATGAGTTGTTTGAGTTATCTCGATGATTCAGGCAAAACAATGGCTCTCTCCAAAATTACTCAGCTACTTTTTATACAAGAAAAGTTTAGAGCTAAGAGTGTGGTGGTCAGTATTTATTCAGGAAGCCGAGAGGTTAGAACTATTCCTTTAAAAGGTGGATTCAGAAAATGGTTCTCTTCACTTTTCTTTTTCACGTGGTTGAACAGTCTGATGAGAGCAATTCAGGTGTGTGATCTTCGTTTGGTTTTGTTTTGTGTCATTTCAGTCATAAAGGTGGTTTTTTCCCCCCCTGGATTTTATCGTTTTGAGAAATGCATTGAGGAGGAGCATTCACGGTATTTGCTATGGCGGGTGCACAGAAAAATTGAGAGTCATCAACATTTAACAAATATTGGAGCGCCTGCAGTGTGGTGATGTGCTTGTTCACCATGGGGGACAGGCTTCCTTCATTCCGAGTTCCTGGACTGTGTTCCCCCTAAGGTCTTGTTTTACTCTGAAGCGTTAACTCCTTTTCAAGTCCTCATTTTGGATAATTGGACTTCAAAAATGAAAGTCCTGAATTGTGAGAACAATTTTAACAGTCCTGTTGTTACATATCAAATAAACTAGAGATTACCCGTTTTGTGTTTGATTTAGGAAGTAGATTACTGTTTTCAAATACCAAAGCAATTATCAAGGTAGATTAGACATTTTATGAGTTTTGACCTCTGGAGGATTTTTTTTTCCCCTATTTATTTTTTTCTTTTTTGTGGTAAGAACAATAAACATGAGATCTTAACAAAATTTTAAGGGTACAATGGGGTGTTTTGACTATATGTTCAGTGGGGTACAGCAGGTCTGTATGACTTTTCATCTTGTATGACTGAAAATCTATACCCCTTGAACATCTACTCCCTATTTACTCCTCCCTCCAGCCCCGAGCAACTAGTATTCTACTTTGTGTTTCTAGGAACTTGATTACTTCAGATATCTCATATAATTATAATAATGAAGTATTTGTCTCTTTGTGATTGCTTATTTCACTTGGCATAATGTCCTTGAAATTTATCCGGATATGTTGTAGCATGTGATGAGATTTCTTTCTGAAATCTGGATAAAATTCCATTGCATGTATATGCCACATTTTTTTTTTTTTAAAGATTTTATTTATTTGACAGAAACACAGCGAGAGAGGGAACACAAGCAGAGGGAATGGTAGCGGGAGAAGCAGGCTTCCTGCCGAGCAAGGAGCCCGATGCGGGGCTCGATCCCAGGATCCTGGGATCTGACCTGAGCCGAAGGCAGACGCTTAACGACTGAGCCACCCAGGCACCCCTATATGCCACATTTTTAATCCATTCATCCATAGATGGACATTCAGGTTGCTTCTGCACCTTGGTTTTTGTGAATAACGCTCCAATGAACATGGCTGTATAAATAGCTCTTTGAGATCTCATTTTCAGTTCTTTTGCATATATGCCCAGAAGTGGGACTCCTGGATCATATGGTAATTTTATTCCAAATTTAAATTTAATTTAATTGAGGAACCTCTATACCATTTTCCATGATGGCTACACCGTTTTGGATTCCCACCAACAATGTGCAAGAATTCCAATTTTTGGGGCGCCTGGGTGGCTCAGTGGGTTAAGGCCTCTGCCTTCAGCTCAAGACATGATCATAGGGTCCTGGGATGGAGCCCCGCATCGGGCTCTCCGTTCAGAGGGAGCCTGCTTCCCCCTCTCTCTGCCTGCCTCTCTGCCTACTTGTGATCTCTCTCTCTGTCAAATAAATAAATAAAATCTTTAAAAAAAAAAAGAATTCCAATTTTTCCCTATGCTTACCAATATTTAGTGTCTCTCTCTTTTTTTAAATAATAGTCATCCTGACAGGTGTATATAATCAATATTAATTATTAATTATTTATTTAGCATTATATTAACTAATATAATATAATTAATTAAATTAATTATGATCGATTAAATTATATATTATATAATTAATATTAATTATAGTCAATATTAATATACATATAATTAATCATATGTATATTATAATATATAATTAATTTAATTAAATATGATCAATTAAATTATATATTATATATAATATAATATAATTATGTATTATATATTAATTATATATAAATTTAATATAAATTTAATATATATTTTATATATATATATAGAGAGAGACAAATACTGCATTATTATAATTATATGAGATATCTGAAGTAATCAAGTTCCTAGAAACACAAAGTAGAATACTAGTTGCTAGGGGCTGGAGGAGGAGTAAATATATATATAAAATAGATTATATATTATATAAAATAAATTAAATATAAATTAAATACAAATTAAATATAAATATAATTATATATATTATAATCATATATTAATTATATATAATATATGTAATATATATTAATATAATATATAATATTATATAATATTATATATTATATCCAGTTTGGATATATATTATATCCAGTTTGGATATATATCCAAGTATATCCAGAAATATATTTCTATAAAAATATTATATATTATATCCAGTATAAATTAGTTTATATTAGTGTCAGATGTACAATAGAGTGATTCTGAATTCTGTGCATTACTCATTGCTCATCACGATAAGTATACTCTTAATTGTCTTCACCTATTTCAGCCACCCCCACCCCCCACCACCCACCTGCCTTCTGGTAACCATCAGTTTGTTCTCTATACTTAAGACTCTGTTTTTTGGTTTGTCTCTTTTTTTCATTGCTCATTTGTTTTGTTTCTTAAATTCCACATATGCGTGAAATCATATGGTATTTGTCTTTCTCTGACTGACTTATTTTGCTTGGCATAATACTCTGTAGCTTCATCTGTGTCATTGCAAATGGCAAGATTTCATTCTTTTATGGCTGAGTAATATTTGAGACCATCTTGGGTCTGGAGTCTGTATCCTACAGTAGGGGACAGCAACCTTTGTCAAGGGCCATATAGTAAACATAATAGGCTTTGTCGGCTCTGTGTCAACTACTCCATTCTGCCATTGTAGCAGGTGAGCATCCATAGAAAATACACAAATGAATGGGTTTGTGTCAATGCAATTTTATTTACAGACAGTGAAATTTGAATTTCATATAATTTTCATATATCATGAAACAGTCTTCATTTTATTTTTTTTCAACTCTTAAAATATGTACATATCATTCTTAGCTCCCTGTTATACAGTAACAGGAAATGGGCCAGATTTGGCCCTTGAGTAGTGGTTTGCCAACCACTGCTAAAAACCCCTCTAGGATTCCAGCTATGACTCTGAGAGAATAACATCTTAGCAAATGATTTGCTGCTTTTAAGATAGAGCTATGGGTAGCAGTGGCTGAATCACACTGAGGAATGTTGACCTCCCTGGGATAGGATCCAATGTATAAAGTGGCTTCTTCAGAATCTTCCCTGTACAGGGCGCCTGGGTGGCTCAGTCGTTAGGCGTCTGCCTTCAGCTCAAGTCATGATCCCAGAGTCCTGGGATCGAGCCCCACATCAGGCTCCATGCTCTGCAGGAAGCCTGCTTCTCCCGCTACCATTCCCTCTGCTTGTGTTCCCTCTCTCGTTGTGTTTCTCTCTGTCAAATAAATAAAATCTTAAAAAAAAAAAAAAAGAAAGAATCTTCTCTGTAGTCCAGTAAGAGGACCAAAAGGAACACTATGAAACCCCAACTTGTCGATCTCACTCTGTGTAATAGTAGCTAGCGGGCCTGTTCAAGGACAAAATTGGATGCAAAACCAGCTTTTAAATGTTTATCCATGTAACGTGAGTTCCTTTATTCAGAGGCTGAGAATCGTCAAATCCCCCCAAAACCAGGAACAATTACTCAATAGGAACTCTACAAAAATAGAAGTGAATATAGGAAATTTACTTTTATGGCTTTGACACTCAGTTCAAAGGAAGGTAGAGAGAGAAATAAGCAACTTTTTGAAGTTCTTGCCAAATGTTGCACTAGATACTTCCTTCTGGTATTACACTTAGAGAACATCACCTTCAAAAGGAGATGCAATTACCCACATTTTATAGACAAGGAAATTGAGTCATAAGTACCTTTCCCAAGGTTACATACCATGTATCTGACCTCTGATCTACCTAACTCAAAATCATGGGTGTTTTAAGATATGAAAAATTACAAAGATATTAAACCAAACTTGCAATTTTTTCCCTCATTGTACTGCTTGCTGAGGAATTAGGGCAGAGGGGGAACTGTAGGAAAATAATTTTTAGAGGTAGAAAACCACTCCAAAGGTCATAGTGTCAGCCTTTGGCATGACTGCACAAATCATCAGAGTGATACCTGCTTATTTCCTTCATTTCTAAATATAACCTGGAGAAATGGAGTCTGTTCTTGTGTCTATTTTACTTTTGAACCTGATAAAAACCTCAGTGGAATAAGAACTCATCCTTATACTTCAAATCACAGAGTCCTACATATGGACATTGCAACCCCAAGCTATTTAGAGAAACTCAGCAACAGAACACCCAAGCTCTATAGTTAGAAGAGGGTTCCTGGGGCTCTGGGCGGCTCAGTTGGTTGAGCTACTGACTCTTGATTTCAGTTCAGGTCATGAACTCAGGAGCCCTGAGTTGGGCTCTGTGCTCAACAGGGAGTCTGCTTGGGATTCTCTCTCTCCCTTTCCCTCTGCTCCACCCCCTGCTCATTCTCTCTTTCTCTAAATACTTTTTTTTTTTTTTAAAGGAGAGGGGGTTCCTAACTGCTATGGGTAGTGTGGGGAACTAGAATACTTTTATTTGTCTTAATTTACTAAGTGCATGTACTATTAAGTAATGTAGTAAGAGCAAAAGACTATGGGAATTCAGCAGCCCTGCCACAATGGTTGAGGGGAGTGGCAGAGCATGGGTTAGGGAGAGAGCTGTGCGAGGTTTATAGATAGGATCTAATCATTTTGGCAAGTCACTGCAATCATAGATACCATTGCCGTCATCTTCTCCGATCACGGTGTTTCACGAAAAAGATGAAGGGGTAAGAGAAGGTGGGAAAAGGTAAATGACTGGCCCAAGATCCAACCACAGCCTGATGCAAATATTTTGCTCTTTCCAATTAAAGTTGTTGCATTATCTGAAAATGCTTTTCAGAAAGGATCTCGTTCTTTTGTGGTATTACCCTCCCCAATGCATCTTTATGCTGGTTTGGTTTTTTTTTTAAAAGGTTTTATTTATTTATTTGACAGATAGAGAGATCACAGGTAGGCAGAGAGGCAGGCAGAGAGAGAGGGGGAAGCAGACTCCCTGCTGAGCAGAAAGCCCGAAGCAGGGCTCGATTCCAGGACCCTCAGATCATGACCTGAGCCGAAGGCAGAGGCTTTAACCCACTGAGCCACCTAGGCGCCCCCCCTTTATGCTGTTTTTAAGACAAAAGGTAGTGTGGACTCTCATTCTAGAAAAAACTTATTATAAAGTAGTGTGTAGATTCCAGTTGTGGAATGACTATGTCACAGGGATGAAAGGCACAGCATAGGGAGTAGAGTCAAAGGTACCATAATGTTGTTGTCTGGTGGCAGACGGTAGCTATGCTTGTGGGGAGCACGGCATAGAGTTTAGAGGCGTCCGATCGCTGTGTCGCAGGCCTGAAACTAATGTAACATTCTGTGTCAACTATACTTCAATAAAAATTGAAATACTCCGTAGAGCATCCAGGAAGTAATTCTTTGCTCAGATAAGAGGTGAACAAAACACTCAGTAACTGCGGTTGTTTCCTCATTTCCTGCAGTTGGATTAAGCCCACCGCTACCATATCAGGAAGAAATGAGCAATAACATTTGCGGGATTAAGGTCTCAATTTTCTGTTAACTCTGATCTGGGTGTGTTCCGTCACGATTTTAAAGTCCTCTGCTTCAGACAGGACTCGGATCTCAAAAAAAATGTGGAAATGATTGTTTGATAACAACCTAGGGAGCCAATAAATACTATCTCCATTTTCTTAAGATGGTTGGGAAAAAAATATAAAGACTAGGATCTTCACTTGGGAACAAAAGACACCCTATTTCTCTAACTGGGGAGAATTAGAGCTCAATTAATCATGTAACTATGTAAGTCTTTTCAAGGGCTAGTAATGGGTGTAGGAATGTCTCCACCTTTGATGTTTCAGTGTTTGCATGACAAGTGTTTAATGCATTCCTGGCACACCTCAGTTGGTAATGAGTCATGAACCATACCTGTGCTGTAGGTTGTCTTTTTTGTTGACCGCACGCCCCCCAGCCCCCGTCTGCACAGAAGCTTTCTAGTTTGTTGTTATTTTTTATTGTGTTGCTTCTGTTTTAGGTGTCACATCCAAAAATTCGTTACCAAGACCTATGTCAGGAGCCTTGTTCCACTGTTTTCTTCCAAGAGTTTTATGGTCTCAGGTCTTCACATGTAAGTCTTTAATCCATTTTGAATTAATTTTTGTGAGTAGTGTAAGATTCATTCTGTCACATGTGAATATCCAATTATCTCAGCACCCTGTATTGAAGAGACTACCTTTTCTCCTTTGAGTATTCTTGGCTCTCCCTCGTCTAATATTAGTTGACTGATACTATTTCTGTTCCGCTGGTTGATTTGTCTGTTTTATACCAGCACTATACTGTTTTGATGATTAAAGCTTCATAGGATAGCTTGAAATCGGAAAGTGTGATGCCTCCTTTGTTCTTTATAAGGATTTCTTTGTCTATTCAGGGTCTTCTGTGGTTCTGTATAAATTTTAAGAGTGTTTTTCCCACTTCTATAAAAAATGCCGTTGGAATCATGATAGGGATTGCATTGAATCTATACATGGATTTTGATAATACTGACATTTTAACAATATTAGTTCTTGAAATCAAATGAACATGGGAACCTTCCCCATTTATCTGTGTCTTCTTCAATTTCTTTCATCAATTTTTGTCTTCAGAGTAGGTATCTTTCACCTCTGTAGTTAAATTTATCCTAAGTGTTTTATTGTTTTTGATACTATTGCAAATGGTATAGATTTATTTCTTTTTTAGAAAATCTGTTGTTAGTGTACAGAGATGCTGCTGATTTTTATATGTTAATTTTGCATCATGCAACTTTACCGAATTCATTGATTAGATCTAACAGTTTTTTGGTTGAGTCTTCAGGATTTTATATGTGTGTGTGTGTGTGTGTGTGTGTGTGTGTGTGTGTGTATAAAATCATGTCATCTGCAAATAGAGATAATTTTACTTCTCTCTTTCCAATTCTAAACATTCTTTTTCTTGCCTGATTGCTCTAGGTAGGACTTCCAGTATTAATTAATTAGGACTATTAATTCAATAGGAGTGTCGAGTAGGCACCCTTGTCTTTTGCCTATATGCATTTTTTTTTTT